>LPNX010844417.1:357511-453047 GCA_001517045.1 Pseudotsuga menziesii | reverse complement strand
GAACCACAGTTCTCTTGTTCACGGATAAAATCCAGCTCAAACATTCCAACGATGAAATGAAGGTTTAGTGAAGGTGAAATGTTTAAGGAATGATCTTTTTTTTTATGCGCCGTCGCTTAAGCGACGCATAAACAAAGAATTGGAGCTTTGGTTAAATGTTTAATAAATGATTTTTTTGATGCGCCGTCGCTTAAGCGACGCTTATGAGGCTAGACGTCGCTTAAGCGACACTTATGGCCAAAATTTTAAAAAAAAATTTAACTTTCTGATTTTTGGTAGGTTTAAAAAAAAAAAATCCACGCGTCGTCGGAAGTAACCGTTGGATTTTGGATTGAAATGTAGTAGTGAGAAAAGCTTGGACTATGGTGTTTTGTTTTTGTAAATCAGAAAAGAAGACAAACTATAAATATTTTCCAAGATATTTGAATATTTGCAGTATGTTGAGCTTCACTATTTTGAAAGGTTTATGTATAACAACCCTACTAGACAAGACCAAGTACTAGATGTTATGACATGATTAGCAACATGATCTTTTATCACTTTGTATATTTCCCATCGTCCAAGTGTGTGGAAACAAACTCTTTGTCAAGATGAAGTTAACAAGTGTCCATTTGAAGAGAAGGATTTTAATGTATTTTCTGATTTGATTTTTATTTTTCTTATCGGGTATTAATATTATAGCTAAGATGGCATATTCTCTCACAATTTCATTTCATTTTTTCAGAAACGATGAGAATATTGGGCACATGGAAATTGAAAATAATGTTAGAACATGCTATAACACATCAATGTTCTAAACAAACTCATTATTATTTTTATCTTTCTTAATGGTTTTTTGAACTTAAATAGACTCAGAATGCCTAGGACTAATGTAATATTAAATATAATTATAAATAACAATGATCATTTTCCACATTAAAAAATTAAATTGATTTTTTTAAATAAGATTAAGATTTTGTAAATATTTATAAGTTATTTTTAATGTTTATTGAGTTTAGTTTATAATTCATCCAAATTTTATCTCCGTAAATATTCATTTTTTACACATGATCTCAATTTGTTTACAAATGATTTTAAATATAGATAGAAGCAAACACAATATAATTTAACATAATTAATTTTTTAATGAATAATAAGAATCCACTATTATATAGCCCACAAGGGTTGTAGCAATTGGTAATGAGTAATTGAGATGAGAAGTTGTAAATGGAAGTTCATGAGTTCAAATCCATCGTGGGTATATATATATATATATATATATATATATATATATATATATATATATAATTAATCCACTGTTATATATAATGTCAAACCTCTTATATATGATCTCAAATTATAAAAAAAAAATAGAAAAAAAAACATGTTGAAACATCAAACTAAAAATAAAGAACATAAACTTAAATTTTCAATTTATAGATATATAAAAACTATATTTTTCTTTATACAAACTACATGCAATCAATTCTACAATAACTACATATCAAATATGTATAAACTTCTTCCAAGGCAATAAATTCTTGGCTATCCACAAATTTTTAATATGCATAAGCTTATTCAAAGCAATCAATATTTAACTCTACACATTTAAATGTGGATGAATTGCAATCAATTCTAAGATAACACATATGAAATATGACATTAGCTTCTTTAAGGAAATTAGTTCTTAATTATCCACACATTTCAAATGTACATGGAGTGCAATCAATCAATTCTAAATGTGGATGGACTGCAATCAATTATAAGATAACCCCATATGAAATATAACATGATTTTCTTTAGGGAAATCAGTTATTAATTATCTAAACATTTCAAATTTACATGGACTGCAATAAATTTTAAAATAACCACATATCAAATAGACAATCAATTTTAAAATAACCACATATCAAATAGACATAAGCTTCTTCAAGGCAATCAATTCTTAGTTTTCCACACATTTCAAGTGTGCATGGGCTTCTACATGACAATCATCTATTGTAAGGTACATATCAAATGCATGGGCTGCTCACAAGTGAAACCTACATTACTTTCTAATGCAAACATAAAGAAGCAACAAATTCCAAAACTTCATAGAGACCATTGATTCCAAGCTACCTACATATTGAAGACCTATGAAGATATCAAATAATGCAAATTCATTCAAGACAGCTTTTTGAAAGGTAATATTATTTTAATCACTGAAACCCTATTAAACTTGTAACATATAGAGACTCGAAAGAAATGTTTAGAACAAATATATTCATGTGAAACACCTTGTCAGCAACTCTAACATCGCTTTGAAAAATCAAGACGACCATGATGGATATACTCGGTGCAGAATATTTTTAAAAAAATTAACAAAAAAAATCAAAAGTATATTGAATCTCTGAGTCTCCAAAATATCTTGGTATTCATGTCAAAATCGCAAATGCTAGTACATATAATAAATCAATTCCATTCTTATGCTTTTTAAAATATAATGTGCAAAGAAATATTTGGTATAGTTTGTTATGTTTTATATAACTTCTGCTTGATAATTAAAAATAAATTTTTTTTAATATTATAAATTCATATAATGTGAAATTAAAACTTAATTACTCCCAATTCCTAATAGTTTTGATAAAAACAAATTCCTCTTCTCAAGATTAGTTTTGAAATTATATTCCAAACTAACATGACAAGTCAAAAACTTAAAAAACTAATAATAAACCAAAACCATTATAAATATGAAAAATACTTGGATACATCTATTAACATAATTACGCCGTAGGCGTTTTCACAATGGAGACGCAGTCTCAAAAGATTCCTCGTCTCCCTGGCCATTAACATTTCGAGACGTGTCGCGTCGTCTTAGCGAATGGAGACTGGACAGGGGTTGTGTCTTGGTTTCCCTGTCAAACATGTCCACTCAAAGGAAATTATTCCCATGCTAACCAAATGGTCGCATGATACAGTTGTTGCTTCGCATGATTGATTGATTGCCCTTACCTTTTTTTCGTGCATGTATGTTGATCAATTTTTGTTTTTTTAAGTGCACTTAAATTGGGTCCCTGATTCTACAATCTCGATTCCAGAAATTCTATCGCGCAAACCACATGTGTCCTCTGTGTTACAATCGGTGTTGCGCATGAATGGATTGATGGACTCAATGGATTGATTTTTAGTTGCGAATTTGTTGAGGCCCGGAAAATCGCAGGCAGCAACAGTAAGGGATTCTCCCCAACCAACGTTCCCAACTAGCCCGTTGATTGTTTGGTATAGGGAATCCGTCTGGTTTGCGGTCCGGCTACTGTAAGTCAAGTAACGACAACAAAGGTTTTACCAGTTGCGGCCCGGTCCACCGAGTTTTTGTATTTTGACTTAAAATATGAAATGCAAGTGCCTAACTAAATGCAGGGTGATCCGGATGCAGGGAGATATCACAATGTGATCCCCAGGTTCTTACCTCTCGTCTTAGGCTCGCAAGCAGCTGAATCACATACAACAAGAAAATAAACTAACTACCTGATCTATCCCTAGGGAACAAGGTTATCATTCAATGGTGAGTAATACATTTTGTACATGCATTATGAAAAGTTACAGATAGCTGACACTTCCTTCAAAACACATGAACAATTAAAGATGTTTCAACAACCAGATAGCCAATTGTTTATGAACGGTGTTTATTACTCACAGTGGAAAACATCATAAAATAAACTGAAGAATATTCCAACAAGAACATAGGTTCAGGAAATTAGAACAATCTCACAGTTAATGAGACACAACTAAAAACGAATTAGTTCCCCTTCAACATTGCTCATTTAATTACATTTGATGCATTCCATATTGCACTTCTCCCAGCATGCAAAAAATTTGTAGTTTCTGATTGTAAAATGAAATAGTTCCTCTTACAATAGACGGTTTACAATTTTTTTCCAGGGGAAAAATTCCTCCTCTAAGTTCTAACTTTACAACATTTAAACTACACAGCAAGCCGCTTGGGCTCCCCCCAAACGTATGGCGTTCCAATCCCTCCAAACGTTTCAGGTTATTTATGTTGTCTACGTGCACTCATGAACCATTTAGTAATGGACAGGCAGTCAGGTTCGTGCCTTTGGCGTTATTGACTTTGTCCTCTGCTTTGATGGCCCTTTTAGTGATCTGGTCGGTAACGTTTCGATCCTTACCAAACTGCTTCTCTACATCTTCGTGCATCAGCTCCTTATGTACACCTGCAATTAATCCAAGTGCATTATCCATTTGGGAATGCGTTATAAAACAGAGCAGCAAATTATACAAACTGGAACGGATACCCCACAAAAATGGCCAGGTACACCATGGTGGAAGTCGGAAGGATACTGACGTCGTAAGTCAAAGGCTTTGCCCAGCCGCAATGGCAGACGAGGAGAAGGCTATAGCATCCGATTCAAATCTGTGGGCGGGAAAACTCAATTGGAGATCGGGTAACTTTGACGTCGGACGCCAAATGGATTTCCCAGCCACAATGGCGGAAAGACAAGCGCTAAAATGATGCGACACACGGGTGGGAGAAACCCCTAGTCAGAAGTCAGACGGCTTTACACTTCGAAGGCTAAAGGGCTTTCCCAGCTATAACGGCGGAAGGGAAGAGGTTATAACCACGTGAGACCTGTAAGCGGGAAAACTTTACATCGGAATTCGGAAAGGTCTGGACATCGGAAGATGAATGACTTCCCCAGCCGCAATGGCAGAAGGAAAAATACTATGACGCGTGACCCTCAGGCGGGAAACTTCCCAATCGGAAGCCGGAACACTTTGCACTTCAGACGCCAAACCGTTTTGGCAGCCGCAACGGTGGAAGGGAAAAAAGAATATAGCTTCCGATCCAACAAGAAAAACTTAAGTGCTTGAAAACTCAAAATCAGTGACGGTTAAACTGTTTCACCTCAGAGACAATGGTTTGTTCAAAGGGAAACTGATCAGTCGAGTTTCTGGCTAGCAATCCAAATTCAATTCTGCGACCCACAACAAAATCATAACACACGCATCCTCTGAAAATAGGCCACCAATTTATCTTTAGAATCAACCAAAGTTAAAACAAGACCAAACATTCATGGATCAAACAAAATCAAAGCAATTTTAAATGATAAGTAGGGGCCCAAAATTTAAGAAAATTGGGGAGAACAGTTGCAGCTACAACAATTGGCGATTACCTGGTGAACCTAGATCTCTGGGCGATTATTCTTTGAGTGACAGACTGCTTAACAAGGAATACATCTATTGAATTCTTCCAGCTACTTGGATTTCTCAACTGACAGAAGTGTGTACCCTTAATCATTGATGATAGTCCACTTTGGGAGAATGGAAACCAAGATTTTCAAGTCCAGATAACTCTGTCGAGGCTGAAAGATGAGTCTCATTATTAATTTTGTCTTCATGTAGCTGATAGCTTTGACACCACAAGATTGCAGCATATGGTAAACAGAAATGTTCGTTTGTTCCTCATTCCCATGCCACTTTAGCACTTTTTGTGCTCTTGGACTTTTTTCCTTTTTATATCCTCCTACATGCCTTTCTTACTGAATTTTAATTCAGGATCCTCTATCCCATAGTGTCCTTTTGTGTGAACAATGTACCTTATGTTTCAGTTCACGGACGGAGAGGATCTTTCGGCAATTTAGTACTTATGATTCAGTATTTGCTTTAATGTATGATGCTTTCAGAGGATTTTTCTAACTCTTATTTTCCTTTTGACATTCGTATCTTGGCATGGGATCATTTATATTTAACATACTGTCCACCTTACTCCTTTCCATGGGTCCTCTGATGTCGCTCCTTAAAACATTTTAAGTGTGAAGTGGATGGAGCCTCAACATAGTATTCCGGACTCTTCGAATCTGGTTTATTTCATAGGGGTTAAGTAGGACTTCAATGCACATAGAGATATTCGAGAAAACTGCTAAACTGGAAGAAGTTCCAACAGCAACACACAGTCTAATACTCAAACATGTTTGTCATTCCCAAAGATTTGATGTCCCCACACAACCGCAGGTTCATTCCCTTTATTGGAACCAATCAACTTAAACTAAAACAAACTAAAAAACACGACTCAAAAGACATCCAAACAGATTATTTATATACAAGGCAGAAGAACTCAAAGACACTCAAGAAAAATAAGGCTTGAGAACCAAACCATTTACCAGCAAGTTCTCTTCCCAACCCTGTAAATCCTACAACTTATACGTAGAAGGACCAAGCTTTGCTGCGACCTGAAAAGGGCCTACCCACAACTGCTTGAATTTAGTATGCTTCCCTTTCTCATCATGGGGGTGATCCCATTTGAGAACTAGGTCTCCCACTTCAAAGTCTTTTGTTCTGGCTTTATGTTTGTCAAACCACCTCTTTATTACCTCCTGCTGATGTCTAAAGCGTTCTCTGGCTGTAGTTCTAGCCTCTTCTACTTTCAAAAGATTGCATATCGTTATCTGTAAAACCTCATTCTCCGACCCACTAGACTCTTGAGCTAGAATGGAAGACGGTAGCATGATATTGGGGGGAAGAATGTCTTCTTTACCATACACAAGAGTATAGGTTGACACTCCTATTGCGGACTTGGGGGTAACTCTGTCAGCCCAAAGGGCATTTGGTAGCACTGAGTGCCAGCTTCTCTGGTTTTCTATCACAGTCTTCTTCAAAATTCTAATCAGATTTTTATTAGTGGATTCAGCCAGGCCATTTCCTTGTGGGTAGTAATTGGTAGAATAATGCAATTTTATCCCGTTATCATGAGCAAAAGCAGTCAATTTAATTGAAGAAAAGTACGTGGCATTATCAAAAACTAACGAAAATGGAACGCCAAACCTGGTCATGATGTGGTTCTGCAGGAAGCTGATGACTTTGTCTTGATTTATTTTGCGCAGCGGTACTGCTTCGACCCAGCAAGTGAAATAGTCGGTCGCGGTCAGAATATACTTGTGTTGTAGTGAGGAATTTGGTTTTATTTCTCCAATGATATCCAACCCCCATTGCTCGAATGGCTCCGTGATCATCACAGGATTTAGGGGTGCTGCTGCTTTAGGTTGTCTCCCACTACATCTTTGGCAAATATCACACTTTCTGACGTGTGCATGTGCATCTTTGAAGAGCGTAGGCCAATAGTAACCAGCTCTGAGGATCTTGTGGGGTGTAGTATCCCCTGAATAATGTCCCCCAGCCGGACCGTCGTGCAAATCTGTCATTACTTTTTTGGCATCTTATTTCTCTAAGCATCTGAGAAGAACTCCGTCATAGTTTTTCCTGAATAATACGCCTTCAACAATTTGATAGGAAACTGATCTTAGACGCAACGCCCTTCTTTGCTTAGAGTTCCAATGTTTCGACAATAGTCCTGACTGTAGGTAATGTACAAGGTCTCTATACCAAGACTCAGGAGCTGTAAACAAAGGACAGACATCTGTTAAATGTAATTTGGCTTCATCTTCCCAATCGTGTTCTTCATTTTTTCCATTTTCAGTCATCAATTTGCACAACCCTTGTCCTTTAACTATGGAGGCCAGCTTGAAATCAAGATCGTACTCTTGAAGAGTTGTTACCCAGTTGCCCCTTCTTTCTCCTAATTCTTTCTATATAAGAAGGGATCTTACAGCCGGGTAGGGGACGATCACCTTGGTTCGACTTTTTAAAATATAAGGCCTGAATTGCTTCACTGCTTTGAAAACCACGTACACCTGTTTATCAATGGCCAGGTAATTTAATTCAGCCCCTTGTAGACCATTTCTCATGAAGGATATTGGGAATTCATCCCCCCCATCTTCTCTTTGTGTCAGCACAGCTGCTAGCGAATCATCAGATGCAAAGGTATACAGTATAAAGTCTTTATCAAAGTCTGGGCTTTTCAAGGAGGGTACGTGTGCATCGGTAGTTTTGATTTTACCGAAGTCGTTCTTCTCAATATCTGTCCATTTGAATTGTGCATTTTGCTTCACCATCTGCTACAGCGGTTTGACAATCTGAGCGAAATCAGGCACAAATCTTCGCACGAAATTTATGGTTCCCATGAATGATTGCATCCCCTTTTTATTGTGTGGCAAGGGGATTTGTTCAATAGCCTTAATCCTTTCCGGATCAATGGTGATTCCTTGCTTTGACACTATGTGACCCAACAACTTGCCCTCTATGACAGGGAACACGCACTTCTTAGGATTGAGTGAAATGCCATACTTCTGACAACGTTTAAAAATCTGTCTTAAGTGAAATGCGTGCTCTTCCCTTTTCTTCGAGAATATCATAATATCGTCCAGGTACACTACAACGCTGTGACCAATCAATCCACGGAATGCTATGTCCATAGCCCTTTGAAACGTTGCTCCAGCGTTTATAAGCCCAAATGGCATTCTTTTGTAGGAAAAGGTTCCCCATTTGGTTCTGCACGTTGTATTCAATCTGTCTTCTTCGGCTACCAGTACTTGATTGTAGCCAGAGAAACTGTCTAACAATGAAAATAGTTCAGAACCTGAGACCATTTGTAGTAATTGCTCCATGGGTGGCACCGGGTAGTTATCTTTATCCGAGGCTCGGTTTAGATTTCTGAAATCAACGCATAATCTGATTTCACCAGATTTTTTCCTGACTGGTACCAGATTTGATACCCACTCAGAGTGTCTAACTTTAAAGATGATTCTAGCATCCAGTAATTTCTTTACTTCACTCTGAATCAGTGGTTCCAGTTTTGGATGCATCTTCCTTAAAGGTTGTTGATACGGCTTGATGCCAGCTTTGATGGGGACGACATGCTTGATGATGCTGGTGTCGTATGTTTTCAGATCTTCGTACGTCCATGCGAATACATCCTTATATTGTTTAAACAAACTGACGAACTTATCTCTTTCCGTTGGTGAACAACATTTTCCAAGATTCACAAATTTAGGATTCACCTCAGTCCCTAAGTTTATCAGCTCGAACTGTAGAGTTGAGCTGTGAGTCTTCATTTTGGCCGGTCTTGTGAACTTTTCATTTAAATCGAACATCCTTTCTAATTTTTTGACTCCTTTCAGGATGAAATTGTCATACTTCATCTCGGCCTGATGTTCTTCATCATCTATAATCGCTCCTTTGAATACCTCGTCATTTGTTAAACATTCTATAATTTGCTGGTCATCATCTAACACTCGCAAGTTGGTGATCATATCAGGTATTGAAGGCCTGAAAAGCAATTCAACAGAACATATGTTATTAGTGGGTACAATCCTAGCGGCCGATGTAGCTAGCAGGTCAACTGCTGCATTTTTCAGTCTTGGAATTGAAATAATATTGAATGCATCAAAACATTTAAGTAAGTCCCAAACCTCATTTTCGTAAGCGTTCAAGTGAGGAGAGACACAATGTATTTGATTTCTTATTTGCTTTACAATTATTTCTGAATCTCCAAAAACTTTTAAATTACTTACCTTTAGTTCAATCGCTTTCCTTAAGCCCTGCACCAGTGCTTCATATTCAGCTGTATTATTCGTGCATTCAAATTCTAATCTACATGCAAGAAAGTGTTTATTCTTCTGGGGGTCAATTAAGACACAGCCGGCCCCTGACCCTTCTAACGTCTTAGAGCCATCGAAAAACAAAGTCCAAAAATCACTAACTACTGAATGCGAATCTACTCCTACGTCTAAATCTACTATTTTACAGTCAATTTCATCAGCCTGCGAAAATCGAAGGAGATCAGGCTGGGTGTCAAATGTGTTGCTGGCCTCTTCAGCTTGGTAATTTCCAGGTTCTAATTCAATAAAATACTTTCCCAAGACTGAATCCACTGGTTCATTCTTTTCTTCAAGTCGGGTAACATTATATTTCATGTGTGGTTCCCTTAAAATCTTAATCTGGTTCGGACTTCCTTTATAGGGCAACCACAAATGTGACCAATCAGAAGCGAAATATCCATTCAGTTTCACTGACCAATCTCTACTCAGAACCAAACCATAAGCGTCTGGTATATCTTCCACCACGATATTAATGACTTGGCACACTTTTTCATTTGATGCCAGGCAGATCAGGACATCCTCCATCTCACCCAGTAATTTTACATCCGTCCTATCCAACTGGAGAACTCTCCACGTGGAGGGCTTAGGCTATCCATTTATCCTTTTACATATTGATATTTGCATGAGAGTGACCAATGCCCCTGATTCTACCAGACAATTATGTCCGTTATGATTGAAAATTTCAAACGTGAGGAGGAAAGGTGGATGTTTACATTTAGACTTACCCCCAATGCTGGTTTCTTCGATTTCTTCTTCCCCTTCAGTCTAATTGTCAATGGGTAGCCTTTCATCCGGTGCTTCAAGTGCTTTCAGTAGTCTTTCTTTTTGTTGCGACACTTTGCACATTTCAAACAGTGGAACATTCACTTTTATCTTCTTTAAATCTTCCACGATGTCATAATCCATCTGTTTTTCAATGGGGTGAGATTTATCAGCATCCACCTGTTCTTCATTTGGCTTGGGCAACATTTTGTTCTGCCTAGGACCTTGGCTGGTAATAGTGAGCTCTGGAATCTTATCAGCCAAGGATTTATCTTGAAATTTCTTCTTAATATTTCTCTGCAGCCTCTTAATCTTTGGGAGTATCAGACTATCTTCCTTAACCGTCCCTTAGCTCCTTGTGGCCACGTTGGTTTCCACAACACCCTTGTATCCTTGATTCCTTTCCTCTTCAGCATCAAATAATGAGACCAAATTCCACAACGCCATGGTCTCCTCTTCCTGTTCTTTAGTAGAAGTAGAAGCATAACTTTCTTTTCTTTCTTCATCACCTTCTTCTGTTAATTTAGAATCCAACATCTGATTCATGACCAATGTCATTGAATTTATCCATTGCGGACAATTCTTTTCGGAGTGAGGTTGTTGGTGAAAGGTGCAGAAATTTTCCATACCTATCTTTGTCAAATTCATAGATGCAGAATTGTGTGGAGGAGGTTGAGACTGATTGTTATCCTCCCTTTTCTTATAATAGGGCCTGTAGAACTTTTGTGTTTCTTTTTCTTTCTCCAAGTCTATGATCTTATTAGAAATTTTCTGCATCATTTTGGCCATACTTTCATAATCTGGTGCTTTCTCCTCTTTAGGCTTAGTAAATAGTAAGGCTTTCCTTCCCGCACCTCTCTCTCCTGATTGTTCGGGATAATCTTCAATACTCTCTCTTTCAGCCTCCACTACTTCTGCCTCTTCATAAGTCTCCGCCAAAGTAGGCTTGGCCCTACCTTTGGCAAACATGGCCAGATCAGGGCCTAAGGCTGATGTATAGTACTCAATCAGGACCTTGTCCGAAGGTTTGTCAGCGTCAGAAAAATTATTTATGTATGCTGCAAATCTTTGAGTAAAACTGTGCACCTTCTCCTTTTTCTCTTTCTTTAAGGCGCATAGTCCTTTCATGAGGGCTGCGTGAGTCTTTTGAACTACATACTTACTTCTGAAAATTCTCTCGAAAGTATCGCAATCAGGGATAGAATTAGCAGGCAACCCAAAATACCATGATGCAGCAGCTCCTTTGAGGGTATGTGGGAATAGTCTGCACACTACATCTTCATGCTCCCCAGCCCTCAATCCTTCTATTGCCAAGTAAAAACTCTGCAGATGATCATCCACTAATATCTTCTCATTTGGATCAAATTTAGGCAACAACTTTTCAAAGGCTTTAGGTAGGTCATGTAAAGGAGGGGTCAGGTTTAGAGGTGATCTGGCCCTCCAGGTAGGTTGTGGATTTGGTGGGTTGGGTGGTGGGTTAGGATTAGGATTTACTCCTACCATGAGTCTGGGTGGAGAGCGAGGAGGTGAGCCAACAGGAGTGTCAGCAGGAGAACTGTAAGGGGTCTCTGGGCCTTCCTGATTCAAAGGTAGTGCAACTTCCTGTAAGGCTGTTTCTACAAGCTCTTCCCAGTCTCCAACCAGCACTGAGTCTTCTACTATAGGATGGTCTTTCCTTTTATACTCTCTTCTACCGATTGCGGCCCAGTCCACCGAGTTTTTGTATTTTGACTTAAAATATGAAATGCAAGTGCCTAACTAAATGCAGGGTGATCCAGATGCAGGGAGCTGTCACAATGTGATGCACAGGTTCTTACCTCTCGTCTTAGGCTCGCAAGCAGCTGAATCACATACAACAAGAAAATAAACTAACTACCTAATCTATCCCTAGGGAGCAAGGTTATCATTCAATGGTGAGTAATACATTTTGTACATGCATTATGAAAAGTTACAGATAGCTGACACTTCCTTCAAAACACATGAACAATTAAAGATGTTTCAACAACCAGATAGCCAATTGTTTATGAACAGCGTTTATTACTCATAGTGGAAAACATCATAAAATAAACCGAAGAATATTCCAACAAGAACATAGGTTCAGGAAATTAGAACAATCTCACAGTTAATGAGACATAGCTGAAAACGAATTAGTTCCCCTTCAACATTGCTCATTTAATTACATTTGATGCATTCCATATTGCACTTCTCCCTGCATGCAAAAAAATTGCAGTTTCTGATTGTAAAACGAAATAGTTCCTCTTACAATAGACGGTTTACAAAAAATTTCCAGGGGAAAAAGTCCTCCTCTAAGTTCTAACTTTACAACATTTAAACTACACAGCAAGCTGCTTGGGCTCCCCCCAAACGTATGGTGTTCCAGTCCCTCCAAACGTTTCAGGTTCTTTATGTTGTCTGTGTGCACTCATGAACCGTTTAGTAACGGACAGGCAGTCAGGTTCGTGCCTTTGGCGTTATTGACTTTGTCCTCTGCTTCGATTTCCCTTTTAGTGATCTGGTCGGTAACGTTTTGATCCTTACCAAATTGCTTCTCTACATCTTCGCGCATCAGCTCCTTACGTACACCTGCAATTAATCCAAGTGCATTATCCATTTGGGACTGCATTATAAAATAGAGCAGCAAATTATACAAACTGGAATGGCTACCCCACAAAAATGGCCAGGTACACCACGGCGGAAGTCGAAAGGATACTGACGTCGAAAGTCAAAGGCTTTTCCCAGCCGCAACGGCGGACGAGGAGAAGGCTATAGCATCCTATTCAAATCTGTGGGTGGGAAAACTCAATCAGAGATCGGGTAACTTTGACGTCGGACGCCAAATGGATTTCCCAGCCGCAACGGTGGAAAGACAAGCGCTAAAATGATGTGACACACGGGTGGGAGAAACCCCCAGTCGAAAGTCAGACGGCTTTACGCTTCGGAGGCTAAAGGGCTTTCCCATCCGTAACGACGGAAGGGAAGAGGTTATAACCACGCGAAACCTGTAAGCGGGAAAACTTTACATCGGAAGTCGGAAAGGTCTGGACATTGGAAGACGAACGACTTCCCCAGCCGCAACGACGGAAGGAAAAAGACTATGAGGCGTGACCCTCGTGCGGGAAACTTCCCAATTGGAAGCCGGAACACTTTGCACTTCGAACGCCAAACCATTTTGGCAGCCACAATGGTAGAAGGGAAAAAAGAATATAGCTTCTGATCCAACAAGAAAAACTTAAATGCTCAAAAACTCAAAATCAGCGATGGTTAAACTGTTTCACCTCAGAGACAATGGTTTGTTCAAAGGGCAACTGATCAGTCGTGTTTCTGGCTAGCAATCCAAATTCAATTATGCGACCCACAACAAAATCATAACACACGCATCCTCTGAAAATAGGCCGCCAATTTATCTTTAGAATCACCCAAAGTTAAAACAAGACCAAACATTCATGGATCAAATGAAATCAAAGCAATTTTAAATGATAAGGAGGGGCCCAAAATTTAAGAAAATTGGGGAGAACAGTTGCAGCTGCAACAAGATCCTTCTTCCCAGTTGGTGTTTACTATGTTTTTTCGACAAGTGGACTGCATGTTTTCACTACACTTCTATCTGTTTTCCTAAACGATCGGTCCTAGAAATTTTTTTACAGCGTTTCGTTGTCCTTCACTGCAGTTCATTTCTCTTGATTCGGCATAGTCGTTGCCAAGATTTTGCGAAAGTTTTGGTTTAGCAGTTTATCTAGGTTTAGGCTAAGATTTTCTCCATGGCATTTTTTCCTTTAGGCTCTCAATTTGTGGGGTCAATTTGATTGTGGTTTCATTTCAATGCTACTTCAGTCGATGGAATACGCGTTTCCTATGTCCCTTCATCCATATTAATGCTTCATCAATGCGTTGTTTCTCCATTAATGCAAGAAAGTTTGTCATTTGATTCATACATGGGCATATATCTTCATTTTTACTCACCTTATGACGATCTCCAAGATCTTCTTACAATACTTGATTTACCGCATTTACTGTTGCATCGCCTTTGCTTTGCACATATAAACAGGCCTTCAGGTAACCACTATTTCTTATTGTTTGCCTTTTCTTTGCTTATATTTATTTTTTTGCGTTTCATTTACACTAGAGAGTTTCCAACAGAGGATTTCGCACCTTGTTAAATTTGCAGGTATTCCTTAGTTCTTCTTAATTGTTTTGAATATTCATTCAGTCTGCTTATGAGATGGTGAAACACTGTTGCTCTGTTTTAATTGAATGTGACTCTTGGTCTATTGAAAAAATATTGTGACTTATATTGGTTATGTCATGCTCTATCAATAAAATGATAGGTATTAGTTTTTTGGCTAAACGAAAATGTTGCTTATGAGATGGTGAAACACCCTTGCTATGTTTTAATTAACTCTAACTCCTGCTCTGTTGCAAAAGGACTGTGACTTGTATTGCTTATGTGGCTTCATGATGGTGTAATACTCATGTTATGTCAATAAAATTATAGGTATTAGTTTTTATGATGTACTTGTTTTAGGTAAGGAACTCAACCTAAAGTTGGAAGGCCACTACAAAGCTTTCTTGATATGTCTTTCGTTGTCCTTCTCCAGTATTGGTCAGTGAAAAACCATTGTTTAGGGATTACAGCGTCATCTTCCCACTTGACCAGGTCAATATACAGCATGAAACCAAGTTTGGATGATTGAAAAATACATAGGTAAAAGGGGTTTCATTTATTAACATACAAATATGCAGGCGAACATTAGTCTCCACAAATCATACCAATTTAGAGGCCAAAATCTCTACCAAATTTAGAGGTAGATTGATAAAAAAGAACGCAGAGTGAGTTTAAAATAAGGATGGACTTAGCAGAGGAAGAAGTTACACGGAAAGAATACGAACAGACAGAATAAAGCTTGAAACACCAAATGACTTTAACAAAGCCAAAGTTTTTTGGTTTTTGATACCCGAAGGTCAAAAATCAGAAATAGGAACTTCAACATTTCATTATTTGAAAAGACAAAACTTCCGAGATCTGAAATGTCGCAAATCAAAAATTGGGGAATCGGGAATCGAAACATAGGGTGTTCCTTATTGGAAAACATAGGATTTCCGGAATTCAAAATGTCAGAAATCAGAAATCGAGGAATTGGAAATCAAAAAATAGGGTGTTCCTTATTGGAAAACGTAGGATTTCTGGAATCTGAAATGTCGGATTCTGGATTTTTAATTTCTTTCTTGCCAGCTTCCGCTTTTCTCTTTGAATAAATCAAAAAGAAAAAATTGGAATTTACATGTTCGCATTTAACATTTCATGCTTTCTGACTTCCGGTTTCCTCAAGCGGAAATGGAATGCGCAATTTTGATACGTTTTTAGTTCAAATATTTTTCATTCCGATTTCATATTTTTGTTGTGTGGAATGTGGAAGCCTAAAACGCCAAATGCAAACTTTCCCAGAATTTCTATTTCCGAAGTTTCAGTTGCACACTTTAATTTCAACTTTTCATTGTCTTTCTACGTTTTGACTTTCACCCAAAAAAACACAGAAAAAATAGATTAAAACCTTGGCCCAAAATGTGTGCTTCTATGTTTGTCACAATCCACATTTAATATTTATAATAGATAATGACTAACAACAATCAGAGTTATGAAATATGTTAATGCGAATAATTTTGTTTTTTATATATGCATTTTAGTCTGGTCACATGAATATGTTACATTGCAATTTATTTATTTCTGTTCATGCCCTGTTTCATTCCACGGGAAAAAATAACCATCATGTTATGGAGACTATGCTAACTAAATATTCTATTTCACTATTGCTACATGGTGTTGTCAACCTTTTCCCGCTGGTACAGGTCTCTTCATTAAACCAAGTGAACTCACTCAACTCATCATCTATTCAATTCCGAATTTCTATCTCAGATGACCTTCACAAGCATGAGCTATTGCTTACAGTTATATATAGTGGTCTTGTAGAAAATGGACAACTAAAAGAAGGTACTATAATCAAAGTTACCCATTGTACGTGCAACATTGTACATAATGTAACATACATTTAATTTCCTCGTTCTTTTTTTCTCACTTAATCAATTTCACATTGTTCATGCATCCAATGTTTTTCTCTCCCATTGAACTCTAACATACTTCTTCTCACAGGACTATCGCATTACTTGCACTCGATGTTGTCACAGTGGATGCAACAATTATTGGAGATCATGCACCTTACCACTTACCTGAACCTTCTCCCTCGGAGAGTAGTTCCTTTGTTTGATTCAACCCTAGCTCAATAAATGAAAACCCTGAATTGGCTGCATTGACTATCCCATTCACATCACTCTCCTCTTCTAGCAAAGTTTGGAACATTCAAGGTCGAGTTACTGCCAAGACAAACATACATGAATATGGAAACCAACGAGGGTCTAGAAAAGTGTTTAGATTTGACCTTGTTAATGTTTCACATGATGAAATACATATATCTGCATTCAATGAATTGGGACTCTCTTTGCATGACCAAATACAAATAGGAATAGTTTACATAGTATCAAATGGAACAATCAAAACATCCAATCCAATTTTTAACCATTTAAAAAGCATAATGAGATTTTCCTAGGTTCCTCCTAAACCATCCAACCATGCTTAGATGAATACCCCTTTATACCTTTATATTTCTTTAACTTTAAAACAATTAAGGAGATTCAAACTATACCGGTAAATTCCATGGTTGACCTTGTTGGACTTGTCATTTCAGTTTCACCTACATCCACGATACGAAAACGGGATGGTGTTGAGATTGTTAAGTTGACCATTGGACTCTGTGACATGTCAGGCTATAGTATTGGCATAACACTTTGGGGAGAGCATTGCCAAATTCAAGGAGCTAAGCTTTCCAGCCTTCGTGGTTTACCTACTCCTCCAGCTGTAGCAATCAAAGGCAGTCGTGTTACAGATTTTAATGGAAAAATTGTTGGTACTATCTCCAACACTACTATTTTTATAAACCCAAATATTGAACAAACTTCAGTTCTCCAGAAATCATTTCATGACAATGGATTTCATTCAGCATCACCAACTTTGAGCCGAAAATTCAATGCCTCTCATTTTGCTCCTCGTAAAATCATTACCATCAATGAGATACAAACTCTTCAACTATCTGAAAATCCTGTTTGGTACTCTCTTGTTGCAACCATCACAAATGTTAACATGGATGACTTTCATTTCCTTGCATACCCTCTTTTTGTTGATGTTATACAATGCATGAAAAAGATTGCTGACAAAGTTGGAGACATTTGGCATTGTGGTAAATGTGATGGGGAGTTTCCTGAATGTGACTACATATACATACTAAAGGTTGACTTGGAAGATGTCACTGGATACCTTCATGGTGTGATATATTTTGATGATGCTACAAACCAACTCATGGGAATCTCAATAAAAGACCTATGTCTTGTCTCAACTGAATCAGCATCAATTATTGAAATAGTCCAGAGGATCTGCAACAAACAATTGCTTCTTACTCTTTCAGTTAGAACAGAGAGGTTCTGCGGAATTGCATTCCTAAAAGTTGTAATTGTCATGGTTGAAAACACATAATCGGAAATTTTAGTAGATACATAAATATATAGGTTTTTTCAACCTGATACACAAGTATATTCTTTATTGTCTGTAATGAATGCTTTCAATTGTCTATTTTAAGTCCTTATTTGATAGTTCAACATAGCGGGGTCTTTTTTTTAACTCTCTTATAACACTTCTACTTTGCAGTCTGATACTTCCACTCTACAAGTTATCACTTAACGGTTTTTACCTAAATTATTGATGCAACCTATATGGTAACTTTTGAATACAATATTAATTTGTTATTTTGTTTATTTATTAAATTAACAACTTTCTTCTCTTGTTTCTTAGCACAAGTTTTCATTCTTCTATACAGAACAATAATTAAATTTTTTTCATATATCATTTTTCATACTACACTTTGTTCTTCGATATTGCTGCTTTCTTACAATTATCAAGGTAGGACTTGAAAAAAAAAAATTATTCCATCAATATTATTTTAAGGTACATTCTTAGTTCCCAATATGCAATCAATTGACATTTTCTTTTTATCTTCTACTTTATATCGATATACTTTGCAGTTAATACATATAGAAAATGTGTCATTGGCAGCAATCAAATATTCTAATCCTTTAACAACTTTACGGTTTCCTTGTAGGAATTATGCCAACTCGTGACAATGAACAAGCCAATGCATGAAGAAGAGTTGTATATGCACTGAAAACAAAGATAAAAACAATAAGAATCAACATCTTCTTTACAGAGCTGCTCATCTACCTGTGGATATGTCTTCTTCAATTTCTCTTCCCAAACCTTTCAACAAAGCTTCACTTCCATCACCTATGCTAAATCCATCGAACACCTGCCTCAACGATGCACATCAACGATTTCATAAAAAAATGGACCAACTGGATGATATGCATGTTTGCCCTATTTGCAAAGAATGTTACCCTAGTATTGTAACAAAAAAGTTCCATGATGCATACACTTGTTCTCATTTTATTCTATAACGAAAAGGCCATCTATTTTCATTGGAAAACAATATGGACCTAGGCATCCAACCACCTGTCCTTGCAGTACTTACACAAGTTGTAGAAATGATCATTAGTCATGCTAACCTAATCTTACAAGTTACACATCTCATGGTGGTCAATATAAATATTCTGTACATACTGTTTGCTTCCCCCAAGATAGTTCCAATATTTCTAAATACCTACCCCATTTAATTTCAGAACTTGATATCCTTGTTGTTTGCAATTGAAACTCTACAAACAATCCATATGAGTTGTTTGTTAGTCGAACACGTGTTCTTCTTGCCCTTCAATACAAAATGACAAATGACCCATACTACAACAATGTTCAGGTCAACCCAATTGCATTAGCTTCTTTGCCTCTTGTTTCAACAGACATTTCACCTTGGATTTCACATGTTAATAGCAATGTTGCATTATCTCATCAGCAAAGATTTTCCTCTACAGTTCAACCACCAAATTCATTTGAACCCCATGAATTAGAATCCTCCTCATTTATTTCAACACAAACTAATGCTAGAACTGAGGTTGAAGAAATTAGACAATTGTTACACATACCAAATATCCCACTACAACCTTCCATTGATTGGCCCCCTATAGGAATTTCCCCTATCGATGAGTACAACACAAAAGGCCTTATTTCCTTGGATTTTCCAACTTTGTTCCCCACAGGTGCAGAAATGCTTAAACAACCACCCATTCATGAGGTTGACATGCATGAATATGCACTTCACCTAATTCACTATCATGACAACATATTTGAACAACATCCTCGGTTTCGGTACTACATATACAATCTAATTATGTGTCGTTGGAGTAATGCTACTGCCCCTATTTTTGTCAAAAATAATCTTGAATATACACTACCTTCGACAATACTTGAGCTTGTTAACCAATTGCAAGACATGCCTAATCAGAAAATTGGTGAGTAGGTCACAAGGTTTGGGTCTTCATTCCGTGGAACATGCTCATATTGGAACAAAAGTAGAGCTGAACTGACAAATATGATCAATCAACAAGGTACACCAACGTTCTTCTTTACCCTTAGTGCAGCTGACAAAAAATGGCCAGATTTGCAAGCTCTAATGCATGTTGGACGTCCTACTGGTTTAGATCAAGACTACCAATGGAAGGTTCACAACATCATATCAAATCCACATATTACATCACAATACATGCACAATAGATTCAAAACATTCCTTCAAGAGTTGCTTGAAAAAGGTTTTCATATAACGGATTCTTGGTGCAGGTATTCTACCATCTCTTCCTTCTTATTTTTCTCTTCGTATTTGTCAGTTTATACAATTAATTTATAATATATTCCTTTTCCTCCCATGTAGGTACGAATGTCAGCATAGAGGATACACACACATTCATAGTTTTATTTGGTTGGCAGATGCACCAAATATGGACACCTTAGAATGGGAATATGTTCTTGCAGTTGAAGCTGCAAAAAAAAAAAAAATTGACACATATGTTACAGCTTGGAATCCTCGTAATTCCCACTTGTCAACATCTAGGTTATGCCATTCTACTACAAATTATCCATGTAGTCTTGCATCACCGTCCATATTTGCATCAAACTACTCATTTGACTATGAAGAACTTGTAAATTTTGTTCAAAGGCACACCAGATGTTCAGAATCAACAAGCCTTCGCAAAAAAGGAACATTTGTTCAATGTCACTATGGTTTTCCGTATGACCTATAAGATACTTCTTCATTATTCATTGATCCAAATGGACGTAAAACATACAATCCTACAAGAAATGATTCCCTTCTAAATATTCACAACCCTACCATGCTTTCAATATGGAGGGATAATGTTGATTACCAACATGTTATTTCGAGACATGTTGTCCTGAAATACATTTCTATGTATGCATCAAAAGTAGATCCAAAATCAGAAAGCTACCATGCAATTCTCTCTCACCTTGCACATGCAGCACCAAGTGACGACCCCATTCTTCATCCAATCAAACAATTGCTTGCACAAACAGTTGTAGAGCGAGACATTCATGCACAAGAGATGTGTCACATGCTGCAAAAACTTCCTCTTGTACTTTGTATCCTTCACTTATTTTACCTAAATTTCAGTCAAAGTGTCTTCTGCCATTTTTCTAACGACACTAATAGCACCCCTCCAACCCCACCCCCACCCCCCCCTTCCCCCCCCGCTTCATATTTGCATACATGCAAAGACCCCTTGCTCTTCAACATATGACCCTACTTGAAGTTGCTCGTTCTTGGTTTTTCTCTCCTAATAGGAAAAAAATCCATGGAAACAAAACTTGCATCACAATATTGTTAGAGTCTATCCACGATTCATTTTCATTCCTCCCTTTGATTCTTCATATTTTGAACCGTTTTGTTGAAGCGAACTTCTTCTATACAAACCTTTTCGTTCCATCCCTTAGGATATTGGAACAACAAATTCCGAAATTATTTCTCATTGGCATCGCATTAAAGGCACATATGTTGTGTGGCATGTTGAACGTGCACAAGAAGAACCCTCTACACCTCTATCCGATGATTCAAACTCCGATGCTATTACATTTTTGTTGTCCCATACCATGGATGAATGGGAACTTCTCTCTCAAATGATACCAGGAAAAAACATCCAAATTGATGACCTTGAAATGCTTGGACATCATGATTTTGACAAAAATCACAATTGGACACAAAACAATAAAACCACCCACTTGCATGAGACAACAACATCATTCATTGACCTCAATCACTTGTCCACCCAACTACATGAAGACACCCTATCGTTGTCCAATTCACCTGATTCCTTGTCTCCCACACAATGCATAGCCTTTGATCTTGTCATTTCCCATTTTAGAAACACTACACCATCTCAACCACTGAAAATGGTGATCAAGGAACTACAGACATCGGGAAATCTTACCTCATATATTGCTTCAAATCTGCACTACAAACTACATCTGAACAAAGTGCCTCCCCACTTCTTCTCCTTGCTCCAACTGGTGTTGTTGCTTTTAACATACATGCATCTACAATACATTCTACTCTTCGAATACCCATTGGTGAAATTTACACCCTTGAAGACTAATCCATTTCAAAACTTCAAGAAGAACTCCGCCATATTCACTATATTCTCATAGATGAAATGAGCTTTATTGGACCAAAAATGTTAACTCAAACAGATGCACGTTTACGTCAATCTTTCCCCTCAAATTATACAATCCCATTTGGTGGTTGTTCCATAATCTTTGTTGGTGACTTCGGACAATTGCCTCCTGTAAATTGCATCCCCATGTATGCAGGCTCATCTGTTGGAATAACTCTCTGGTATACATTTGATACTTTTATCACGTTAGAAACGATTTTTCGACAACAAGGAAATAGCGCTTCTCAAACTTCCTTTCGCAACTCTTGCTAAACCTTCGAAATGGAACACCAACTATTGAATATTGGGCACTCCTAATGACAAGAACAAATTCATGCCTTTCATATGTGGAAAACTGTTATTTTCAACAATCTATCCACTTGTATCCCACCAATATATTTGTTGCGATGCACAACAAACACATGCTGAAACAACTTAATATGCCAATCGCACATTGCTTTATAGGATAAAGGAAAAAACATGGCCGCGAATCCATTGATGATGAGCAGGTTCCATTAAAGGTCCTTCTTGCTATTGTTCAACAAGTCATGTTAACTGCTAATTTATGGGTTCAAGCAGTACTTGTTAACGGCTCACTTGGAAAAGTCATTGACATTGTCTACAACTCCAATGAACAACCTCCTAGCTTACCATATTTTTTTGTTGGTGAATTCCTCTATTACAAAGGACCCTTATGGTATGCTTCTAATCCTACTTATGTTCCAATATCTCCTATAACAAGGGGATCTCGTAGGCAATTACCACTTCGTATGGCATGGGGTTTAACAATTCATAAAGCCCAATGTATGACCCTACAAAATGTTACAATAGATATTGGAAACACTGATAGACAAGGGATTACATTCACTATAATATCAAGAGTTACATGTCTTTCAGAACTTTGTATTTCTCCACCTTTCTCTTTTTCCAGATACTCTCGAATGCAAGACAATCCATTTGTCCGACGTAGGAAACAAGAGGAAAGATTACTTGCTTCAAACTCTTTAAAACCAAATTGTGGTTGAATCTTCTCATTGTTTTCTCTATAGATGTACTATTTTTATTTGGTCACTTGTTGATGTAAGATATCTTCTTTTGTTTCAAGAAATATCCAAGAAATTTTGAAATAATTGCATTCTAGACTAAAGTGTCTCAGGAAACTGAGACACTCACTATGAAAATTTTTAAGTAGGACAGTTATTATATATAAGGAGATAATTAATCAACGTATAAAAATTTTATATCAACTCATATTTCCTTAAATGAACTTTAAATAAAAATCAACAATAAAATTGCACATTTCGGATTTCCGATTTCCAACATTTCAGATTCCATAAATCCTATGTTTTCCAATAAGGAACACCCTATGTTCCGATTTTTGATTCCCCAATTTCCAATTTGTGACATTTTGTATCTCAGAAGTTTTGTATTTTCAAATAAAGAAATGTCGAAGCTCCTATTTCCAATTTTTGACCTCCAAGTATCAGAAACTGGAAAACTTCAATTTTGTTAAAGTCGTTTGGCATTTTAGGCTTCATTCTATCTGTCTGTATTCTTTCTGGATAACTTCTTCCTCTGCTAAGTCCATCCTTATTTTAAACTCGCTCTGCATTCTTTTTTATCGTTCTGCCTCTAAATTTGGCAGCCTAATACCCTACGACACACTATTTACCAGTACTCTGTTAATGTTGGTAGATAGTAGATGGTGTGAAATCTAGACCTTTTGAGTCATGTCACCTCAATATTTTCAAAGAAAAAAAATTAATATTTTGTTTAGTTTTGGAATAACTAGAATGGGTCAAATGCTTTGTATATTCATGAACTTTTGGAAAATAAAATCGAAGTAAGACATCAAAATATATTTGATGCATATGTGATAACTCCAATAGGAGATAAAGTGTGAGATGGATATACAATTAATTGAATGCCTCGATCACAAGCAAATGAACGCATGCCTCCTATACAGCGTTCAAATTTGAACCCTTCTCACCCCTTTCAAAGGGTTTTATCCCTTCCTAGAAGTGTAAAGTTCTAATTTCCCTTAAAAAATTAACAATTATAATTTTGGAGACTAATGTTAGACAAGAGTGCTTTATACACAATGACAATGTTGGAAAAGCTAAAAAAGAACAAATGCCTCAATAATCAATATTTTCATAATACAAGCAAGGTAGCAAACAAGAGATGAAATGAAAAAATGTGAAATTGATCATTCCTTCATATTCTAAACTCTGAAGCACCAGCTACAAGTCAAAATGTTGGATAAGCCCCAACAATGTAGCAACATTAAATTATTTATTTAGGCGCAGATAGCTTTTGCATATGTTCTCATATCCGCAATTGGTTGTAGTCCACTTAGTTGTTTCTCTAGATTGGAATTGGCAACATTCTCACTCACCAATCCCACGTCACTCTAGAAATTATAGCCCCTACATTGGAAGTAGGACTTCGAACTTATCTTCCCATCTCCTCCCATTCCGGCCTTTGATATCACCATGTTGGGAATTATTTCTTCGATAGCCATGAGAGGGGAAATGATGACGCTCACGGGTCAAGTTTTTATGCACATAAAAAACCATAAATGAGGTCCAAATGATATTTTCCTCAATAGGAGTCCCTATTTATTGACTAAGTCTTACGAAATGTTATTATGAGTTTGGGATTCTCATGATGTAGTATATCTATATTTTGGGATTAATGTGATCTATGTATAATTCCCTCATCTCTTGGAGGATGTGAAAGGTCACTTTAACGTACTGAAATATCTTAATGTCATCATAATGCCACCCCTTTCTGCTATAATGTCATCATATTAATCGCAGAAGTGACTGTCAACCTCACTTGTTATCATGCTCAAGTTATCTCATAGTGTGTGGACTTGACATTTGTCACCTCATCGATCCCTTCTTATGATGGTATGGATATGCCCTTGTTTTGATACCCCTACTTTCATACCATACTACGTATAAACCCTATACTAATATTTTGTTTCTTAATCATTATAGCGATCGTCATTATCACGCGCCCCAAACAGCAAATCTTTCAATTCTGGGATGTGATCTATGCCGTCCATTTTCATTTATCTTAAACCTTTATTTCCAGCAGCATCGTCGGATATATAAATGTTGTTCTATATAAATGTCGTTCTATATAAATGTTGTTCTTCATAGATTTATATATAATGACAGTTTAACAATGACGTTTTTAAATCAAATAATCCAATGTGATTTCATAATATAATGAAAATGGTATGTTTATGTTATGTTATGTTTATGCTATTTCTTTACATCATTAGCGATCAGCTTCTTGATTAAGATGTTTTTTCTTGGCTCTTGCTAATAGTCATCTTGCATGTTATCATGCCTTGCCATAAGAACTCCTACTTTGTTTCTTCCCCTACAGGGGATGGCAGGCCAAATCCTATGAGTCCACCCCTCTATTTCCAGAAAATGATTGCGGAAAAGAGAAAATGTTATAAATGGGAGATTCTTGAGTCAGTGCAATCCAACATCCAAAATGCAAAGAGAGAGGTGGATTTGGAAGGAATTTGCTTGCCGCCTGAGGAGATAAAAAAATAATTTAAGGATTTACTCCATGATTCTGGAACCTCCAGAGGAAGACTCTCTCTGTAACAAAAATCCTTGGAGCTATAATTGTCACAGAAGTTTATCCTAGGAAAAACTTTAGTGGAAAAAGACGAGCACCATGCCAAAATTCTTCTTCAGCAGGACAAAATCATGCTCATCCTGCACAGGATTTTAGAAAATCATCTTGAGTTCACCAGGAGACTGGGCATCAAGATCGAGCCTCATCAACAATTGTTTGATTGACCATGTTATTCTCTTAGTGTTTGTTTTACTCTTTGTCTATTTTAAAAACTACTACTGTTAATGGTTACTTTTTATGTGTTCATTTAAGACTCTTTTCTGAGACTTGTGAAGAACTCCCAATCATTCTGGTTTAGTCTTGTTTCCTTTTGAGGAGACCGACAGTCTGATCTACAAGCTTGTTTTCCTAGAAATGGGAGGGCTTGGTTTTTTCTATAAATGTCTGTTTTTTGGCTATCGATGCCAACAGAAAGAGTTATAATGTTTTTTGGATTATATTTATTGATTGACTTTGCAAACGATGACAATTGGATTTGGAGTTTGTCATGTTCCATTGCTTCCAATTCGTTCAAATTTTAGATAACTCTAAATCCTTACATCATTTATATCCGTATGAATTTAAAAAATAAAATCCCAAAGCATGAGGTCCGTATATCATCAATTGATAGTTTGAAGCTTGTCTAAGATGATGAAAAATGCAGCTAGTCTCTAGATTAAAGGTTTCGGTCCTATATTTTGTCTTAACATCTTCTCTAATACATTACATACTTTTTAAGTAGGAAATATGCCAATATTCCAATTGACGTGAATGAATGGATTAGAATCAAGCAAGTCGGTCATTTTTCTTAAATATTTTTTAAGTACAGCTATAATTTTTCATTTAAAAATGTTTAGCCTAAACAATTTAAACACTTTCACAATTTCCATAAATAAGTTCAAGACTTTTTTAAAGAACTGTGTTTAAATTTATTTAATTGAGTTTAGGACACCACTCTTTTATTAAATTAAGCACATAGATATGTGGACCAACACACAACTCACAAGATAGATCATACAATTTACTCAGCAATTGAAGAATGAAACAGTGCAAAAATGGCTCGCAACTGTGAATGTTTTCATTAATCAAAAGTAATTAGATTATTAATTACAATGAAGTACAATGGATAAATAGCCTCATGCAATTCAAATCCATGTGAGGGATTCAAATTTATTTGACTCTACTTGATTGAATGGTTAACTGACCTTGTCTAAATCATTATTGGAGTTCATCAGAGTTCAAAACCTAAACTCAAGTGTATAATTCAATGTTGACTAGTCTAACTGACTAAGGTAGGTGAGTAAATGCGCCTCACCTGCATGCAGCCATGCAATCCTAGAGATAACTGAGTAGAACTGAATGTAAGGGAGTAGAAATAAATGTAACTGACTCCTAACTGAGCTTGACTAGTCACCAACTGAACTCAACTGATGGAGGTTGGTATCGGCACTCCTAGTGGCTCCTAATTTGTAGGGATTGGTCTAGGAGGCTCCTAAACTAATGCATGCAAGTGCAATCAGTGGCAGTTGGCCTTAATTAGTGTTCCCCACACTTTATTAACTATTACATGTGCCCCAATTAGGCCAAGTGGACCCAATGGTGATAATGACTAAAAATAGACTGAAAGGACTCCAGATATAGACATAATTGACCATATTGGACAAGGGATGATTATAATCCTAACACCCCCCTGAATGCTAACTTGGAAAATTTGTGGGCCTAGTAACTAACACCATAGGTCACCCATTACAACAAGTAAAGTAACTACTTAACATAAGGAGATGGGGAAAAAACCACATCGGAAAAAATCCTCCCCTCTAACTAAGCATGTAGAATCAGGATTCAAGTTTGAAAAACTTGAAAAAGTGTTGCTACAATCTCTGTGATGTAGTGAAGCAGCATGCATGATGTTCTGTGCATAAGTATCCTAGGGCTTGGCATGTAGAATTCTCCATATTCTCCCAAAATGATGATGGAAGGAAGGAGGAATGTAACCTTTGCCTCTTTCTAGATGAACATGTGTATGATCCACTCTATTCTTTTGAATGTAGTGTGACTGGTCAGCCCTTTCCATGTAGCATCTCATAGGGAGTTTGTTTCATCTCTCTAAAGGAGGTGAGATTGCATGACATAGTGCAAGGGTCTTTCCCTTTTGAGTGTCATATGGATTTCCAGTCATATTCCTAGCTTCCCGCTTGGGAGTAGGGACTGGCTCTAGATCTGAATCACCCTGAATATCAATCTCATAATCTGATACAGTTGGTTCTACAATACAAGTGGAAACTGCAAAAGAAGTAGATGGAATTTTTATACCTTCCCATGCAAGTAGCTGCTGAGAGTGCACTGGTTCTGGAAATGGCATGAAGTGTGAGAACTCATATGCCTTAGAGGCATGATTTGTAGCACCCTTTGCTATGATATTCCCAGTAGAGATATCTATAATCTCCACTAAGTCAGGACCAAATATCACTCGCTTTGGAGAGCGAGTATGAGGCATCTGGTATACAGATAACATATTTGCGGCTAAGGAGGGCACATAAAGCACATCTTTGAACTTTCCATGTTCAAGCTTGATAGAACCCTTCCATTTGGCTTGAATTTTACTGTCATTTCCAATCTAAATACTAGGACCATCAAAAGACTGCAAGGAAGAGAATGATTCTCTGGATGCAACCATATGATTGGAAGCTCCAGAATCAATGAGGAAGGCATGTGTTGTTGAGCAACTAGCCTTCAGTGCATGGCATGTCTCTTCATGTTCTTCAGTTTCTTCTCTATGGTCATCCTTATTTGTGCTAGTAGGTATAGTAATGTTATTTTTCTTTAGAAGAAGAGTCATATCATCAATTTTTCTTCTCATACTGGTGCTTTCTGGATGAAAGCCCCTTCCACAGTAAGAACATAGTATCTTTCCTTTGCCATTCTTTGCCATTCTTCTTGCTTCTCTTCGAACCTGAAGGCTCAGTTGACTACTCTTTCTCTATAGGAGATTCGTCCTTTTCCTTCCCTTTATCATTCACTACCTTAGGTCCTCCTACAACAAGTTCTTGATCTCTGGAAGATCAAATTATCCCCATTTGGATCAACTTGTCATGCTCCTGAGTGAGAGATTCAATGAAGAAATTAAGAGTAGGCATCTTCCAGTTTGGAGTACAAAGCTTCACAGAATGAAATTTTGATACAAATACTGAATAGTCTACACCAAGTTTGGAGAGAATTGCAAGGATGAGTTTATCATCCTCCTTCTCAACCTTGCGCAGCTTCAATTGGAACACTAGATGCTTGAATTTGGTGAAGAAGTCATTTAGTGTTTTGAAATTGGCTGGATGAAGAAAAATCAGCTCATTCTCCAACTGATAGATCCTCAGATCATCCTACTTGTCAAATAAGGAAGCAAGCTTATCCCAAACCTCCTTGGGAGTCTTCAATCCATTGATGTGGAAGAGAATATCTCGAGATATTGAGAGGCACAAGCATCTATATGCTTCATCAAGCCTATTCCAGTACTTTTCTTTTTCAACATAATGAATTGTCTCTCTCTCTATCTCCATTGTGAGTCTAAAGAGTCTTTTGGAGCATAGCTGGATCTCCATGTCCTCCTTCCACTAGTGGTAGTTGAAAGGAGTGAGAAGCTCCATTGGAGGGACCATTTGGAATGCAATGGAAGAGACTGAGTTGTTGTAGCGAATGCAGTGAAGGAGACTGGGCTGCTTGTAGTGAATGCAGTGAAGAAGACTGATAAACCTATAAATCACACAATCAAGCAAAAAAAATAAGGTCGACAGTCTGCACTTTTGGAATTTTCATCACACCTAGCATAGTTGATCAACAAATCCTTTGCTTGGGATATGAAGTGGTAAATTCTTTACTTCTGGTGCAGTACTGGAAGGAGCAAATTTGCTCAAAAAAATAATTTGATCCAAGTGCGGATCTATAGTAGGAGAAGTGCCTTTTCCTATCGAGGCTCTGATACCATATTAAATTGAGCACATAGATCCGTGGACCAACACACAACTCACAAGATAGATCATATAATTTACTCAGCAATTGAAGAATGAAACAGTGCAAAAATGGCTTGCAACTACGAATGCTTTCATTAATCAAAAGTAATTAGATTATTAATTAAAATGAATTACAATAGCTAAATAGCCTCATGCAATTCGAACCCATGTGAGGAAATTTGAATCGATTGGACTCTACTTGACTGAATGGTTAACTGAACTTGTCTAAATCATTGTCAGAGTTCATCGGAGTTCAAAAACCAAACTCAAGTGTCTAATTCAGTGTTGACTAGTCTAACTGACTGAGGTATGTGAGTAAATGTGCCTCACTTACATGCAACTATGCAATCCTAGTGCTAACTGAGTAGAACTAAATGTAAGGGAGTAGAACTAAATGTAACTGACTCCTAACTGAGCTTGACTAGTCACCAACTAAACTCAACTGATGGAGGTTGGTATCGACACTCCCAGTGGCTCCTAATTTGTAGGGATTGATCTAGGATGATCCTAAACTGATGCATGCAAGTGAAATCAGTGACAGTTGGCCTCAATTAGTGTTCCCCACACTTTATTAACTAGTACATGTGCCCTAATTAGGCCAAGTGGACCCATGGTACTAGTGACTAAAAATAGATTGAAAGGACTCCATATTTAGACATACTCCTGATTTAGACATAATTGACCAAATTGGACAAGAGAGGATTATAATCCTAACATATTTATACTATATATAGTTCTGGATATAATAAGGGTGGTTAGAATCAGTAAGATATAATCGACTTCGAAGCATATCAAACATATATTAATAAAAATAAAAAAATGGACATCGTTATGAAAACTCGAAATCTAATGAGTGGGGAGACTAGTGTTTCTAAATTTCTAACAAGAATAATAGTAAAAATACAAACAAAACTCCATGAAACTGGGAAAACTCATTTTCCAATTAAATAAAGTTACAAAACTATCCTATGAAGTGATACTAATTGACAAATTAGTATTAGGAATCGATAACCATTCATCAGTTGCAGTAAAAGAGTATGTAAATTAAATAAATACATTTTTTCAATGTACATTTCATATGTTAAGCTTGTAATGCAAAATAAATATATAAATAAAGACATTTAATACATCACCAACCTATGATCTGTATACCACAAATATAGAGGAATAACTCAAAATTGATGAAACAAATTTAATAAATAACCATAGAACATAACATGATTAATAGTGTTATTTTATTCAATTGCAAAACATTACAACCTTTCCAAAACTACAAAGCTTTCCTGATATGTCTTTCGTTGTCCTTCTCCAGTACTGGTCAGTGAAAAACCGTTGTTTAGGGCTTGCATCGTCAACTGCCCACTTGACCAGGTCGATATACAACATGAAACCAAGTTTGGATGATTGAAAAAGACAGGTAAAAGGGGTTTCATTTATTAACATACAAATATGCAAGCTATCATCAGTCTCCACAAATTGTACCAATTTAGAGGCCAAAATCTTCGCCAAATTTAGAGGCAGACCGATCAAAAAGAACGCAGAGCGAGTTTAAAATAAGAATGGACTTAGTGGAGGAAGAATTTAAGCTGAAAGAATACAAACAGACAGAATAAATCCTAAAACACCAAATGACTTTAACAAAACCGAAGCTTTCCGGTTTCCGATACCCGGAGGTCTGAAATCGAAAAAAGGAACTTTGACATTTTTTTATTTGAAAAGACAAAACTTCCGAGATCCAAAATGCCAGACATCAGAGATCAGGGAATCGAAACATAGGGTATTCCTTATTGGGAAACATAGGGTTTCCGCATCTTGGAATGTCAAAAATCAGAAATCAAAAAGCAGACTTCAACATACCTCCAAAAAATGGATTTTCGCTTCCAAAAACGGAAATCGGAAAATCGGAAACTTTATAAAAATGTTTTAAAATATATAACCAAGGTTTCGAAAGCCAAAAATATATTACCCTAAATGATGAAGGGCCAGACAAGCTATTCAATGGGGGTCCCTATTTTGATGATTCAAAATGGAGACCTGTTCCAGGCAGCAACACCGCGGAACATGAAAATCGAAAGCTACAGGTTCGTAATAAAAATTTATGTATTTTCGACTTCCGCTTTCCTCAGTGCATAATGCAAAAATTGAAAAAGTCTTTGTCTCATTCGGTTATATTAGAAATAGATTTAATTTTCCTTTCTGTTGGGATTTCTATAAGATATTTTGTTTTCTCTTTGCCACCAATGTTTATGGTAAATCTAGGTCACCAGTTGAAGCTTATATCTTATTTCCTGATTTCAACTTTCAAAAAAATCTTATTAAACAATGTTTTAAAATAAATGAACAATAAATGCATTCAGTCATCTTGATGTTGGATCATCTTTAAACTTCATATTTATTAACATAAATAATTGTAATTGGATCTTTAAATAAATTTCATATACCCAAATCAATCTATTCACGTATATTGGATCTTTAAACTTTAGGTTTATTAACAGAAATGATATATTTAGATATATTAGATCTTTAAACTTCATATTTTTTTTGTGAGTCTACATTGGTATTAATAAACTATATAAAAAAGTACGGAGTATGGAGAATTCTGGTCAAGGGAGAGGGGTGGTCTAACAACCACCCCAATCCGTCAAAAGCAAAAAATTCTACAGTAGTAGTGTAAAGAGCATAAAATCCATACAGCAAATGGAGCCTGCTGCCTAGGTAAAGTTTAAACAAAATTACAGAGATATTCAAAAGAGCCACAATAACCCATGTGATATATGGCGGGCTATGTACAAAAACCATCATAAACTTAGAACTAAACAAAAGGAAGCGATATAGATAGAAACAGAACATAAACAAGCTCATGGGTTAGCACCGATGGTAGTGACAGTCGGGTCCTACGTGTCCTAGGTTTCCTCAATGACAGGACAGGGCCCAAAGAGTTCCTCGTCTGAAGATGGTACACTAGGATCCACCAGGAGGAGAGCCGCTTTTCCCACATAAGCATCAGATTCATGAACTCATTTGGAAAGCTGAGTAATCATGGTCAGAATTAGAAGAGGCACCATATATGCAGGAGGCATGGTAGGAGTCGGGCCAACATTCATTGAACCAGATGGAGCCATAGAGACACCATCGCTACCTCCATCACCCAAGGAGTCAAGTCCCATGGCTAATATTTTCCAAATGGCCATGACATCTCTATGGGTGATGACCAAATCTAATTCCACCATTTTGGCCTTAGCCTGTGAAATTGCCATGTGAGTATGATTCCATGTGGCTAGAATTTCCTCCATGAGTGAACCCATCATGTTTTTCATGATCCAATAGTGGTTGGGGCTGCCACCATCAATATCATGAGCAAGGTTATCGTTTATCGGCATGGTTTCCTGGTCCTCTATTATGGAGCGAACTGCAGAGAAATATCATTCTTATAACCATTTACCTTTGTCAAGTGCGCTCCTTGTTGCGCAAGAACGCAACCACTCCCAGGAAAGCGAGACATGCCACGCTGCTTGGACATAGTATTATGGTTCAAAAGCAGAACAAAACCCAGCAAAGGCAGACAGGACGCTTTTTGCAACAAAATATGGGAAGAACAAGGATGCCCCCAGATCAAAGCAAAGTGGAACAACACGAACCAGAAGAGAAGGATAATAAACAAAATCCAGAAATGAGCAGTTAGCCAAGAAATAGGCCAATGGAATAAGGGAGAAAGGTTCATGCCCACGCTAAAACCAACAGGAGGCAAGGTAGCCATTAACGGGGAGAAAATATTGTTGTACCACTTCCAGTCCCTGACCAAGCGAAATTGCATTGTAACCATATAACGAAATGACTGTCACGTCAAATCCTGCCTTATATGAGTAGCAACGATGTCCTCCATTGAAGCCGATACATGTTGACAGAGCTTCGTCGAGAGGGACTAATTAATGTCGTCTCAGAGGAAATGGAAGGGGACAAAGAGGATTAGTCGTACCAACCACTATGGAAATCATGCGCATAGGAGCATTGCTATGGACTTGGCGTAGGAATAAGTTACACAGAAAGAATACGAAATGACAGAATAAATCCTGAGCATTTTTAGAACGTGTATTTAACCGATCAACTCCACGTTGCCTTCTTTGGACCCTGTCGGATCACGGGATATAATAACCGGAAATTTTAACCATGGGTGTGTTGTACCTAAACTCGCTAATCATATCATGGGAAATAATAATGTCACATCCCCATGCCTCCGACCGGCGAAGAGGATGCGACCACCATGGAGTTAACCATCCGGCTAAGAACCCCATGAACATGTGCATGCATAAAATTGCTGAAACAGAATACTTAAAAAAAACTTTGAACTAGAAAATGCACACATGAATATCTATCATGCACAGATGCAATTATTCAACATACACAGCTACAATTATGTATCTTGCATAGTGGAATTAACGTGCATTCATTCAAGCATTCATTCAACATGTTCAACATGATCATTAACAGAAAATATAGTTGCAAAAGTAAAAATGAACAAGATCACTTATCTTATGATGAACTCGTTCCGTAACCAGCTACGTCGCTGCAATGTTCCACCCAAACATAGGCCAACGTACTCCTTAATCTCTCAGCAGCGCTGCCACCCCCGAGCTAGGCATGATCCTCCAAGGAATAAGAGAACTAGCAGGCTTACACATAGCCAAGGATATACAAAACACACAGCCAAGCCAACAAAGTTGGGTTTATCATGCCATCAAGGAGTTGGGAAAGGCTAAATGGTAAGCTGGTGAGCCCACTGCAGAGCTAGGAACACCCACACCAGAACTAGCCTGACTTCTAAGACACCCACACACACCCAACACAAGGAATTAGTCCCTTCTATGCTACACAGTCCCTCAGGCCCTGCATTCCCTTCCAGTGCTATTCAGGGGTTGTAGAGAAGAAAGCCAGCCCTCTAGCTCTGTCTGTGTGGTTTCCAACCACCAGGTTTATCAAGCAAAACTAATCCCCCATCCCTGCTCCCAACACAGTCCGAAGACCATCCATTGCACTCATGCAATCATTCAGCTTTCTTGACAGGGAAAACAACTCCAAAACAGTCTACAGCAGCCCCAAAACGTAACAATAAACACAACTCACAGCAGGGGGAGAAATACAGACTCTCAGCCTGTGCGTGAAATTGGACAACAACCACGGTCCCTGCATGAGGATGAATAGCTCTCAGCTTGTGCGTGGATGAACAGCAATGCAGAACCCACAAATCAGCCCGTGAGGAAAAGATACGACCACATCACCAGCAAAATTCGCAAAGGAAAAACTACGTGGGTAAAATCAGGAAAATTCCTGTGCGTGAAAACAATGAGCCAACCATCGAAATTGTGTGAAGGTGAACAACTACAGGGAGGACGTGAAATTGTAGTGCGTGGGTGTTCAGCACACTCGTGGAGAGAGTGGTCTGCCTTCGTGAGTGATGGCAGCCATTTTTCCCAGCCATAGTGAAGTCAACCATGGTGGAGTGTGTGTGAGGACTGACAGTCCTGCCACCCCACTCCCCAAAGACCATAACTGCCTCAACCACCAGTAGCCATTCTCAATGAAAGTGGTTGGAATAAAACAAGGAAAGAAGACACATGGATTTTCGCCCCATTGGCCAAGGTTTGACAAATTCCCCCACATCCTTATCCTTGGGAAAATCATGCCCCTTTCGATTTAGTTTCTGCGACCATAGCTGGTTGTGTTCATTTTAATTATAGATGCATATTTACATGATGATAAACTCAAAACGTATGCCGCATGCCCCGATATACAATCGGTGACAAATTTAAATCCAAAACATAGCATAACCGATCAATGGTGGGGCCTTGGCCTTTAGCTCTGCACCATGATTATTTACAATATATACATCATATACATCTAATGCAACGGGGTCAAAACCGGGGCATTACATTCCCCTCCCCTTTCAATAGCACTGTCCTCAGTGCTTACAAAATTGAACAAAGTGCTACACTGGTATCGCCTCAGTGTTCCGCAAAATTGAACAAAAATGGATGTGCCAATCGCATGGCATCCTCCAGCTCCCATGTAGCCTCTTCAGGTCCGTAGTGCTCCCATTGCACCTTTACCTGCCCTATGGCTCGGTTCCGGAGCATGGTGACCTTCCTGTCGAGGATGTGCATTGGCTCGATTCAGAACTCTCCCTCAGGTTCCACCTGAATCACATCCCAATTTATCACATGGTTAGGATCATGTACATATCTCTTAAGCAAAGAAACATAAAAAACATTATGAGCTCTAGTGCTAGCAGGCAATGCAAGTCTATATGCAACAGGCCCTATTCTTTCAAGCACTCCAAACGGCCCACAGTATATCGGTGACAACTTGGCACAACTTCCAAGCTTCAAGGAGCTCTTCCTTGCCCTCACTCTGAGGTAAACATGATCCCCAACACTGAACTCCCTGTTCACCCTATGCTTATCTGCATAGCTTTTATGTCTGTCATGTGCTATTTTCAGCTTCTGCCTGATCTTTACGACCTCTTGCTCCATTTCCTTGAGCAATTCTAGCCCAAGCACAATCTTGTTCACTGGATTGTCCCAAGTCACTAGTGTTCTACACCTTCTTTCATACAAAGCTTCATATGGACTCATCCCCAAGGATGCTTTATGTCCATTGTTATAAGCAAACTCTACCAAGTGCAAGTAATCTTCCCACTTGGTTGGTTTGTCCATTAAGTACATGCGAAGCATGTCTTCAAGCACCCGATTAACTCTTTCTGTCTACCCATCTATCTGAGGATGGTATGCAGTGCTGAAGTTTAGCTTTGTACCCAAATCTGCAAACAACCCCTTCCAAAAGTTGGAAGTGAACTTGACATCTCTGTCAGATACTATTGCCTTCGGCAATCCATGCGATTTGAAAACCTCCTTCATGAAGATCTTTGCAATGTCATCCGTCGTATGCGTAGACTTCGCTGGTATAAAATGTGTTGCCTTAGTCAACTTGTCTACCACAACCATGATGGAATCATGTTGTCTCCAAGTCATCGGCAATCCTGTAATGAAATCCATGGAAATAACTTCCCATTTCCATTCTGGAATTGGCAAAGGATGTAACAAACCTGCTGGATGTTGATGCTCAACCTTTACCTGTTGACATTTCATACACCTTGAAATGTACTTAGCCATATCCTTTTTCATTCCTGGCCAAAAGTACTGCTTTCTAGCTGTAGCAATTGTCTTCTGATATCCTGGGTGACCAGAATATGGAGCTTGATGGATCTCATCCATAACAACTCTCCTCAAACTTGCTACATCTGGAATATAAATTCTACCTTTATAAGTGAGAAGTCCATCTTCTTCCAATTTATATCCCTCATACTTCTTCTCAAGACTTCGCTGCTACAATTTGTCTTTTACTGCTCATACAATTCATCTCCAACAACATGATCAACAATCTGCTGCCTCAAATCTGATTGGCAAATACTAAGAGATGCCACATGCATTTCTTGCATCTTCCTGCTGAGTGCATCAGCTACCTTATTCTCTTTTCCCTTTATGTGCTTGATTTCAAAATCAAACTCACATAAAAATTCCAGCCATCTTGCTTTCCTAGCATTCAGAGTAGGTTGATCAAACAAATACTTCAATCCACAGTGATATGTTCTCAACTCAAATGTCCTACCCATCAAGTAATGCCTCCACATCTTGAGAGCATGCACTATGGCTGCAAGCTCTAGATCATGAGTGGCATAGTTCTTCTCATGCTCCTTCAGCTTTCTTGACTCATAACATATCACGTGGTTGTCCTGCATAAGGACTCCTCCAATCCCTTGTCCACATGCATCGGTACATACCACAAAATCTTTCTCTGGATCTGCAACCTTCAATACTGGTGCACTGGTGAGAAGATTCTTCAACTGTTGGAAGCTTTCTTCACACCTCGATGTCCATTCAAACTTCATCCCATTATTTTGCAAAGAAGTGATTGCATGTGCAACTTTGGAGAATCCCTCAATGAATCTCCTGTAGTATCCTGCAAGTCCCATAAAATATCTCACATCTGTCACATTTCTTGGAGTAGGCCAATTCATAATGGCTTCAATCTTTTCAGGGTCCACAGATATACCCTCCTCTAAGATAATGTGAACCAAATACTGAATTCTATCTCTATAGAAGTCACACTTGCTCAGTTTTGCATACAATTGATGCTCCCTGAGCAATTTCAATGTCAACCTCAGATGCTCTTCATGCTCCACCTCATTCTTAGAATAAACAAGAATGTCATCATGGAAAACAAGAACAAACTTGTCCAAATATCTGTTGAAGACACTATTCATAAGGCACATAAATGTAGCTGGTTCATTTGTGAGACCAAATGGTACCACTACAAATTCATAATGCCCATACCTTGTCCTGAAGGCTGTCTTATGAATGTCTTCATCCTTGATTCTCACCTGATGGTAACCAAACCTCAAGTCAATCTTGGAAAATACCTTTGCTCCTCTCATTTGATCAAAGAGATCATCAATCCTAGGCAAGGGATATTTATTCTTCACTGTGACCTTGGTCAACTATCTGTAATCAATACATAACCTGAGTGTACCATCTTTCTTACTTACGAATAGAACTGGTGCTCCCCAAGGAGACACACTCGGTCGGATATACTTCTTTTCCAACAACTCTTGTAGTTGCATCTTCAACTCTAGCATCTCCAGTGTACTCATCCTGTAAGGTGCCTTGGACACTAGTGCTTCTCCTGGCACAAGTTCAATTGTGAAATCAATGTCCCACTTTGGAGGAATCCCTGGAATCTCATCAGGGAACACATCCCTGAATTCTTGTAACACCTGATAGTCCTCCAACCTCGGAGTTTCCTCTCTCGTTTCCTCCAAAATCTGAGCTGCATACAACTGGCAACCCTTCCTACAGACCTCCTTTAACTACATTGCTGAAACCTATCGTACTGAAATCACCTTTGGAATACCCTTCACAACTACTAGGTTCCCTTCTTCATTCATGCATTCAAAAGTCTTATTGTAACAGTCAAGCTTCACCCTGTGAGCTTCTAACCAATCAATTCCAATGAGGACATCATAGGAACCAAGCGGTAGAACATTCAGATCTACACACGTGACCAATCCATTCATGACCAATGGACATTTCTCTACCACTTCGCTGACCTTTCTCTTAGTTCCAGTGGCTAGCTAGACTAACCAAGACTTCCTATGCTTTACTTTCTTAAAAGCACAAATATCCACTACTCTAGGAGTAATGTAACTGTGCGTAGAACTAGGGTCAATCAAAATAGAAACAGATTGCTCAATAATCTTACTTGCTACTTCAACCATAGCTGACTGGTGGTATTCCTAGCGGTCCTCTAGTGCTGCATAGATCCTAGGGATTTCCCTTGCTACTTGACCCACTGTTTCTGCTTCTTGAACATTATAAGTTGGTCCTGCACTCTCATTCTTGAGTGGACAATTTCAGTGCATGTGGGGTCCTCCACATTTCCAACACTGAAGTGGTCCTCTATTCTGTTGTGGATCTTTAGGCTTTTCTCCTGTCACTCCAATTGGCTTACTCGCAGCTTGAGATGGCTGCTTCTGCTGATTCCTGAAGCTAGAAGGCTTGAAACCTTTCTTCCTTTGGTAAAACTTCTCGTTCTTCTTGTCCTTCCATGCCTTATGGTAATCTGGCTTACCTTTGCTTTGCTCATAGCAATACTTAGCCTTTCTTATTGCTTCTTCAAGAGTTCTAGGTTCATAAAACTCAATTCTATCTTTGTAAGACTGAGGTAATCCACTCAGAAAACGTTGGACCTTCACCTTTTCATCTCTGATGTATCGAACATACCTCAACAGCTCCAAAAACTTATTTGCATACTCTTCCATGGTCTATTGTCCCAATCTCAACTCATGGAACTCCTTCATCTTATCATCATAATACCTGTCAGAGAGCTATTTCTACTTGAAATACTTCTTGAACTGTTTCCACTTAAGCCTCCTTTCACTGATCCTCTTAACTTGCTTGAAGTGTTCCCACCAAATGGATGCTCTTCCATTTAGATTGAATATGGCAACTCTTGCCTTCATGTTTCCTGAATAATCATGCACTTGAAAGTACTTATTTATCCCAAGAAGCCAAGCTTCAGCCTCTTGTCCAGACTTTACCTCACCATCAAACGTAGGAGGTTTATCTTTCTTAAATTCATCTCGAGAGTGATCCCTATGGTGTCTCTTTCTTTTTCTTTTATGAGAAGAAGAAATTGAATCCCCGCTGGATTCTTCATAATCAGATGTTCCACTAGAAGTTCTTCTCCTTCTCCTAGTACTGCTCTTACTGCCTTCTGGTCTTGTTGTACCTCGTCCAGAGTCTATCTTCCTTTGCAAGTATGTTAAGCTCTGCAACATTGCAGCATTCAACTGATGCTGCTCTTCCTGGGCTTTAATCAAGCTTCTCATGGTGGCTGCAACATCTGATGGTGTCTCTTGGAATCTCCTTCCATTAGACTCAATGTCATCATTTCTGTTACGGACATTTTCTCCCATGGCATCTCGAGCACGCTCATAGGAATCCCGAGCATCATATCCGTCATGGGTTCTCATACTGAACCACCACTTACTTATCAAACTGCACTACCTGGAATACTGCTCTTGAAGGCGACTATGATTCTGCAAACGTGTTAATAACACAAATGTTAGATGCACAACATTAATATAAACCAGCATTACTTACCTTCTCTTGGAAAATTATAAAATTACAAGTTTTCCCAAACACTAGATCTTCTTCATCAAGAACGTCTATCTAAAGGGGACGACGGGGGTCAAGGGGGCTTCCGCCACTGTAGGGCGGGTTGAGGGCAGCGCCCTCGTTTTTTTTTTTTTTGTAAATTATTAATTTTCGCTCAATCCGACGCATAATATCGCTGCCACTTTCTCATTTTCCAGCCCTGAAAATTCACTGAAAAACTGCTGAGAAATCCCACTGAAAACAGTCAAAATCTGCTGAGAAATCCCATAAAAAAACAAATTTTCCTTTCCTTCTCATCGGTTGTCGAATGTCTTTCACGTCGGAAGACTTATCGCTTTGGACTTCCGCAACGGTGGATGCACGAACACTTTCTCTTCCGATTGGTGAACTAACTTTTGGCTGGTGTCGGCAGTCTTTCTCATCGGAAGGCTTATCGCTTTGGACTTCCGCAATGGCGGACGCACAAACACTTTCTCTTCCGATTGGTGAACTAACTTTTGGCTGGCATCGACGTCGGCAGTCTTTCTCATCGGAAGGCTTATCGCTTTAGACTTTCGCAACGACGGACGCACGAACACTTTCTCTTCCGATTGGTGAACTAACTTTTGGCTGGCATTGGCGTCAGCAGTCTTTCTCATTGGAAGGCTTATCGCTTTGGACTTCCGCAATGGCAGACGCACGAACACTTTCTCTTCCGATGGACGTCAAAACACTTAGAAAATTCCCGCAATTTTCTTTCTAACTGTGCTCCGTCGGCAAGCTTCCTCTAACTCTTCTGCAACGACGAAAGTCCGCTTCACTAACTCTTCCGCAACGGTGGAAGTCAATTCCGCTAACTGTTCTGACGGGGAACACTTAGATGGATTTTTTGCACTATTTCGTCGGGTATGCTTCTGCTACGCTTCCGCAACTGCGGAAGTCTACTTCGCTAGCTCTTCCGCAACGACGGAAGTCTTTCCACAAGTGGCCCGAATGTTCAACACTTAGACCATTTCCTAGATTCTGTTGGCAAAAAGGAATATAACCTCTGTCGTTGCCTCCTTCATGGCTCATGCAGGCCCATGCTGCAACATGAGCTCTGATACCATACTATCACGTCCCCATGCCTCCGACCAGCGAAGAGGACGCGACCACCATGGCATTAACCATCCAGCTAATAGCCCCATGAACATGTGCATGCATAAAATTGCTGAAACAGAATACTTAAACAAAACTTTGAACTAGAATATGCACACATGAATATCTATCATGCACAGATGCAATTATTCAACATACACAGCTACAATTATGTATCTTGCACAGCGGAATTAACATGCTTTCATTCAAGCATTCATTCAACATGTTTAACATGATCATTAACAGAAAATATAGTTGTAGAAGTAAAAATGAACGAGATCACTTATCTTATGATGAACTCGTTCCGCAACCAGCTACGTCACTGCAACGTTCCACCCAACCATAGGCCAGCGTGCTCCTTAATCTCTCAGCAGCGCTTCCACCCCCGAGCTGGGCATGATCCTCCAAGGAATAAGGGAACTAGCAGGCTTACACATAGCCAAGGATATACAAAACACACAGCCAAGCCAACAAAGTTGGGTTTATCAGGCCATCAAGGAGTTGGGAAAGGCTAAATGCTAAGCTGGTGAGCCCATTGCAGAGCTAGGAACACCCACACCAGAACTAGCCTGACTTCTAAGACACCCACACACACCCAACACAAGGAATTAGTCCCTTCTCTACTACACAGTCCCTCAGGCCCTGCATTCCCTTCCAATGCTATTCAAGGGCTGTGGAGAAGAAAGCTAGCCCTCTAGCTCTGTCTGTGTGGTTTCCAGCCACCAGGTTTATCAAGCAAAACTAAGCCCCCATCCCTACTCCCAACACAGTCCAAAGACCATCCATTGCACTCATGCAATCATTCAACTTTCTTGATAGGGAAAACAACTCCAAAACAGTCTACAGCAGCCCCAAAACGTAACAATAAACACAGCTCACAGCAGGGGGAGAAATACGGACTCTCAGCCTGTGCATGAAATTGGACAACAACCACGGTCCCTGCATGAGGACGAATAGCTCTCAGCCTATGCATGGATGAACAGCAACGCAGAACCCACAAATCAGCCCGTGAGGAAAAGATACGACCACATCACCAGCAAAATTCACAAAGGAAAAACTACGTGGGTAAAATCAGGAAAATTCCTGTGCGTGAAAACAATGAGCTGACCATCGGAAGTGCATGAAGGTGAACAACTATAGGGAGGATGCAAAATTGCAGTGCGTGGGTGTTCAGCACACTCGTGGAGAGAGTGGTCCTCCTTCATGAGTGATGGCAGTCGTTTTTCCCAGCCATTGTGAAGTCAACCATGGTGGAGTGTGCGTGTGGGTGAGGACTGACAGTCCTACCACCCCACTCCCTAAAGACCATAACTGCCTCAACCACCAGCAGCCATTCTCAATGAAAGTGGTTGGAATAAAACAAGGAAAGAAGACATGTGGATTTTCACCCCATTGGCCAAGGTTTGACAAATTCCCCCACATCCTTATCCTTGGGAAAATCATGCCCCTTTTGATTTAGCTACCACGACCATAGCTGGTTGTGTTCATTTTAATTATAGATGCATATTTACATGATGATAAACTCAAAACGTATGCTGCATGCCCCGATATACAATCGGTGACAAATTTAAATCCAAAACATAGCATTACCGATCAATGGTGGGGCCTTGGCCTTTAGCTCCGCACCATGATTATTTACAATATATGCATCATATACATCTAATGCAACGGGGTCAAAACTGGGGCATTACAAATAACCAGAAATTTTAATCATGACCGTTTTGCACCTAAACTCACTAATGGGACCTGTTGTAACAGTGGAGGCGCCACTCTTCATGATGGACGTGACTACCGAATCAACTGTGATCGCAGCATTAAACCCAATTGATGACTAACTTGGCCAGCCTAGAGAGCAAGACCCGCTTCATTAATGCATAGTGAGTGTAGGATAGGTGGCAATGTGATGGGATGACAACTAAAACGTGGTTCTGTCACGATAGCCCTGTCCGTTCCATCCTTTCCAACTTGACTCTCATCATCTGCATCTGGGGTTAAACTTCATATTTATTAAGAGAAATAATTGTTATTATTCAATCTATAAACTTCATATACGATGCTCAAGAAAAATATAAATCCAATACAATTATAAAATATTTTTTCTAAGAAAATTTACTTTATAAATTAAAAATTATTATTCTTTAAAATGATTAAATTTTAAATGACTTTTTAACTCATTTCTCTAAATAAAATAAAGTCATACAATTTCCAATATATATAAACAAATTAAAAACACATTATATATATTATAAATATTTTTAGTTTATAATATTTATAAATTTTAGTTTATAAATAAGCCTCAAAATTGATATGATTTGTAGGAATTGTACTGGTCAGTGAAAAATCGTTGTTTAGGGCTTGCATCGTCAACTTCCAACTTGACCAGGTCGATATACAGCATGAAACCAAGTTTGGATGATTGAAAAAGACATAGGTAAAATGGGTTTCATTTCTTAACATACAAATATGCAGGCTAACGTCAGTCTCCACAAATCGTACCAATTTATAGGCCAAAATATCCGCCAAATTTAGAGGCAAACCGATCAAAAAGAACGCAGAGCAAGTTTATAAGGATGGACTTAGCGGAGGAAGAAGTTACATGAAAAGAATATGAAAAGATAGAATAAATCCTGAAACACCAACTAACTTTAAAAAAACCAAAGTTTTCTAGTTTCTGATACCCGGAGTTCGAAAATCGGAAATAGGAACTTCGACATTTCTTTATTTGAAAAGTCAAAACTTTTGAGATCCAAAATGTCACAAATAAGAAATTGGCAAATTGTAGATCGAAACATAGGGTGTTCCTTATTGGAAAACATAGGATTTCCGAAATCCGAAATGTCAAAAATCGAAAATCGAGGAATCGAAAATCGGAACATAGGGTGTTCCTTATTGGAAAACATAGGATTTCCAGAATCTGAAATGTTGAATTCCATATTTTTAATTTCTTTCTCATCGACTTCCACTTTTATCTTTGAATAAATTGGAAAGCAGAAAGAGAAAATAAGAATTACACCTCCTTTCTCTTGGGCCCAAGGCTGGCCTAAATAACTACCCCTCCTTCTTCTACTTCATCTTTACATTATGGTTCCCTTAGATTTGCATGCATTTATGCTTCTGCTGCAGCTTTATTGCTCAACTTTGTGAACTGCTCGACGAGCCCCCCAACATGCTTGTTGGACATGTGTTCTTGTTGCCCTTCAATAAAAAATGACAAACGACCCATACTACAAGGATGTATAGGTAAACCCAATTGCATTAGCTTCTTTTCCTCAAACTCAGGAATCGAAAAACTTAACTTTCGACTTTAGCCTTTTTTGCAATTTCGACTTCCGCTTTCTGACATCAGACTCCGAAAATCGGAAATTACTTTGAGGATAAACTGAAGAAAAAAATTGAAAAATAACTGACTCCTAACTAACTATATAAGGACACTTAAACACTATGAGTAATGATTTCAAGATAGAACTATTGCAGGATATAACATATGAAAGAAAACAACCAATTAATGTGCAAACATGCAAATAAAGATTACTTCTTCCAACTTACTTTAGAGAAGTTTAACAAATAAAATTGCAAAGAACAATATCCAAAGTGTTAAAGACACACAAATTGCAAAGAACAATGTTTCTTGGACTTACACAATAAGTCCAAGAAACATTTTTCTTTGCAATTTGTGCAAATAAGTTGGTAAGATAAGATTTTGGGTCATGCATCCTCTTCGGTACCTCTCCCAAATTCATGATAGAAATTTATTTTCCCAGCATGGCTACATGGGTATATTTCTAAAGTACAAGGAATTCCAAATAACACAATGTCTATCCTTGTTTAAATAAGATTACAAACTTATAAGAAAATAAAATATTCCAAAAACATGGAATTACACAATCAAATAATTTCTAGGTTTGGCCAAGGGCGGAATGCCACTTGCAAAATAGGTCCACAATGTCATCAGCTTCCTGAAAATGAGAATTCCTCAAATGAATTTCAGTCTTGCAAATCTGGGAGGAAAACTCCTCCTCTCTAATTTTCTTCCATTCTTTGATTAACAGTTGTATCCGAGCTATCGAAGCATGGGGATCTTCAGTCCATTTCTCGATTTCTTGCACCGTGAGCTGACTAATTTGTTGAATCAACTCTTTGGTATCATCAAACTACTTTTTCACTTGTTCCAAATGAATTTTAGGTGAAGTTGACTCACTGATAAGATCCAGAATAGGTAAACTCAAATAGGTTAGCAAATTCTCTGAATCCGACTAGCTGTGTTCACAAACCATTTGTCCTGCATTGATTAGAGCTTCAACTGAATTGTAGATACTGTCATATTTTTATCAATTAGACAATATGATATTAGGATCTTATCTAAGAGAATAACATGCATAGCAATCAATCACAAGATACAATAGACACAAAGATTTATCCTTGGGGAAACCATAAAGGGAAAACACCGCAACTTCCTCAAAGATAGAATGAGCACCAATGGCAGCAGTAAAACCCAAAGACAGAAAGATGATCTCCAATAGTTGTTCTCTCTCACTTGTGTGAGCTCCTCTTCTCTCACCTATGCGCTATAGTTGGGTGAGTGTGTGTCTCAAATAGAGAGGCTCACTCTCTATTTATACTAGTTTCCGACTTGACAATGACTTACTAGGGTCGGCTTCTCTAGGAGAGTCTAATAACCCTAGTGCCCACAACTATGGGGACTTTACCCCCGACTTACTAAGGAGGGTTAATCTCTATGAATTTACATGACTTGATTACATTAATGATTCTCCCGATCGGAACATCGGGGACCAATGAAATACAATATATAAAATATACAAGTGAATACATTCCTAAGTTACAAATATATCAATACTCCCTCTTAACTAGGAAGGTATTCTCTTAACACAATTCATCAGCACAAGTATTCATCACTGGATCATTATCAAAGATGGATCATGACTGGATCATCAACATTGGATCAACATTAAGCTAGATCATCATCATCATCATTGCTTCTACTATCTCGATCAAATGGTGCTATCTTTCCATTCTTCTTGTCACAGGAAGTGATACAGAGCCAGCCCTTTTTCATGTTGGTTGTAGGCCTAGAATCCATGTAGGTCTTCATCGATCGAGCCAACCCTTTTTCATGTTGGATGTAACTTCACAGAGCCAATCCTTTTTCATACTGGATGTGTCTCTACAGAGCCAGTCCTTTTTCATACTAGATGTAGGCCTCTACAGAACCAACCCTTTTTCATGTTGGATGTAACTTCACAGATCCAATCCTTTTTCATACTGGATGTGTCTCTACAGAGCCAGTCCTTTTTCATACTGGATGTATTCCTCTATAGAGCCATCCCTTTTTCATGTTGGATGTAACTTCACAGAGCCAGTCCTTTTTCATACTAGATGTGTCCCTACAAAGCCAGACATTTTTCATATTGGATGTAGGCCTCTACAGAGCCAACCCTTTTTCATGCTGGATGTACCTCTATAGATCTAGTCCTTTTTCATGCTGGATGTATGCCACTACATATCTAGCCCTTTTTCATACTAGATGTATGCCACTACAGATCTATCCCTTTTTCATGTTGGATGTACTTCTACAGAGCCAGTCGTTTTTCATACTGGATGTAGGTCACTACAGATCCAGCCCTTTTTCATGTTGGATGTACGTCTATAGAGCGAGACCTTTTTCATGCTGGATGTAGGTCTCTGCACTTATATCTGACCATGGGAGGAACCAATCCTACCACCATGTCAGAGGGTAACAACAGTTACATCTAACCATGGGAGGAACCAATCCTACCACCATGTCAGAAAGGCACAGCACTTACATCTGACCATGGGAGGAACCAATCCTACCACCATGTCAGAAAGGCACAGCACTTACATCTGACCATGGGAGAAACCAATCCTACCACCATGTCAGAAAGGCACAACAATTACATCTAACCATGGGAGGAAATAATCCTACCACCATGTCAGAAAGGCACAACACTTACATCTAACCATGGGAGGAACTAATCCTACCACCATGTTAGAAAAGGCACACAGACTCATCACTTCCCCTTGGAAGGAACCTCGATCTAGAGAATAGCAAGACTCTCTTCTCAAGTACTCAAAATTCACTCTAGCCATTTCTAACATAGAATCACATTAGGGCTAATTACGTCCAAGGATAAACTGTGAGCTTTTCCAGGACTGATTACACCTGAGGACAACCTACAAGACCATTTATGTCTGAGCAACCTATGAGCTTCGCCAAGATTTTATGCTCAGACAACCTACCTCACCTGATATGCTAGAACTCCCTCTTTCAATAGATCTCAATATGGATCACATACTGGAGCTTCACTGCTCCTCTCTCGATTTTCTCAGTGCCATGCAGGACTCCTTCCTACTAAACCAAGAGATCACACCTGATCTCATACTGAAGCAGCACCCCGAAGTGCTCTTTCGATCAATGGCACTGCCTTCCCAATTCGAATCTACATAACCCTCCAGGTTAATCTTGTGATTCCCCTCATACTTGATCCCATAGTCAACTATACCCTTCAGGTACCTTAGAATATGCTTTCCAGCAATCAAGTGAACATGTCTCGGATCTATCAGGAACTGGCTCAATGTGTTCACAGCAAAGCAAGTATCTGGTCTCATATTCGTCAGGTACATCAATGATCCAATCATCTGACAATACATCATGGCATCAACCATCTCTGATGAAGCATCACTCAATAGCTTCGGGTTCGATGCCATAAGTGTGGCCATGGCCTTGCAGTCCATCAGCCCAAACCTTTTCAGGATCTCTACTGCATACTTCCCTTGTCCAAGGTTGATTCCATCTGCACTCTACCACACTTCCATGCCTAGAAAGTAGTACATCATACCCAAGTCCTTCATATCGAACTCGATAGCAAGTCTCCTTCTTGCATCTCTAATGAGTTCCTCTTTTCCTGTTAGGAACAAGTCATTGACATGTAACAGGAGCATCACTGGTCTTCCGCCTTCAACCTTGAAGCAAAGGTTGGAGCCTTCTTTACTCTCAGTAAATCCTAGAGCCATCACTAATCTTTCCATCCTATCGTACCATGTCGAACCTCAGGATCTTCTGTAGATACTCCCTCTCAAGCAAAGCATCATTCTCCCTCTGCCTTTCGTACTCTATGTATTGAAACATTCTATAATGGAGTGACAAGTAGCTTCCTCTACTACTAATATTCTATGTATCCATCTAGGATCACTAGATACCAAGATCCTCTATCTTGAACCTTTTCAAAAGTTCTTCTCGCACCCATCTATGAGCTTTTCATCCTCTATAGGCTTTCATCTTCAACCTTGTAGCAAAGGTTAAGATATTAATCACTCTAGGTGATATTCAAGATCCTCATGTATGTGTTATCACATGGGTGTCTTTTGATCTTGTACAAGGCCTTATTTAATTTTCACACATGAGTCTACTTCTCACGTGTCTTAACTTCTAGTGGCTGCAAATGTCTCATTATACTCTATGTCTTCTTTCCGTGAGAATCCTTGTGCTATGAATCTTGCCTTGTATCCCACGATGTTGCCATCTACTACATGATGGAACTTGCAGATACCGCATCCTAGACATCATTCTTCTTGAGCTGGTACTCTCCTTCCCTTTCTTCTTGGCTACTTCTTCATAGCAAGAAGGATCTACATCAATGATGTCACTAAACAGTGTAACATAACTGTAATGTGTCTGAGATCTCTTCTTTCTTTGAAAGTATCGTCATATTCTTCTCCATCGTGGATTATTTCTCGAACTGTCGTCACTTGTTCTTTGGAACAAGTTTCATCCTTATTTTCTTGTAGGCTATTCTACGTGATCTTTCCTACAATTAAAATGCATCAATTGTATGGATAGAAACATTTCATAAGGCATATTCATAATGGAAAATTCTTTATGCATAAAGATATAATCATGCAACTATTTTAGCCAACACAACATTCATCCGTATCTTACGAAAACTTTCTAGATGCCTTCCATCTCTACCATGACATCAGTGAGATTTTTCACTAATCCAATATGCTAGCAAAGAGGTTTCATTCTAGATAGATAGCAATGGAGAGTTGTATAGCACCATGAGCTACTTACCCCTAACATGCATATTAGTAGTATATTGTCATTAATGCAAACATTCTATCATGCATAACACATCAACTGAATATAAACGAATGCATAACCAAACAATATCATGAAATGAAAATTGAACACTTATCTTTATTTGTTTCATGGGTAGACTCATTCTTGAGCCTCATCATCTTCTTCATTCATAACACCACCATTTCTTATCCAAATGATAAGATGGATAAGAGGTTCTTCAAGAATTGAGTCCTTCATATTCCTCATCGCTTAAGGGGTCTTCTTTGAATCGTGAGAGCTAGATCTTCAGTTGCTCCCATCTTATTTTCTATTATTATGAGTCTAGCTTAATCTTGTATGCACTCTTCCCAAAGTGTGTTGAAGGTAATCACTTCCTTCTGGAACACATTACTCGAATGAATGAATCCCATGATCCTGGGAGGCCATTTAAGGTGGTTATCACAATTTATGCATTCTCTACTTCTTTATCCACTGCTTCAAGTTGTTCTTTGATTTGAGAGACCCTTGTAAAGTATGATTGTATGGTCTCTGCATTCTTGGTTGTTTACATTCTTCAACTGGTTTCTCAAAGTCATCTTATGATTTATGTTATTCCCTACAAATAGCTTGGTCAAGGAATCAAACATCTCTTTAGGAGTCTCTAGGGAAGACACTTGTGGTATAAGGTGATCCTTAATTGAATAAGCAATGATCCTCTTGGCCTTGACCAAGTTCTTCTTGTGTAAGGCTTTAGCTTCATCTCCCTTTGGAACTGGAACCTCTCCACTTATGTAGGTGTCCAATTCATTTTCTCTAAGAACCAGTGAGATCCTATATTTCCATGCTTGGAAGTTGTCAACTTCACCAAGCTTTTCATCAAGCTGGTGTGATTAGTCATTTTGAAATGAGAACCTCAACTGTAAATAGTAAAAGATTAGATCTTATCGATTTGAGGTGTTCGTCATGGTTCCGAAGCTTACTGATCTAGGGTTTGTTATAGAAACCCTAATTTTGAAAACTTGGAATCTCAAAATTCTGATTAGATAGAAATATGGGCCTCTTCAAGGTGAGCTGTCCAATGTACTCATTTTTTGAAAACAGTGGAGGGAAGCTCCTGGAACAGGAAGCCCTAATTTTTCAATTTCTTATGTAGAAATTCCTGATATTGTTTATGCAGTAACTCCGAAGTTACTATTCCTATATGTCTAACATTTCGTACTGAGGTATCCTCATCTATTTTCTTTCTAAGACCATAGTTTTTATCAGAATTGGTTTCATCAATTGGGACTTATGATAGTTTTCCCACAATGACATAATTTAGGACTGTTCAGCATAGCGAACTTGTACAGACTGGCATGTGTCACTGTTTCACCTTAGGGATATGAAATTTTTACCACATAAATTACAGTCCTTTCCCTATTTGGAACATCTTTAAAAATTTCATTTGGACCTTTGTATCCTGAGATATAGCAATTCTCCCTAGGTGTCATGTTTAGGGATGAATCCTGGAAGAGGCTGGAACCCTGATTTGGAGGAATAATATCTTCCAAAATATATCTAATCTGAGGCTGAAGTTTTTATAAAGGGTACATCCAGATTTTATCTCTTTCCTGCAAAAATTGTGGCTCCTGAACCTTCTTCAATCTTGAGATATAGCTAATGTACCAAAACTACCAGTTTTAGTATTTTAGGGTTTTTTAGGCCCAGGGTCAAACTAGGGTTTGACTTTCCTAGAATTTTACTCAACCAAAAAATTTGACATTGGTCTCTAAACTTTGATTTTTATGAGGAGATAAATCCTATGTTGGGCTCACTCAAAAATCCCTCTTCTGAAAAAATCCGTAATTTCCCACAGTAGTGACCGGTCAAAATTTGAAAATGCCCAGAATCAAATTCTGCTTTGACGGAAACATGCACCCTTCAATGGAGAATTATCCTAGCCTCCTTTTTTTGATGATATGTGGAGAGAGACACAAAATAATAATAATCCCTATCTTCTACAGCTGCGCAATGTCTTCTTCTCAGGTGAGCTCTAATACCATAGATTTTTATCAATTAGACAATATGATCTTGGGATATTATCTGGGAGAATAACATGCACAGCAATCAATCACAAGAGACAATAGACACAAATATTTATCCTTGGGGAAACCATAAAGGAAAAACCCTGCAACTTCCTCATAGATAGAATGAGCACCAATGGAAGAAGTAAACCCAAAGACAGAAAGATGATCTCCAACAGTTGTTCTCTCTCTCACTTGTGTGAGATCCTCTTCTCTCACCTATGCACTATAGTTGGGTGAGTGTGTGTCTAAAATAGAGAGGCTCACTCTCTATTTATACTAGTTTCTGACTTGACAATTACTTACTAGGTCTGACTTCTCTAGGAGAGTCTAATAACCCTAGTGCCCCACAACTGTGGGGACATTACCCCCGACTTACAAAGGAGGGTTAATCTCTATGAATTTACATGACTTGATTACATTAATGATTCTCTCGATAGGAACATTGGGGACCAATGAAATACAATATATAAAATATACAAGTGAATACATTCTAAAGTTACAAATACATCAATAGTTACCCTCCCATATCTCAATGGAAACTTCAATTGTTTTGACCTATAACTTGTCTAAGATTTGCAAGCCATGAGGTATTTCCTTAATATGCTTTTTCCAACCTGTTACTCGCTCTAAAGTAGTGGATGTTGCTCTCATATGATCATGGTGATCCTCAAGGGTTTCAGAATGCTTGGTAAAATTGCCGTACAACCCTTTCATCTCATCAAAACAAGTATACAAATCTATCACAACCTATCAAAATTCTTGGTGTACTTTACAGAGTACCTGTTTGAAATCCTAGGGTGTCAAATCTCGAAAAGAGGAGGATCTTGAGGCTAGATGAGCATCTTTTAGTTGTTGATTGATGAGACCAATTTGCTATACTTGTTTCTCATTCAGAACGTATGCATTCCCAAAGCTGGTGCTTGAGTTGTTCAGCTTTGTTTTTCCATTGATTTACTCTTTCTTCATGTTCTCATTTCAACTAGCTGATTTCTTGTTCATGCCTGTGTTCTGCTTCTGCTAAGTCATGTTTGGACTTCTACAATTCCTTCTCTTTTTCACCAAGAGCCAAACTTAATTGTGAAACTGAGTCAAAATTAGCTCCAGCAAAAACTCCCATGGCAGTTGCTGTGTCGACTGCCCCTTGTTGGATATCACTTGTGTCTGCCTTCCAAATGACCTGACCAAGGGCAAGCACATGTTTGGTTGATCCTTCTCTAGATCTCTTCGCTCCCCTTTTAACCATAGTTTTATCATTTTTACTCCAATAATATTTTCCCATGGATACCACTGCATCTTCTCCAAAATATGCCATCACTTCTGATGATGAAATGGTATGGTGGTGGATGGTAACGAGGGGATCATTTTGGGTTTGTTTTAAAGGAATGTTTATGCTGAGGGGGGGAATATTCATAGGAGTAGAAGTAGAAGTAAAGGTGAGTGATGTAAAAGAATCACACATAGGAAAATCTTCATTTTGAGGAAGAGTCATAGAGGCAGAAGGAATGTCCTCCTAAAAAAAATGGGGAATTGGGGATGTAGGAGAAGTATGAATAGGTGAGTTAACTGAAATGGTGGGAATGCTAGTAGTGGATCCCATTATTGATGAGAGATTTACCTCGGAAAAATAATGTTGGGAAGATGATGAACCTAACATACTGGGAAAGCTTTGGATATTGGGGATGGATGACAGAAGGGTAGTCATAACAGCCTCATGGTATTCTCCTACATTTGTATCATGAATCTCAATCTGAGATGAAGATAAAGAGATTACATTTTGAGCAAAAGGTTCTTGCACAAGTGTCTGCTCTTTTTTCCCAAATGGGATAGAAGGCATGGGATTTTTTTTGTGGGTGCTTCTGGCAGTTGAGCCTATTCAGGACCTGCTTCAATCTTTTGTCTTTTAGGATGAACTTCAGTCATCTCTGCCTGAGTTTCAAGATTTATTTTAAGTTCTACCCCTTTCTGCAGTGTATCTTCTATTGTGGTAATAAAGGGTCTAGATGGGCCTTCAAGGACACCTTTTCCCCTGTCCTAGGGTTGAGCAGCAGCAGAGCTTGCTGCATGTTCTCTTGCTTCTTCTTTTGTCTTCTCCTTTTGAAGATCTTGTTTTATTTTGAGTTTATCTCCTCTTTCTCAGAGAGTTCTTATCTTAAGATCCTTTTGATACTGGTACAGATTGGACTTGGTGTCTAGATCAGTGATTTTACCAATTACCTCCTGAAAATTGGTAGCTCCTCGGAACATGGAATCATCAGGATCATTTTCATGAACGTATTGAAATTTGACGTGCTCATGAGCAGGATTCTGTAGCATAAGGTTGCCAAGATTCACAGGAAATTTGGGCCAGGCCTTCTTCTTATGTTTGGTCAACTTGGGTAAAACCCCATCAATGATAGTCTGATAGGAGAAGTCTTGAAGAACCATTCGGTCTAGAACTATTCTGGGAAGCAAGTGGACTATATTGCTGCACCAAATCCTAATGTAATAGAAATATTCTCCTACATACCAGTCACCATACACTGAAATGAGTTCCCTAGCGCTTTGAGAGAATGCAGGAGAATCGGCTTTGAAAAGTTTTAAGTACATTGACCCGAGAAATGGGTCACAGAGCTCATAAACTCGAGGGATGAAATTGGCATCCCACATATCAGCACAATATATATGAACGGGTAGAGATTTGTTGCTCCAATTCCAATTTAAGGTCGTGAAAGAAGTAGACGCACAAAATGCATCCATTACAAACCCTGGCATGTAGAAAGATGGTTTCTGGTTGGTTGGGGTTTTCTCATATTTTTCAATTTTGCCCTGCAAATTGCTTGACATAATTTGCGCCCATTTGAAGGAATCACTTGTAAGCAGGATATGGTTCGCCATGGGGACCCATTTCACTTTAAATGAGGAACAGTTCGGTAAGCCATATAACCTACAAAACATGGCAATTAGAAATGAAAAGGGCTCTATGAACCAAGAAACTGGATATGACGGAAGTCAAACGGGGATGACTAGTGTTGGGTCTTCCAGCCAAGATTTCACCACTTCTTTGTAATTGAATTTGGCATGGCTTTCATCAAAAAATTTCGACGAGAGAAGCTACTTGGTGGTTTCCAAAGTGTAAGCCCTAACAAACACATATGGATGGAATGAAGCAATAGGGTCATTATCGATATCATGAAACATTCGTTGCTTAGGGTCGATGTGGTCCAATGCCCACTTAATAGAGTCCATGTAAGGCATAAATGGAGGTATGGCAGCAATGCAATGGAGATGAGAATTGTGTATCTAGAAGTAGACAGGTTGGTCATGAGCAACATAGGAAAAGTTATTATTGTCAAAAATAGCATAAATTCTGGACCAGTCCAGATATGAGGTGTTAGACACATGCCCACTGGTGTCAATGAAAACACCAGCATTGGGATCTTTTTTTTTCTGCTATTGAAGAGATGTTTTAAGCAAGCACATGTATTTAGGCAAGAACATGTATATGTTACATATCATTATCACATAAAAAAGTAACTCATACCAAAGGAAACAAAGACCAATTCTATTTTTTAACAATAAGCCCTTGTGCTTAAGTATTTTGGTGTATTTATATTTGTTTTTTTATTATAATGTTTTTGTTGATGGAGTAGGTTAGAAAAGTTATTTGTGATTTTTTAAGATTTCTTTTTAGAACCAATGATAATTGTATTTATAAATAGATATAAGTTTGATGTATTGTGTGAATATGTTTTACTTTTGTTGTAAGTGCATGTTATAAGGACTTTAAAGAATGTTCAATGTATATTTTATTTTCACATTTGAAATCTTAAATATAATGATTTTTTTCTTGAAAAAATAGAGTTATATGTTATGTGTCACAATTGTTACACATTTTTGTCTTCCTTGATCCCTCGAACCTTACTGGGAGCCATATATCTCCACATTATGCCCACACATGCATGTTTTCAAAAAAATTACCCAACCTAATAGAGCCCCTCCGCTTTGATTAGCAAGCTTGTTTGCTAATGCTATAATTTCATCTCCCAAATATGGATTTTATCATTATGTCTCCTTTGTTGCATTGATCCCTCGATCCTTGTTGCAAGACATATTTTTCAGTAATAAAAGACAACTTTGTATTAAAGAAAATTTGTGTCAAATTTACATACAAAATAGAGATTCAGAGATAGATCTACGTAGCCAAAACCTTACCTAGATAAAACCTTATAGATACTTCCATCCCGTCATTATCAACTACATAGATACAGTTCATCAAAAAACCAACATATACTAAGACTACAACACAGAAAAGGAAAAGCATCCCCAACCATCCACATATTGCCATCAAAGCTCAAAAACACTACTAGAAGAGCACCAATTGTCATGTTCTTAAAATAAAACCTGTAAAAAAAAACATGGATTATGCCATCCATAGCACCCACATCAAGTTTTGAGAGAGTATCAGCGTCAGCATTCAGTTCTATGTAAACATGGTTGAAAGATAACCAAGTGAAATCTTTCATCAAGTTTTTGGTATTATCCAGCCAGTGGTTAAGCTCCGGAGACTTCACTTGAGCCTTTCCCAAAGCCTAGTTAGTGATAACTTGGGAGTCTCCTAAAATTTGGCACAAAAAAGTAAACTCCAAATACCAATCACTTATGTGGGGCTATTTGTGCCTATACCCACCTTTAACCAACCTTTAATCATTATGCCTTTATCAATCTTAATAACTACGCCATCTCCACAAGCACCATTCAAAGATGCTCCATCAAAGAAGCCCACTGGGTGCTCCTACAAAAGAGAAGGGAAAGAGTAACATATTCACCTTCTAATTAAATTCCATATACTCCATTCAGAAAAATATGATAAGATCTTCAAATATATTACCTCCCACATGAAAATGGAGAAAATGGAAGCATTCATGTCTTTCCAAACATCCCACATCACAAAAAACGGGAGATAACTGTATTGATATTTTCTTCTATGCCATACCTGTAAATTACCATTCACTATAGCACCGTCCCAGCTATGGTGAATCTTAAAATCATTCATGAGTAACAGCCAAATATCAAGAAAGAAAACACAGTCTCCAAACATATGAGAAATTGAGTCCATATTTATAAAGCATAGAGGCCATCTTCCTGGGCCCACGAAACCCCTGCCCTGTAAAAACTCCCATGTCAGTATCTTATTTTTCATACACAACCATGAAAATAATTTAATTTTTAAAGGGACAGACCCTTTACACAACCATTTCATCCACCATTCAGACTCAAAAATGTTTTTCATTGAGATAATCGATCAGTAAGTTGATTTCGCAGTCACCTGACCTTCTCTGGAATTATACACCCAAACCAACTTGTCATATTTTTCAGATAGAGTGTTATTCCCTTGTTTTAGAATAGATAAATACCTGACCCATTCCTCAACAATCCTGCCTGACAACCCCAGAACTGTGGAATCTGCCAAGATATTAAAACCAGTATCTCAATGAACATCTTTCAATACAAAAATATTTTGACGATGAAGCTCCCACACTAAATCTTGAGAGAGTAAGAAATTTTCCCCCATTCCACAAATCGGATCAATTCCCAAAAACATTTGAAAACCCCTACCAACCTGCTAACTCAAGTCATTTTAAATAATTGGAAGGATTTTGACCAAACTATTCCAGATGGTCGAAACAGAAGATTTAGGTCCTGTACCATCTCCAAGCCAAAAAATGGGATCCAAACCTTTAAAATATTTATCCTTAATAAGTTCCCCCCACAGGCATGTAATAAATAGGAATCTCCAAAGTGATTTGGCACACAAGAAGGATTTGAAGAAACCCAAGTGTTTTATTCCCCAACCACCAAGGTCACGAGAAAGTGACAAGTTTTCCCAAGACACAAGATGAAATTTTCCAAACTCCAAACTGCCCGCCAAAAGAAAATGAAAAATATTCACTCTGGTCCCTAACAAAATCGACGAAGGGATAGAAAATAAGGGCATCCAATACACAGGAATACCTTGAAGAACTGAAGAGACTAGGATTAACCTTCCACCCAGGGAAAGAGAGAGACAAGGCCAACCATTTATTTTTCAGATGATACACATCGATAACCATTCCCAATCTTTGGGACCGTAACCATTGGGTTTTAAGATAAATCCCAAATATCTAAACCCTTCCTCAATAACGCCAGATTTATAAGGAAACAATGAGAGCAAGGAATCTTTAAAGGGCTGGTCCTTACAGGAGTGTAAGAGAAAAGATTTTTTTTGCTTACCTCTAACCCTAATGCTTTGCAAAATTTCAATAATAATCACTATAAATACTTCCACTCTTCTAAATATCCTCCTCTAATGATGATGACATCATCTACGAACAAAGGATGGGTAACAGAAATCCCTCTGGAAAGCTTAAGTTCCTAAAAAAACTTTTGATGCTTGGCCTGATGAATGAGGAGATTGAGCTCTTCAATTGCCAAGATAAGCATATGTGGGGAGAGCGGACAGCCCTGTAAAATCCCCCTGTTACTCTTAAAAAAATATAATGGCACACCATTGATAAGCACAACAAAGCGAGTAGAAGTATCAGCACTAGTCATCCACTCCACCATATCAAGAGATAAGCCAATTTGAATAAGGATCAATCTTAGGTAAGACCAGTCCACTCAATCATAAGCATTCATTAAATCCAACTTGAGAAAGAAAACAATATTTTTATTTATTTTGGCAGAATGTAAACATTCTTGAACATCCCCAACAACATCAGTGATTTGTCTATCTAGCAAGAAAGAAAAATTTTCTTCGGATATAAACTTACCCAGGAAGGGATTCAATATTTCTGCTATAATCTTAGTAATTAGTTTGTAAAGGAGGTTACAGAGAGATATTAGACGATAATCAGTGAAGGAATTTGGGTGATCCTTCTTGGGTATGAGAGTAAGATAAGTTGAATTCATCATCTCACTAATTTTCGTTGGGATCGGGACTCTTGCACTCCCTCCGTAATTTCATGCCTGAAAAGATCAAAAAAATCACTGTAGAACTCTACCTTCCAGTCGTCGGATCCTGGACTCGTGTCCTTCAAAAATATATTCAAAGTGTTTTTTACCTCTGTAATAGTCACTAGCCTACCCACATTAATGTAGTCCTCTTCTTCAAAAAAATGAGGTAAATTTCGAATAGTGTTCATATGTTCCATCATTGAGCCCCTGGGGTTGAGAAAATGGAGATTTAAAACGATCAACAGCTACACTCCTGATATCTTTTTTATCATGATAGATATCCCCCTCATCTGATCATATTTCCCAAAATAAATTTGACAGTCTTCTTTGATTTGCACATTTGTGAAAGAACTTCGAATTATTATCACCTGACTTAAGCCAAATTGCTCTACTTTTCTGGCATAAAGTCTCTTCGTTTTCCTAAGAAGGATGCCTCATTTTGTTTCTAATTCCCAGAGTATCTATTTTTTGTCAATAGAAAAGAAAATTCCATCCACAATAGTTGTTAAGGATTGAATTTTATAATCTATCCTCTCCAACTCCTCACTCGCTTCAATCTTTTTTAACTTCTCCCAATTTTGGACTTCAAATTTCAGCGTATTTAACTTGGCCAACAAACTGAATATCACTGAAGGATATTGAACTTCTAAGAAATAATGTCACTACTCTCTAACAAAAGCACAGAAATTTTGATCCTCCAGCCAAATCAAGTTAAACTTAGAAGGATATTTAACCAAACTTTTGTCGAAATCAATTTGCAATAAAACTGCCTTATGATCAGAGAAGCCAAGAGAGTGTGACCAAGTTCTATACTTTCCAAAATCTTCACAGAGATCCTCAGCTAGCAGAAACCTGACTAATCTTTTAACTAGGCCTACCGCCTCACATCTTCCATTAGACCAGGTAGGGCACAATAAGTTAGGCTCTATGTCAACCAACTTCGTCTCCTACATTTTTTCCCTAAAAAACTCATAGATAGGATCTTCAATTTTATCAACACCCCAAACTTCATCCAAATATAATGTAAGATTTAAATCACCAGCAACTATGAGGAATCTATCATCCAATAAACCAGACTAAAAGATATTATCCTAAAACTCCTTTCTTCTGCTATAAGGAGCATAGATATTGATAATATTGATCACATTCGAATACCCAAGAAGATAACCTTCCATCATAATTCCATCAGTTGTAATAAAGGCCTTTAGGTTTTCCACCAGGGGTTTCCAGGCAACCAGCATACCACCCGACATACCATTTGAGTCCCAGGCTGAAACACGCCAACAAGGTTTCGGTTTCATGAAATATTTACTTTCATATTCCGCATTTTTCATAGTCTCTTGTAATAATAAAACACAAGGCTTCATATTTTCTAAAAAACACTTCAAAGCAACTCTTTTGGGTCCACTTCCTAACCCTCTTATGTTTAAGGAGACAAAAATCATTTTTGAACAATGTTAAGGGATATTGCATCTCTAGAGCCCAATCAAAAGCATCTGAAGAAAAATATGAAACCCTAGGAAGACCTTTGTCATAAAGAGAAGAAATCTTAGGGTTTTGACACAAAGGGACAACACCCTCGTCCTCCATTGAGTAAGAATTTTTGAATTTATCCTTTCTTTGTTTATTTGGTTTTCGTACAGAGACATTAGGTCTTCTGATGGAAGAAATAGAAATTATATCCTAACCCTCAGGATCACTCGAAAAGGTTTTCAAAGGAAAAATCCTCAATTTTGAACCCAATGGCTATGGATAAGCAGGGTCCTCTAGTGGCGAGGATGAAATTTGAAAAGGGGGAATGTCAATAAAAACCCTAGTCAAAGGGGGGAAATCCTCACTGTTGAAAATATGATCCTCCACAAGGGGACAGAATCTAGATGAGAGATGGACATTCGATACAACATTGGTATCTTCCTCATGAAATTTATAACCCTCAACCAATACATTAGGATTATCTACCCCAAGACATGGAGAAACCTCCCTCTTCTCAACCAAATTAGGGTAACCCTCAACCGACAGGAACCCAAATAACTCATTGATAGAAAAAAAATTTAATAAGATGGGAAATGAGCTAGCAAACTTATCGACAAATGAGACGGTCCACGAGTGATCTAATGGAAGAGGGAAATTGACGCCATCAACCAGATCCGAGTCAGAATCGCCAGATTTCAATACTATAGCCTCATCCCTTCGATGAGAAGTGAAAAAGGCTTTAGAATACCCCATGCTCCTGCATCGATGGCATCGAAATGGAACTCTCCAATAATCCGGTGTTTGCATAAAGGTTCCCCTTCCCACACCACCTCTAGCTCCTCCAACAAACCATTCGCCACTTCCATTTCCACCAGTACATGAGGAGATTTTTAATCATCTCCCAACAAATGACTATCTTCTATGTGAATAAATTCACCAATAGAATTATTCACTGCTTGAAAACCCTATAAGTTCCAGCAAAATAATAGGAAACCAGGTAGAACCACCCACATGTGTCCCTTCTCAAGTTTGGCAGTTCGTGGGTCAAAATGCACATTCCACCATGACAAAACCAGAGATCCTTTACCATGCACCCAAAAACACTCCTCCACCACCTGCATATCTTCTTCAGAAAGGAAATGGAACATAAACCACCCATTGACCAACACCAAAACCCTGGGAACATTTTGGATGAAGGGTTTCCATTGTTCCCAGATCCAGTCCAAGCCCATCGGAGAGTACTCCAGTCCGAGCCCATCGGAGAATACTTAACATGAAAGAAAAAAGAGAGAGAAAACGGTATGAAAAACAAGCTATGGATACACAAGAACTTCCCACTTTGGTATCCTGGTTGGTACTAGACTCAGGACATCTTAGTTAGACTCCAGGACCATAGCTTGGTCTATCAAAGCCGATCGAAGTCAGTGCAACCATCTTCTTAGAGAAAAACCAGCCTGAGCCATATTCTTCTCCATAAACTTTTTAGCAAGACATATGTATTCATAATGATGTCCAAAGTGTGTTTTCATAAACATTAACCAACCTGTGAATCCCCCTTCCCCTTTGATCCATTGTATTGATTGTCCCTATTGTACTTTGATCTCTCAATCTCCTCATGTAAGTCATTTATTGCCATCATTGTACCCCCTTGTCCACTTTGATCACCTATCCCATTTTTGCAAGTCATTTACCACTACATCAACACTAGCACACATGTTTTCAAAAACATTACTTAGCTCTTTGTTGTAAGTGGTCAACCTCCACCATTATGTGGAAAATCATCATGGAATTAGATCCCAACCTATACCAATAATAATTCACAAAAAAAATACTACTCTCTTTTCCACTTCATCACATCTACTTTTCTTAATATTATTTTATCCTTTCAACATTTTATTACACCACCCTATTGCTACTCTAACATATGGTTGGATCACCATTAACCTATGCCATGAATTATGGAGCACATGGTTGTTAAAACCTTTGGATAAGGGTTTTAAAAGAGGGTTATGTTTTGTTTTCAAACCATATATGCCCACTTTACATTATTTTTATGCCACTCCTTTTTAAATGCATGCAAATCGTATCATAATTGTTATAACCAACGAATATGGAATGTGGGCATTTTAAAAGTGGGTTTTTTTATGATTTGTTTTAAAATGATATGCCAAAGAATATGGGGCTATCATATTGTTGCAGCTGCAACAATTTCCCAAAATTCAAAAATTTGGGACCCTCCTTTAAATGTGTTTGCTCGATTTGGGTTCTACTTGATGTTGAATGATAAATATTTTATGCGGGAAAATGATTTTATGTTTGAATTTTGTTTTTCCTCACCCTTGGAAGTATTTTGGATTTTTTGGGTCGGGAGTCTAGTCGCCTGCGCATCCACCGTTGCGGAGCAGAACCGGACACCAAGTCCGAAGCCAAGTGTTTTGGCCTCCAATGCTTTGTCTTTATCGGCGGTTGTTTTGAAATCCGGTCGAAACCATTGTCCATACGTCTTTCGCTGTTGCGGAAGGGGTTCTACGTAATGGTCCAATAGTTGTTTCATCCTTTTCTTATCCCTGTTGTTTTGTTTCGCCGGTTTTTGGTTCTCGTCGACTCTCGCCATTGCGGCTCCAGAAAGCACTATGATTCCGAAAGCTTGTTCTGTCCGCTTGATCGATTTTTTCGTTTGATTCATAGTTATTTTTGGATCCGATTCTGCTGGTCTGCGGAACTCATTTCTTTTATGGGTTCGCCGTTGCGGCTCTCCAACCTTCTATTGCTCCGATGCCTTAGTCTTGCAAGCTCCGATGCGAGTGTTGATATGTTTCTTGGCCGATACCTTTGCAGTTCTCCTAACTGTTTCTTTATCTGCCATTACGGAGGAAATGGTGACTTGGTCGCCGATCCCTTAGCCTTTTGCCGCCCGATGACTTTTTCTTCCCGCCGATTATAGTTGACCGGGGGTATATATAGTGGAATTGGGTGGCTTATTATTTTATCGTTATTTTTGGACTTTCTCTACGCTGTTGTTTTCGCTCCAACAGACCAGGATTCTCACTGTCGGTACCCTCGCTCCTACGTGGCTCTGCCGTGGAGGTTCAACGGTTTTCCTCCCGCCAGTCGTGCAGCAATGCCGGGTAGGCCCTTGTGCTCGTTTTCCCGTTCTGTTCAATTGGACGAGCTATTTTCTTATCTCCGCGGTTAGTATTTTACTTAGGTTTCCGTCTTGACATGTATATATTCTGAGGTGAATGGTATGACTGTCAGTGGGGGGGGTCTTTATGGTTTACTTGATGTTTTATCCCACGGCCGTTATGGTTTTGCAGCCTACACTCGATTGCTGGGGAAGCCGGTGCAGACGGGCGTTACACTGTCTGCACCAGTTTCCCCCATTGTGTGTTTGGCCATCCGGGGGACTTTCATGGCTTTCTTATGAGGCCGTGATGATTGGTTCCAGGATCTGTTTGTTGTTATACTTCCTGCTTGGGGTGACCTTGTTCAGTTTTGAATCTGAACCCCAAACCGGTCTAAGATGGACAGTGAAGTGAGAAGTTACCATCTTCTAGGGTGTTATCACCTGTAGCATCCCCTTTGAGCTAATTAGATTAGGTGCTTTCTGTGTTCCACATGACATGTAGGTTGTGGCGTCGAGAGAGGGTTCAGGACTGTTTTCGTTTTGACAAAGGCCGTGTTTTTTCCAAATCCGAACTTTGTTGGACTGAGTTGGTTTTAGTTTTGGGGCAAGAGCATTTGTTTGAACATGGTTTGCTTATTTTTTATAACTGTCGTCATGTTTAACGCAGATGAGGTACAATGCTTATATTGTTATCTTTATCTTTAAATGTTGTCCAGAAATGACCTAACAGAACCTAAAATACATTTCTATACATGACAGGGAAACTCCTCGGAACTTAAGATGTCTAAACGTCAAAAGAAGAAGGCTTACGTGGTCGAAGAGGAACCCGAAGTCGAAGTCATCACCAAGGTTGAATATACTTACGAAGACACCAAATGCATAATTGGTGTAGAACCCAAATATCAGTGGGGAGAAATCTACAGATTGATTACGTGCCGAGAGGTGCCTGACATAGGTTTTGAGGAAGAAAACATCTATGCCAACATAGAGAGTTCTTCATTAATGAAAATCGCTACGAGACCTGAAATTTTTCCATGCTCAGAGGTGATTGGGTGGATTCTTCCAAGGGCAGATGTGACCACCATGATTCTGGAAAATGTTGATAAACAATGTTATGCTGCTTATAGCCCTGGATATGTGGCCTTGGCTTACCAATTGCCAGAAGCGCAAATATATATGACTGAAGACTGGCTGAAAAGCATCAAGATGGACCTAGTTGAGACACTCAAGAGGATGCTCATGCCTGGAAAAAACTTTAGAACCAGGCCGACTGGAGAGTATGACACTGCAAGTCTAAGAACCCCTTACAGGTTCATCACCTTGATGCTGAATAGGATTTTCGGGAGAGCCCACTATAAAAGCTTCAAATTGGAGTGGGTGCTGATAATTTCCTATGTTGCAACACAGGGGACCATTTTCAACTAGGCCAACATTGTGTACAATAGCCTCTCGGCCTGCATGGCATCAGCATTAGGGGGGGTTTCCTAAAAGAAATAAGAGTTCTACATGAGCTCCATACTGATTGATTGCATACTATGCAATCAACCCTTCCCCAACCTGAGGTGCATCTGGGACCGAGAAAGAACACCAATTTACTCAGCATACAAGCCACTGTGGGCTCACAAATACCACAGTCACTACAGGGAGGTGTGTGAGCATTTCATTATGCCATTATATACCCTGATTTTCTTGAAAGAATGTGATTGCATGTCGGAGGAGGAATTGCAGGTGATTGAAGAGTATGTTGATTATTACTTGACTAAGGATGGGCTATATTTCAGAAATTTTGGAGACTCTAGATCCCCCTCACTACTGCCTAAGTATGCCACAGACTATGTAATCCACAAAGAGGCAGTTAGACAAGTCTTTTTAGATGGCATAGGAAGTTTTCTATTTGAACATAAGAAAGCAGCATACCCTCCTCTGCCTTTCAGATTGGGGAGTTACAAATTTACCAGGGTAAAGAAGGCCGATGAATTCGTGGAGGAGTTGGAGAAGTTCCATTTTGGGAAAATGTGTTTCCACAGGAATGACTCCCGGAACAAGGTTGCAGAGCACTGCAAAGAGGCGAATGTACATTTTGAATACACAATCCACTGGGACAGAGAGGAGTCCATTTTCCACAGTGCTCAGAACATGACGGCCTTGAGAAGAAGATTTAAAAAGAAAATCACCACCAAAGGTGGAAAGGGACAAGACGAGCAGGCAAAGGTCGAGGAGGAGGAAACCAGGAAAAGGAATGAAGAGGCCAGGAGGCTAGCCCAAGAGGTCGAAGGCTGTCTAAAAGGAGAGGAGGAGGAGAAAAGGAGAGCTACACAAGAGGTGGCCAAAAAGGCAGAAGAAGCTTCCAAAAGTGAAGAAGAAGAAATAAAAAGAAAGATAGATGAGGAGCTGAAGAAGCAGGAAGCAGAGAAGATAAAGCTGACACAGGAAGTGACAGAGCAATCAGCTTCTGATGCAGTAGACAGTCAGGATCAAGACTTGGAAAACCCTGACACTCAAGATCCTGAAGTGCCTGCTGCTAGCACACCGGGACAAGCTATGGTCCCCACCCTTAGGCTAATCCCCTTTGAACAGGAGAAAGGGGAGGAGGTACCGGATTTTAATACTATCTTTTATGATAAAGAAAAGAAAAGGATAGTAAAGAGGACCGAGAGGAAGGTTGAAACCAGGGGGATGTCTGGTAAAATGATAAATGATACAACTATTGTATACGAGACAGATAGAGACCCCAGGTTCACTATCAGAGTGGGTGCTGCATTGATCCATGCTTCCGAGGACAATGTAGATAAAATAATGACAGATCTTGAGCAGTCCAAGAAGTCTTTTTCTCAACTCAAAGATACCCTAAGGAAGGAAAGAGAAGAAAATAATAGGTTAAAGAGAAAGTTTGAAGACATACGAAAGGAAATCAAGTCTTCAAAAGTTGAACTTCAAGTCCTCCAGATAGAAAAGAGATCTATGGAGACCACCCAAGAGTGTCTGGAGAAAGTGCAGCAAGAATATCAAGAGTTGAGGGTAGAAAAAGAGTAGCTGTTAGGTAGGATAGGGGATTTGGAGCTGCAGAAGGCTACCTTGGAGGAAGGTGAGAGGCAATCTCAAGTGCAGAAGGAAAAACTTAAAGAGCAGATTACCTCGTTGACAGCAGCTTTAGAAGAAGCCAAGGAACAGTAGGTTAGTCTTCATCCCTTCAAGGAGCACGTTCTGGCACAGAGAGCCAAGATGCACCAGCTGCAAGTAGCCATAGAGGAAGAAAGGTGCAAGGTTTTGCAGGTAGACAGCCGGCTGGAAGAGATTTTGGAGACCTCTTCATATTTTGTTGACAGGTATCTAGACATCCTGGAAGTCCTGACAGAAAGGATGGCAAGGTTAGAAGCTAATGGAGAATCTCCTGCAGAGTTACCCTCAAAATATCAACAAGCCCTCAGGAAGGACTACGATTTGTTGGAATTTTCCATCAACACAGCCGAGTTCAAGAAGGCTATTAACAAGACAAGAGGGGCATGCGTAGAATTCTTCAGGAGACTTCTGATCACTTATAATCGATGCCAGGTAGAGGCTGAGCAAAGAATAGATGCTTTTCCGGACCATAGCCCTTTTTTGGAAATTTTGCAAAGAAGGTATCATGAAGATGAAAAAAGGATACAGCACATTAAAGCTTTAGATGAACAGACCCTAAGGAATGAGGTAGATCATTCTGCAATTAGTGTGCAATTGTTAGAAGACCAGCTTCGCCTGAGCGCGGCCAAAATAGAAGTCATCAGAAACCAAACTGCAAAATTCAAAATAAATATTCGATTCTTAGAACCTTCTGAATTTGAAAGTATTGCTTCAGAGGCTTCGACGTGGAAGAAATTTTTGAATAATCAAGCGGGGCCCTCCTCATGAACATTTGTTCACTTTTGTAATGTTTTGTAAATTTTATAAACACTTAGTGAAAGAAAATTTTGGGAGGCGAAGAGTTGGGGAAGCCCAAGAGTCATTCGTGGGCAGCCCAACAGTCTTGCTCTTTTGTATAAATATAGAAGATTTAGATCAGAAAGGGACTTTTTCCAGCTAGATTAGTGAAGAGATATTGTAAGAAGAACTATTTCCTTTTGCAATAGAGAATTACAATTTGTTTGTTGGAGAAAGCTTGGTGGGATGTTCAAATGTTATGCTATGGATTTGGTGAAGCGGAACTATTTCATTTTCAGCTTTTTGTCTGTTAACTGTGAGATTGTTCTAACTCTTAGGACCTATGTTCTTGTTTGAATGATTTCTGGTTCATTTTGTGAAAATTACCACCCTGAGTAATGAATGTTGTTCATAAGAAATCAACTATCTGGTTGTTTAAATATCTTTAATTGTTCATGTGTTTTGGAAGAAATGTCAGATATATGTAATTTCTCTTTATAATGCATGCACAAGATACATTACTCTTTAACAAGTGACAATCTTGCTCCCTGGGGATAGGTAGGCAGTTAGATTTAAATTCTCGTTGTGTGTGATTTAGATGCATGAGAGCCTAAGACGAGAGGTAAGAACCTGCGCATCACATTGTGAACACTCCTTGCATTCTCAATCAATCTACATTTTAGGTAGGCACTTGCTTATTATATTTAGAGTCAAAAAATACAACAAAAAAAAATATACACAGTGGGTCGGGCCGCAACCGGTAAAACCTTTGTTTTATTTTGTTACTTGGCCTGCGGTAGCTGGACCGCAAAACGGATGGATTCCCTACACCAAACAGTCACGGGCTAGTTGGGAACGTTGACTGGGGATAATCCCTTGTTGTTGTTGCCTGCGAATTCCCAAGCCTCAACACATATGTATTAATATTAATATGGTAAATGTCATCTAGTTTAACAAACTTATGGGTAGAAGTTTGTTTGTATGAAATATTTTACGGCATGTAGTTGGATATTTTAAAAAACCATGCCAAAACTTTGGTTAATAGTTTGGATTTATGTCATCATTGGAAATTTGGTTGTCATAAAAGGTGGGGTGTGGTTTCAACCTATGTATTATATGAGTCTTTATTATACATAAGTTTTTATTTTTCCATCGTTGGGGGTTTAGTTTTTTTTTACAATTTTTTTGATAGCTCTATATATTATTGTAAGAGGGAGAGACTTATATGTTTTGGAGATAGTTTTGTGAGAGAATTATAGAGACTTAGTCCTTTATGTAACTTATGAGAGGAATGGATTGTTGTAGCTCATATAAGCTAAACGTGGGCATATTTATGCATGTTTGTCACTGACTTCATGATTTGGAGCTGTTGGTGCAATATATTTGTTGATCTAATCGACAGATTCTCTCCATCTCCACTTTGAGGTATATTTGTGTAATTGTGTCATGTATTTTTCCTTTATGTTGAGATTATAAATCGACCTCTCCATTTGAGAAGCGGGTCTATAGATGTAGTCCCTTGGGACAAACTTCATTATCAAGTTGGGTTCTTGTGTGTTTCATGGTACATGCCTCTCATTTATGTGTTTCTTCCTATTAGGTGCACATTCATCCATTTCATGTTCTTTTTAACTGTACAACCAAATGAATAGTCTATGATTACAAAGATCCTAATCACGTGGTATCAAAGTGGGGATCTATGACTTTTGGATTGTGAGTATGAACGTTAACTAGGGAGAAACTCAAGAAAGAAGAAGGTGAGCTAGTACCTTACTCACTCAAGAAAGAAGAAGATGAATCAGTACCTTACTCACTCAAGAAAGAAGAAGATGAATCGGTACCTTACTCACTCAATAAAGAAGAAGGTGAACTGGTACCTTATGATACTAAGATTGGTCATGTATGTCAGAAGAAGAAGATGCAGAGGAAGAAATATGCACCGAGTTTGAAAAAAAATTTCATAAATCCTTTTACTAGATGGTAGATCGAGTGGAGCAATTGTTTACATATTATCAAGAGAGGGTGACAAAGAAGGGGAAAAAGAAGAAGAAAACAAAAGAAGAGGATGCAACTGCAATGAATCAAGAAGATGAAGAAGAGCCTCTTGAACCTCCATCTCCTTCCTCCAGTTCGAGTTCTTATTCTTCCTCCTTCTCTCACCATTTTAATTGACATTTAAAAGGGACTTCTAAGAATCCATTGCTAAAGTTGGATGTGAAGTTCGACTTGCCAAAATTCAACGGTGAACCAAATGCATAGAAGTTAAACAATTGGATCAAGCAAATTGAAGTGTATTGTCAAGTTAAGCGGATTGAAGAGGAAGAGGTGAAGGTATAGCTAGCATCTATTTGTTTGTCAAGAACTGCTCTCGTTTGGTGGGAGAGAAAGATGCAAAAAGGAACCAAACATAATAGTAAGCTCCTTTCATCTTGGTCTGAGTTCAATTTTTCTTTGAGAAAGAAATTTTATCCATTAGGCTATGTACAAAATGTTGATGAATGTGTAACTTCGGAATGTATTCACTTGTATATCTTATGTATTGTAACCCGATGTTTATTCCAGGATGTATTTGTGATATACTTAAGCCATGTCATGCCCTAATGTTCCTATCGAGAAGATCTATAATGTAAACAAGTCATGTCAAGTTATTGTGGGTAACCCTCCTATTGCCTAAGGGTTAAACTCCATTAGAGAAAATTTCAACTCAAAATGGGCCTTTTAACTTTTATTCAAATTCCATGTCATCATGTGTTATCCAATAAAATTGCTTTAAATTTGAAATACCGTATAGGACTTAAACACTTTTTTAATATAAATTTGGGGATAGGTATCATAAAAAAAACTACTTTTTTTGTTTGTATTTTTGACATATCTCCCCGTGTTAATAAATATTATTTTATTATTATTTTATTAGTTCATTATTATTTGTATTTTTGACATATCTCCCCGTGTTAATAAAAACTACTTTTCTTCCTCCAAAATTAATAAATATTATTTTATTATTTTAACTATTATTTTATTAGGTCATTTTAGGAGGCCCATTTTGAGTTGAAATTTCCTCTAATGCCCATAGTTCTGGGGCACTAGGGTTATTAGACTCTCCTAGAGAGGTTGGCCCTATTAGGGTTTAGTCATGTCAGGAATTAGTATAAATAGAGAGATAGCCTCTCTATTTAGTACACACAATCATCCACACTCAGTTGTAGCACATAGCTGAGGAAGAGAAAGACACTGGGGCAAGGAAGAAAGAGGTTACTACTGTCGAGAGATCATCTTACTATTTTTGGGGTTTTACTTTTGGTGTTGATTCTATCTCTGAGGAAGTTGTGGGGTTTTCTCCATGTATGGTTTCCCCGAGGAAAAACATTGTGTTCATTGTCTCTTGTGTTTGATTGTTGTACTTGTTGTTCTCTCAGTTAAATATCCTAACATAATGCTAGATTGATTGATAAAACCTAACATGGTATCAAAGCTAACCCGAGAAGAAGACACTATGCAGTTGCGGGAACTAGGGCTTCCTACTTTGTGGATCTCTCTCCACAGATTTTCAACAAAAGAAGGTTGGAATAACTCTCCTCCCTAGGGAGCATCTTTCTGTTGAAGCAGAATCCAATTCTGAGGTTTTTCAGTTTTGGACCCAACACTGCTGCCGGAAATTAGGGCTTTTCACATAAGAGGAATTTTTCAGTGAGCCCAGGCCTGGATTTATCTCCTCCCCAAAATCAAAGTTAGGGATCAAATTCAAAGCATTTGGTTGGACAGAACTCCGGAAAAGAAAAACCCTAATCTGCTCCTGAACCAGCACTGCAGGATTTCAGCTCCAAATCCAAATCTGACATCTTGATCACCTCGTAAGATCTAAATATTTTGTATTTCCATTTGAGGTTCTTAGTTAAGATGTCTCATCATACCAAGCTTGATGAAAAGCTTGAGGGAGTTGATAACTTCTGAGCCTAGAAGTATAGGATCTTCCTAGTCCTGGAAGAAAATGAGTTGGACTCCTATATCAATGAGGAGGTTCCAGTTCCAGAGGGAGATGAGGAAAATGCCTTACATAAGAAGAAGTTGGCTATGGAAAAGAGGATCATTACTGATTCTATCAAGGATCACCTCATAACACATGTGTCCTCCCTCAAGACACCTAAGGCTATGTTTGATGCCCTAACCAAATTGTTTGAAGGGAAGAACATAAACCGAAAGATGACTCTGAGAAACCAACTGAAGAATGTAAAGATCCAAAATGCCGAGACCATCCAATATTACTTTACAAGGGTCTCTCATATCAAGGAACAACTAGAAGCAGTAGATGAAGAAGTGGAAAATGCAGAGATTGTGATGACCACCTTGAATGGTCTCCCTAGATCATGGGACTCCTTTATTCAAGGGATATGTGCTAGAAAGAAGTTACTCAAGTTCAACAGACTGTGGGAAGAATGCTCTCAAGAAGAAGCTCGGATAACAGCTCGAGAAGAAAATATGGGAAGTGAAGATCAAGCTCTCACAGTTCACTCCAAGAAAACCAAAAGAAGTTCTCATCACTCCAGAGGTAAGCATTTCTCTAAAAATATCTCTAGAAAATACATGTCTAGAATCAGATGTTATACATGTGATGAAGTAGGACACTTTGCAAAATATTGTCCTAAAAGACATAATAAGAAAAAGAGCAACAAGAGAAGACATCATGCTCATGTTGTAGAGGATTATGAACCATCGAAGAAAAGAACCAGATATGAAAGTGAAGACTCTTCTAGTGAAGAAGAATATGTCTTGATTTCTACTCTCATGGAAAACATCACACATGGAAGTAATGATTGGCTTATAGACAGTGGGGCTTCCAAACATATGAAAGGATTCAAAGATTCCTTTGTAAAACTTTCAAAACATGAATCACCTCACAAGGTGAAGCTTGGAGATGACTACCAATATCCAATAAAAGGTGGTGGGGAATCCTCCTATAAACTAGACTCTGGAAAGTCTATGAAGTTGCAAGATGTATTGTTTGTACTAGGTCTCAAGAAGAACCTTATCTCCATATCTGCATTAGATGCAAAAGGCATGAGGGTTTCATTTATAAATGGTCAAGTCATCATGTGGCCAAAAGGAAAGACTATAGATGATGCGATAGTGATTGGAGAACAAGAAGGAGGATTGTACAAATTAAAGGGCCATCCAAAACAAGCCTTTGTCCATGACACAGTTGAGCCAAATGAGCTTTGGCATAGAAGGCTTGCACATGTGCATTACAGAGCACTACCACTGGCAAGCAAAGCTGTTGAAGGTCTTCCAAAAATACAAGCAAAACATGATGGGGTCTACAAAGGATGTGCAAAAGGAAAGAATACAAAGAATACATTTCCAAGTAGTGAAAGCAAAGCAAAAGGAATGTTGGAAATCATCCACTCTAATGTATGCGGTCCTATGTCATCAAGCTCACTAAGCGGGTATGTATATTATGTTTCTTTTATTGATGACTTTTCTAGGAAGACATGGATTTACTTCATGAAGAATAAAGATGAAGTATTCAGCAAGTTCAAGGAATTCAAAGCCTTGATCGAGAATCACACTGAAAAGAAGATCAAGACCTTTCGATCAGATAATGGCGGAGAATTTACTTCGAATGAATTCAAAGAGCTATGCAAAGACTTAGGGATTAAGAGGGAGTTGTCCACTCCTTATAATCCACAACAGAATGGGATTGCAGAAAGGAAGAATAGAACTATCATGGAAGCTACAAGAGCAATTGTTCATGATCAAGATCTTCCTATGCGTCTTTGGGTGGAAGCTGCCAGAACAGTGGTGTATGTACAGAACCATACTCCACACAGAGTACTCGAGAACAAGACTCCTAAAGAAGTATTCTCCGGCAAGAAACCAGAAGTCAGCCATCTCAGAATATTCGGATGTCTAGTGTACATACACATTCCAAAAGAGAAGAGGACTAAATTATATCCTTCAGCAAAGAAGGGTATATTTGTGGGACACTCTGAAAGCTCGAAGGCTTACAGAATATACTTCCCAGGAGTCAAGAAGATTGACATCAGCAGGGATGTGACATTTGATGAAGACACAACTTACAACAAATCCAGAAAGAGACCTGTTGAAGTTCTTGAAGAATCGGAAGCACCCATAATTCATGATACAACCATGAATGAAGAAACTCAAGAAGAAGTTTGAGAATTTGGAGAACCACAAAGACCTGTAGATCCACCTCCAGAAAAGAATCTTCATAAGAGGAAACCTGCTTTGGTACGAGAAGTTATCCAAGATGAAGAAAGATATGGGGCTCCAGAAGAGAATCATGGAGAAAGAAAGAGAACCAGATCCTACTCCGGGTATGTAGCATTACTATGTGATTTCATTGATAAAGAACCTTACAATTATGAAGAAGCGGCAGAACGGAAAGAATGGAAGGATGCTATGATTGAAGAGTATCAATCGATAATGAAGAATGATGTTTGGGATGTTGTCCCAAGACTAGAAGGGAAGTCAGTTGTAACTTCCAAATGGATCTACAAGATCAAGCATGTTGTAGACGGTAGCATATAGAAATATAAGGCAAGATTTGTTGCTCGAGGTTTCTCCCAGAAAGAAGGAATAGACTATGAAGAAACCTTTGCACCTCTAACCAGATACACTTCCACCAGATCAGTACATTCTCTGGCTGCAGTAATGAAATGGAAGATACACCAAGTGGTTGTCAAGACTTCTTTCTGAATGGTGTAGTGGAAGAGGAAGTGTATGTGGAACAGCCACTTGGTTTCGAGACACATGACAGGGAGTCTCATGTGTGCAAATTGAAGAAAGACCTGTACAGTTTGAAACATGCACCCAGGACATGGTACAACAAAACTGGCAGCTTTCTATCTAGTTTGGGCTTTACCAAGAGTAAGGCAGATTCCAACCTTTACTACAACATTGAAGAGGGCAACCCAGTGATGCTCCTACTATATGTAGATGATCTATTTGTGACAGGTATGGATGGGTTGATTGTTGATACGAAGAGAAAGCTTGCTATCGAGTTCGAAATTAAGGACTTGGGTATGATGCATTATTTTCTAGGTATGGAAGTGTGGCAGAGTGCGGATGGAATCTCCCTTGGACAAGGGAAGTATGCAGTAGAGATCCTGAAGAGGTTTGGGATGATGGACTGCAAGGCTATGGCCACACCTATGGCATCGAACCTGAAGCTATTGAGTGATGCTTCATCATAAGTGGTTGATGCCACGATGTATCGTCGGATGATTGGGTCCTTGATGTACCTGATGAACATGAGACCAGATATTTGCTTTGCTGTGAACACCTTGAGCTAGTTCCTGACAGATCCGAGACATGTTCACTTGACTACTGCAAAGCATATTCTGAGGTACCTGAGAGGTACAATTGATTATGGGCTCAAGTACGAGGCGAATTAGAAGATTAACCTAGAGGGTTATGTTGATTCAGATTGGGCAGGTAGTGCCATCGATAGGAAGAGCACTTCAGGATGTTGCTTCAGTATGGGATCAGGTGTGCTCTCTTGGTTTAGCAGGAAGCAATCCTGTGTGGCACTGAGTACAGCTGAAGCAGAGTATGTCGCAGCTTGTTCAGCTAGTTGTGAGGCAGTATGGCTGAGGAAGCTACTGTCAGATTTATTTGATCTCCAGATGGATGCTACTTGTATACATTGTGACAACCAGAGTTGTGTGAAGTTGTCAGAGAATCTAGTGTTCCATGACAAGTCGAAGCATATCAAGATCAAGTATCACTATATCAGGGATATGGTGCAGAGGGGCGCAGTGAAGCTCTAGTATGTTGCGATGGATGATCAGATAGTTGATGTGTTGACGAAGCCATTGGCCAGAGTGAAGTTTGAGCACTTCAGGGAGAAGCTTGGTGTTCTCCAGATCGAGGTCCCTTCCAAGAGGAAGTGATGAGTCCAGAATCCATTCTGACGAGTAGGTCAGATGTAAGGGCTGAGCCATTCTGTCATGGTGAGAGGATTTGGTTCCTTCCATGTCAAATATGAGTGCTAAGCCATTCTAATATGACTGTAGGATTGGTTCCTACATAATCTGATATAAGGGCTACTGCCATTCTGGGAATGGAGCTGCCTGGTGAGTTACTAGGAATGCTTGGTCTAGGATTGAGGGCCTTTCTGAGACGATTGTAAGATGAAGTCTTACAAGATCAGATGTGAGTGTTGTGCCTTTCTAACGAGTAGGTTAGATGTAAGTGTTGTTCCTTTCTGACGAGTATGTCAGATGTGAGTGCTGGCCATTCTGATGAGTAGGTCAAATGTAAGGGCTACTGCCATTCTCTAGGAGAATGGAGGCACCTGGTCCGTTACCAGGTAGCTTAGTCTGGGACTGGGGGCCATTCTGATATGACTGTAGGATTGGTTCCTACAAGATCAGATGTGAGTGCATGCCATTCTGACGAGTAGGTCATATGTAAGTGTTGTGCCTTTCTGACAAGCAGGTCAGATGTGAGTGCTGGCCTTTCTAACAAGTAGGTCAGATATAAGTGCTACCAAAGACCTACGCGGAGGTAGGCCTACAACCAGCATGAAAAAGGGCTGGCTCTGTAGAAATTCCTGTGATGAGAAGAATCATGAGATAGCACCTATGGTACTGATCCAGATCGAGTGAGGATCTAGATCCAGTGATGATGACCTAGTGATGATCCAGATCGAGCTATGATCCAGATCCAGTTATGATGTCTCCAAGATGATCCAGATCGAGTGATGATCTAGATCCAGCAATGATGATCCAGATCGAGTGAGGATCTAGATCCAGTGATGATGACCTTGTGATGATCTAGATCGAGTGATGATTCAGATCCAGTGATGATGATCCAGATCCAGTGATGATGATCCAGATCTAGTGATGATCCAGATCCAGTGATGATGATCCAGATCCAGTGATGATGACCCTGTGACGATCCAGATCGAGTGATGATCTAGATCCAGATGAAGATGACGAGAACTTGACAATGACCCAGATTATACAGAGAAGAAGACTTGTGTTGAAAAACTGTGTCGAGAGAATACCTTCCTAGTTAAGAGGGAGTGTTGATGAATATGTAACTTCAGAATGTATTCACTTGTAAATCTTATGTATTGTAACCCGATGTTTATTCCAGGATGTATTTGTGATATACTTAAGTCATGTCATGCCACGAGGTTCCTATTGGGAAGATCTATAATATAAACAAGTCATGTCAAGTTATTGTGGGTAACCCTCCTATTGTCTAAGGGTTAAACTCCCCGCAGTTCCGGGGCACTAGGGTTATTAGACTCTCCTAGACAGGTCGGCCCTAGTAGGGTTTAGTCATGTCAAGAATTAGTATAAATAGAGAGCTAGCCTCTCTATTTAGTACACACACTCATCCACACTCAATTGTAGCGCATAGCTGAGGAAGAGAAAGACATTGGGGCAAGGAAGAAAAAGGTTACTACTGTCGGGATATCATTTTACGGTTTTGGGGGTTTTACTTTTGGTGATGATTCTATCTCTGAGGAAGTTGCGGGGTTTTCTCCATTTATGGTTTCCCCGAGGAAAAACACTATGTTCATTGTCTCTTGTGTTTGATTGTTTTACTTGTTGTTCTCTCAGTTAAAGATACTAACATAATGCTAGATTGATTGATAAAAACTAACACAAAAAGCCATGATGGAATGGCAGGTCTTAAAATTGAATAAAGGTCAGAATGTACAAGGTTTTACAGAAGAGTTTAGGGAGAATGCTCTTGAATTGAATGTTCCTTTAGATACTCCAGAGACTTTGATGAAGTATGTTGGTGCACTTCCTAATTACATCTGCCACACATTATTGTTATTGAATCCTACTAATTTGGATGAGGCTAGTGTGCAAGCTATTCATAGTGAAAGCAGGGGAAGCATGCACAAGATGAAGAGCCATCCAAGCATAAAGAAGGCCATTTCAAAGGCAAAGGAAGGGATAAGAGGACAACTACAACAAATAGGGAAGAGAAGAAAGTGCTCCATTGAACCATTTGTGAAAATGATGGACATGATGAGGATCATTGTTGGAAGCTACACCAAAAGTTGAGGCCAAAGAAGTTTGGTGGCAAAGGGAAGCGAAAGATTGTGGCTACATTGCAACACGATTTGGGATTTGATTTAGGTGATGAAGAGTTGATCACAATGGTTGGTTTATAAGGTGATCATTCCTTTCATGTTGGTTCAAGTTCCTTTGATGCATCTCATGACTCTGATAAAACAGGAAGTGAATTGCTTCATATAAGAGTTGTTACAAGACATGCAAAGGTTGAAACTCTTTTTTATTTGGGTTCTCAAGTTAACTGAATTTTAGAATCAGTTGTTAAGAAATTGGGTTTGGAGATCAAACCTCATCTTAATCCCTATCCTCTTAGTTGGGTATGTGATAATGCCAAGATTAATGTCACTAAGCAATGTAGAGCCAGATTTTCTATTGCATCAAAATTGATTGATGAGGTTGAGATGGATGTTGTGCCTCTTGCCATCTGTGGCATAATTTTGGGAAGCCATTACCTTTATGATCGAAAAGTAGTCTTCTTCAGGCATGATAAAAAATACAATCTCACAAAAGATGGGGTGGAGTGCATTGTGAGAGCTCATGGCATGAAGGATAGCTCATCACTTGTCACTATAGGCTCAATGAAAAGAGTTGTGAAAGCCAACAAGAACCTTGTGCTTACAGTTGCTTAAGAAAAAGATCTTGATAAGTCCAATGATGCTTTTGATCCTTGTTCTCTGAATGAAGTGCTTGATATGGAATAAGCATCTTAATGGAGAAGAAAGCAACAAGAAGATTTTAATGTCTTAGAAGCAAAGATCATTCTAGCCACAACATCATCCTTGCCATATCTTCAGCGACCATCCAAGGTAAAGAAATTTGGTTTGCAGGACAAGTTAGGCTACATCTTGAGTATCTTTGTAGTATTCCCTTTGATAATGTGCAAGTTTATACTTCTCATGTAATTGGGCATTTTGGGATTGTAGTACATTTGTTTTGGATGGGAATCATGCATGTAAAGGGTTGTGCGTTGTGCTTTTGTAATCCCACTAATAGGAAATTGGGGATGTGCACACCACTTCCTATTTTCTCTCCTCCTTAGGGTAGTTTCTTCATGAATTTTGTAAAATGATTAACTATGTCAAAAGTGGTCCATTTCATTCAGAATATTCAGCAAGTACATTAAGCATTCCGATATCATTACAAATCCAAGTGGATTGAGAAGGAATTGAGGGAGCAATCCCCTCACATATCTGATGAATGTCAAGGATTTTGGAGGCCCAAAATCTTCTCAATCGGGAGGCATGATCTGAGAGGATCTCAAAAGGTTAGATTTTAATCTTAGTAAATCTACGTAGAAATAGCATGGTTGCAAAGAGCTCGTCAATATGATTCCAACGGTGTGAACAACACCTCAATCGGAATCTGTATGAGGAGATCAGAGCATTCTAAAGTTTTGACCAAATAGGTAGATTGACCAAATTGACAAAAAAGTGCCACATGGCACCACTACAAGGGTGTCGTGGCCTTACAAAACCGATGTGGCAAGCTCACAAGGAACCACGTGTCAGAGCAAATGACTTGACACGTTGAGGTTTTGACACATGGAAGGGAAAGATTTGAAGTGACATCCTAGTTGACATGACATGGGCCTATCATCACTTGACACATGGCATCATCAATTTACCAAAAGTTGAAGTGACATCCTAGATCCTAGTTGACATGACATGGGCCTATCATCACTTGACACATGGCATCATCGATTTACCAAAAGTTGAAGTGACATCCTAGTCAACATGACTTAGGCCTATTGACACATGACATCATCGATTTACCAAAAATGTGACATCCTAGTCAACATGACTTAGGCCTATCATCACTTGACACGTGACATCATCGATTTACCAAAAATGTTGTGGAGGAAACCAAACTTGAACCCAACACCTCCAACATACCATCCACGCACCTTTACCAAAAGACAAACTAGAGTATTTCAATATTCTATTTAAAAGAAATTATTTATGTTTACCTATGTTATATAATGGAAAAAGGGACGCTGGAGGGCTTAACCCCGGACCCATGATTGATGCGGATACCAAGCCATCAGATGTGTACACATACCAGCCGAACGAACCCGCCATCATATGCAACACGTGGCTCATTGAAACTTTGGGTAAGTTTTAAAAAAAGTGGGTATTCATGGTATCACAACACACGGGTTACATGGTAACAAACTTTACTATAGCGTATGTTTGGATCACCATTAACCTATGCCATGAATTATGGAGCACATGGTTGTTAAAAACTTTGGATAAGGGTTTTAAAAGTGGGTTATGGTTTGTTTTTAAACCGTACATACATACATATACCCACTTTGCATTATTGTTATGCCTCCACTTTAAATGCATGCCAATCATATCATAATTATTGTTATGCCAATCCACTTTAAATGCATGCCAACCATACCATAGTTGTTATTGTTATAACTAACGAATATGGCATGTGGGCATTTCAAACTTGGTTTAATTTTCAAAAGTGGGTTTTAATGGTTTGTTTTTAAACCATATATGCCATGTGCCAACGAATATGGGGCTATCATATGTATTAATATGGTAAATGCCATATAGTTTAACAAACTTCTATGGAATATTTTATGGTATGTAATTGGATATTTTAAAAGACTATGCCAAAACTTTGGTTAATAGTTTGGATTTATGTCGCTATTGGAAACTTGGTTGCCATAAAAAGTGGGGGGTGTGTTTCAACCTCATCTATTATATAAGTTTTTATTTTTCCATTGTGGGGGGGATTTTTTATTTTGGTGAAGAACTTTCAAAGAGTTTTATATATTATTTTAAGGGGAGAGACCCACATGTTTTGGAGATGGTTTTGTAAGGAGAATTCGTGGAGAGTTTTGAGAGTTGTGGAGACTAGTTCTTTATGTAACTTATGAAAGGAAGGGATTGTTGTAACTCATATAAGTTGAAGACGGGAAGATTTATGCTTGTTTTTCGTTGTCTTCATGATTTGGATTTGTTGGTGCAATCCATTTGTCGATCCAAACAATGAATTCTCTCCATCTCCACTTTGAGGTATATTGGTGTAATTTTGCCATGTATTTTGCCTTTATGTTGAGATAATAAATTGGCCTCTCCATTTGAGAAGCAGGTCCATAGATGTCCCTTAGGACAAACTCCGCAATCAAGTTGGGTTCTTGTGTGTTTCATGGTGCATTCCTCTCTTTTATGTGTTTCTTCCTTTTATGTGCATATTCATCCATTTCATGCTCTTTTTAACTGTACAACCAATTGATAATTCTATGATTACAAAGATCTTGATCAATCCATTGGTACCAAGGAATTTTTCCTTTTGGAAAATGTGTAGTTCTTCTTAGGGTTCACCCTCAGTCACTTCCTTCATTAGAGGCTGATTCTCATCCTCATTAACAAAGCCAGGAAAATTTTGTGACATCCTAACAATCCCTGCAATTGTAACCCTCTCATCGGCCTTAAAGAGTGAATCAAAATGATCCACTGATGCCTTCATAATATCCTTGAAATTACAAACCTTTCTCATGTCGACCTTTTCTATTTTCCAAATAATATTAATATTCTACCTACACTTTACAAAATGATGATTTTTTTATCTCTTATTTTTCTAGCTAAAGGGCCCTGCTTTTTTAACCTGCAAGCAACCTCTTTCTCATTTAATATCTTCTTTCTTTTCCTAAGGAGGAAACCTCAATTTTTGTGTCTACTAATAGGAACCTAATACCTTTAGCCTCATAAAATACCTCTAGTCTCTCATTCACTTCTAAGAGCATGTTATCATCTTTAATTTTTAATCGTGTGTCCATCCTATAACAACTTGTTTTATTTCCTTAATATTAGCGTCAAATTGAAGATGGATGATTTGTATTAGAAAGAATCTATATCCCCTTCACCAGATGAGCCAAAACCTCCTTAAAAATCCATTGTCATATTAAAGGGGTTGGGGGTTATTTATCTACTACTGTGATCTTCAAGACGATGGGAAAATGATATGATTCACCCCTTGCTTAAACCCAATGCTTTGGTATGAGGGAATCTTCTAACATCCCTTAAGAACCAAGAATTTGTACAGCCTTTTAGTTATATGTTGATCGCCAATCCATTTGTTCCTCCAAGTAGGTTTTAAATTCACTGGTTCAACAATAAACAAATAAATTTCTTCGAATATTTTGAGGAAATAATCAGATAGGACATCCAAGTGATCATGTGGGCCCAATACCTTCGTGATCCCCACTATAAAATCAAATCCCCCCCAAAAATGATGTTCCCCCTACTCCAAAAACCTTTCCTCAAAAGCTTGTACCATAAGAAAACTCTTCCACTCTATAAACCATAAATATTTATAACTAGCAACTCTTTTCCCAATTCCTAAGAGAATAAACCTAACTCCAAACATGAAACCACAAACCAACTATCAATGTAAAGAAAGTATCTACTTCTACACCCCAAAAACAATCCTATGGACCTACCCTTAGTGTCCACAAACTTGAATTCCCGCCCAACTATCATGGAGTACAAATCCCTTCCGCCTTCTCTCCTCCATTCATGATCTATTGAAGCATGATCATATAAGGTTTAATCTTGTCCACAATTCTTTTAAAGGCCCATCTTTTAGAAGGGTTTTCCAACCCTTGACAACTAAAAGGAGAATGAATTATCAAGGAACCTTCTTCGGGGTATTCAATGCTCTAAGAACCCCAACAATAGATAATTATTTTCTAGCAACAATATTTGAAACAACTCGTTTATATGCTTTATAAATGAAAGATGTTATTCCCCTTCTCGTAATATTAGGACCAAAACCCATATTTATCCCTAATACATCCACATAATTGATAGGACTAGCCTCAATAGCTACAACACTAGAGCACGAGTTGTACTATCTCAAACCACATTCCTCCAAGTCAAATGAGAAATCTTGATCACATCTAAAGGATTAACCTTTGTACACCCTATGGGTCTCCTCCTCTTCATCATAAGAAGATCTTAAACATACAAGGGTTTTGAGAGAATTCTTGTATCTTGGGAACCCTCCCAAATTCCATCTTTCCCATACCACTAAAGGGGGAACACTTCCAATAGGAAACCAATACTTGACCCTCGACAAATGATTATGAGAAGAAGAAAATTTTAAAGTTGCCAAGCGTTTTAGTAACATACCTTTTGTTTTTTAATTTGTGGGGGGAGACCCAAGCAAAGATATTAAAGTAAATTTTGCTACAAAAGCTCCACTCCTTTTTAGAAAGATGACATAGAAATCCTTATAAAGTATTTCTAAAGGACTAGAGACCCCAATAGTAACCAACTCCAACAATGTATTTTCCATAGTATCTTGATTCCTACCATAAGCTAATACCAAACCCATATATCCAAGTGTTGATCAATAAACTACTTTAGAAAGTACATAAGAGGAAAATAGATCATTCTATGCAAACCAAGTATGAAAGGGCAGTCCTTGGATGTTCAACAACATACCAAAACCACCCTTCATAGCTTACACCGATGCGATCCCTTCCTTTAACATTGGGCCATCAACTCTGGTCTCCTTTAACATATTTAAATTAAAAGAATCTTTCTCTTTGACAACCCCTGCATTCCTAGTATTTTCCAGTGCATTTTTTCTATTTGATTGATGTTTCAAGTAGCTTCTTGACCCATACCTTCCTTTAACAAGGCCATAAATAAGTTGCAAACCAAATTCCCTTGTTTATGACGTACGTTGCATCTAAAGGGAATTCCTTCATAATATAGACATTGAAGATGGGAATCTAATCCCCTTTCTAATTCCAAATTCTACACAAGACCATCCCTAAGGTTCATTCTAGCTATAATTTATGCCACCATTGTTGGAAGATGTGAGTATATAGTTGTCATTGATGTCAAAGGTGTTCACAAACACCAAAGGAATAACCATTGGATATGATGGCAGGACAAACTCAATGAAATACTAAGGTAGTGAAGACATGGCATGGCATAGTTGAGGAAGTGGCATGACACATATGATGACATGGAATATGATGGTGTCCTAATGATGATGAAAGACTAACATATTGATGGCAAAGTTGCTTATGAATTACAAAAGATAGCATGGCATAGCTAACGCGGCATCAGTCAAAGAAAAGATGAAATGGCACGATGATGAGGTGGCATAGACGAAGGTAGTGATGACATGGCACAATTATGAGGTGGCATAGTTAGTTGCATGAGATCCGATGAATGAGGATCAGTTTTTGTATAATCCACAAAGACAGAATGCAGATCCGCATTAGTTCTAGAATGGATGGTTAGGAAGCATCCCGCACAAGATCCGACGGTTAGAAAGCATCCCGCAAAAGATAGGCGGAAAATCCAAATTTCTGCAAAACATCAAGATCAGACAGTCAGGGGTAAATCCGCAAGGAAATCAACGGTCCAGGAAAATGCAGAAACAAAGTTGCAAAAGAAAATTGCGGAAGTCCAAAATAGGAAAGTGTGATTCCGCATCCTGCATCCCACAATCTGCAAGATCAACAATCAAGAAAGACTCTGCAAAAGATCGATGGTGCGGAAGAAAAATTGCGGAAAGCCGAAATGTTACATTTCTGCATCCTGCATCCCACATCCCGCATCCCATAATCTGGAAATATTGGACGGTTGAAGTTAGTTTCTCTAAAACAGATCGACGGTGTGGAAGGAAAATTGCGGAAAGAAGCTTGCGGAAAGGAGCTTGCGGAAAGGATCCTGTGGAAAGAAGCTTGCGAAAAGGAGTTTGCGGAAAGGAAAAAGCAGACAGTCGATAACCCGCATCCCGCAATCTGGAGATCAATAGTCAAGAAAACCACCGATGAAGATCAACGGTGGGGAATCGTTGATGAGGAAATCTTGGTGCGGAAAGGAGATTTTGAGGCCGAAATCAATGGTTAGATCGACGGTCTAGATTGACTTAGAGATAAGATCAGCAACTCTGATTGGATCAGGAAGTTGATCCTGCAGAAAGAAGTTTGGCAGTGCGGAAGCACCTGCAAATGTTGGACAGAGGTGCGGAAATGGTTTCTAAGCTGCGAAAACGGTTTCTAAGGTGCAAGATCAATGGAAGAACGTGAAAGGATGTTCTGGAAGGTGTGATATTCATATCTGAAAGGGAACAATAGTGAAAGGTGTTTTTGTTCAGTTTGAAGAGACACAACTATTGAAAGAAGCTTAAACGCTGAGAAGTATTTAAGCAGCAGTCTGAGTAAGAAGGAAGAAGTATCTGCAGTTTGAATTGCATGATCAGAATCAGAGACCAGTGGGTGGGAGAGAAATCATGAGAAACATATCAGGATGGTAGGGTGGCGCTAGGGCAGGCAACAGGCCTGCAAGGGCTTGTTTCCTCCTTTTAGTTGTAGCTGATAAACCAGGGGGTTGTAGCCTCCTTCCAATTAGCATTGGTAAATAGGGTGTTGTAGCATCCTTTAAGTCATAGCTGATAAACTAGGAGGTTGTAGCCTTCTTCCAATTGGTATTGGTAAACAGGGTGTAATACCATCCCTGTATGTAGGAGTAGGAAAAACTATTTGTAAATAACAATTTTGCAGTAATAGGATGCATTGGTGGTTCACCCTATTGGGATTCCACGTTAAAGTTGTGTTTTTTGTATTGTTGTTGTTATGTGTTCCTAATGATAGATTTAAAAGTGATTAAAATAGTAAAAAGATAACAATATTGATTCATCCCCCCCCCCCCCCCCCCCCCCGCTCTAATTATTGACCAATAAACCAATAATTGGTATCATAGAAGGTTCCTTCTGCACATTTTAACCACTAGAAGGTATATCCTTTATGAAAACCACTATGGATCAGCAAGAAGGCATGGCCACTAACAGACCTCCACTATTTACAGGAGAAGACTATGCATATTGGAGTGTCAAAATGAGATGCCATCCAATGTCCCTTGGATGGAAGGTTTGGTCTACAACTGAAAAGGAGGTTCCTATGGGAAACCAATACCCTACAGACATAGGAGAACTAGCCCAATATGAAGGAAATGATAAATCCCTTAATGCAATATTGAGTGGCTAAACAAACACTGTGTTTACTAAGGTTATGCAATGCACATATGCCAAACAAGCATGGGATAAATTGAAGATTATTTATGAAGGAGCATCTAAGGTCAAAGAATCCAAACTACATACATATAAAGGTCAATTTGAAAGCCTCAAAATGAGAGAAGAAGAGAATATTGGGGAATACCTTCTTCGTGTAGATGAGGTGGTTAATGCTATTAGAGGTCTTGGAGGAAAATTGAAATAAAAAAAAGTGGTAAGCAAGATACTAAGAACATTACCAATGAGATATGACTCGAAGGTTTCCACCCTAGAGGAACGAGATGACCTTGAAAAGGCAAAAGTAGATGAGCTACATGGAATTTTCACTGCTTATGAGATGAGAACTAGACAGGATAAAAACTCAAAGAAAGAAGTAGTGTTTAAAGTCACTTCCAAAAATCAATCAGAAAATCTAGATGATGAGGAAGCCCTCTTTGTAAGTAGACTTAATAAAGGCACTGGGAAATACAAAGGTAAACTAACTTTGAAATGTTTTAACTGTGGTAGGATTGGACATTTTTCCCATAAGTATCCCTACCCAAAACAAGAGGTGAGTGACCATGAAGAATCATGTTGTCATAAGGGTAGAAAGAAGTATAAAGAGAAAAAAGAAGAACCTCTATTCCAAGGAAGAAAGTGAATATGAGGAAATGAGTGGAGATAATGAAATCCTATTTTTAGGAACAACAAACTCAAATGAGGAATCAGAAGTGGACATAGAAGCTAAATACATGGCTGCGGTAGATGAAATTGAAAGATGTAGGAAAAGAAATAAGTTTTGAAAGAGAAACTGTCTAAATACCAAGAGGAGACAAATCATATTATTACTGATTTGAGATACCAACTTCAAGAGGCCAAGAAGAGTGAGGAAGATCTAGTAGTTTTTCTCAGGAAGAGAATTCAAGATTTTGAAAAACTTCAGAAAAAAAATTACTCAACTTAGAGAAGGAGTTGATGAAAAATCCATTAAATCAAAGTTTGAGAACAGCTCAAGGATTCTAGATGCCATTCTGAGTAGCCAAAGACCATCAAGTGATAGGTCTGGTTTGGGGTTCGTTAAAGAGAAGAATCCAGAGAGTTTCCCACTCGCTAATCAAAGAGGAAGTACAAAGTTCTCTGCGAAAGTACTAAATATTCATGTTAAAAAGGAAAAGTGCAAAGAATATGCTTTATATTTTCATGACAAAGACAGAACTCATGAGGAGCTCAAGAGACGAGTAATAAATAGAAATCGGAAAATCTTTCTGGTTCATTGTTATTCCTGTAATAACTTTGGTCATAAAGCCCTAAAATGCAAGGCTTATGAAAAGGTTCATGAGTAAAAGAAGGATGAAATTAAAAATCCAAAGGTAAAGAATCATAACCAGTTTGGACCTCTCCAAAGGTTTGATACAGAGTGTTACAAATGTAATAACTTTGGGCACTTGGCTAGGAATTGTAAATTGAAATGTGATTCTCCAGTAGAAGTTTAGAGATAATGTAAGAAAATGGCAGTTAGGAAACAGAGAGACCAAAGACCTCCCGTGGATAAAGAAAAATTTCATAGTCATTGTCATTACTGTCATAAATTTGGTCATAAGGTGGTTGATTGGAGAGTCAGGGGAGAAAACAAAACAATGAAAAGGGAACAAGACACCAACGCAGAGCATGGTGAAGGACAAGTAAATAGTGCACCTCCTGAAAAGGTGTGGATGAAAGAATTAGAAGCTTTAGAAGCAACACAACTTTCAGTCATTAATGAAGTCTCTGTAGTTGATGTTGAGAATAATGAGGTCATAGATAAAAATGACACTCATCATGAGGGAAATATACGTAGTGATGTAGAAAAATACCCCAATGTAGATAAGGATGAAAGAGATGATGAAGGATACAGTGATTGTGGAATTTACTTCTAAAAAATTCTCTAATTTGTAAAAAAAAAACCCTAAAAATTAAGGGCTTGAACAATCATCTTAAAGGCATAGGAAATGTTGCATGATCTCAGGGGGAGATTGATATCTTTAAGTTAAGGATTTTTAATATGAGAAGGAAAACAGTTGTTTCCGATTAAAGTTACATGTGAAAAGAAGAGAAAGAGGAATAACCCAGATCAGATCTAGGAATATCTCATTACGTGGTTAATGAACCTTGGTTCTGGTTTCAAAATTGTATTAGCTACCACCATTGGTTTTAGAGGAAGCTTATACTTGGGGAGAGTTAAAGTCGGAAAATTTCAATTGGTATCTAAGAAAAAATCAATTGGTTTCTAATGTTGAAGTATATTGAAAGCTATATTCTTCAAAGATAACGGGTGATCAAGGTTGGTGTATGGATGACATAAGAGAAAGTATGAAGTAACGCGTGAACAACAAAATGTGAGATTCATGAAGACCATGATGTCTGCAATCAAATAGAAGATAAAGATGATTATGTTCACTTAGTATTTGAAGTCATGACACATAAAAATTGTTAACAGTAGAAGAAAACTCAAGTCAAAAATTAAAAATTCAAGTCTATTGATAAGGTAGCAGGATGAGTTCAGCATTGACAAAGAAAAAGGTTGAGGTTATGAGTCTTTGTGTCTAAGATAGTGAGACCAGAGAAACTATGTAATAAACTGAAGTAATATATGTGCAGGGGATCTAAAGTTATGGGTCCTTGGATAGTTGATAATATATATCTAAAATCCAAAAGAATCCAGCAGTATATGCTAGTTTTTTTTTATATGGAGATCTAAATGCACAGGATTAAGGAATTCTGGTAAGAGCAAAAGCCAATTTACTTACAGCAAGAATAGACCATTAGATATGGCAGTAGGAACAGAGTTTAAAAAAAATAGGAAACATGTATCCTAGAACAGAAAATGGAAGAGTATTGAAAAATGCTAAGTGTAGACTATGTCACAAAAATGTTAACAAAGGAGGAGTACAGTGACAGGGGGAGTCCATGGATCTATCAATTAAAGCTATCATTCAAGAACAACAAATGTTATGATAAATGATAATACATTGGTTAAATAACCAAGTTTAGTTAAAGGGGAGATTATCAAAATAAGTGCAGCATTGGCATAACAGGTTATCCTTTGTCATTGTTGTCAAAGGGGGAGAATGTTTAGAGGTTGCCATTAATGCCAAAGGGGGAGAATGTTTAGAGGTTGCCATTAATTCCAAAGATGGAGATTGTTGGCAGATTTGAGTATATAGTTGTCATTGATGTCAAAGGTGTTCACTAATGACAAAGGAATAACCAGTGGATATTATGGCAGGACAAACTCAGTGAAAGACTAAGGCAGTGATGACATGGCATGGCATAGTTGAGGATGTGGCATGACACATATGATGACATGGAATATGATGGTGTCCTAATGATGATGAAAGACTAAGGTAGTGATGAAAATTTGCTTATGAATTACAAAAGATAACATGGAAAATTTAATGTAGATTTAACACAACATAAGTCAAAGAAAAGATGAAATCGCACGATGATGAGGTGGCATAGACAAAGGTAGTGATGACATGGCACGATGATGAGGTGGCATAGTTAGCTACATGAGATCTGATGAATGAGGATTATTTTTTGTATAATCCACAAAGAGAGAATGTAGATCCACATTAGTTCTAGAATGGATGGTTAGGAAGCATCGCGCACAAGATCCGACGGTTAGGAAGCATCCCACAAAAGATAGGCGAAAAAGCCAAAGTTCCGCAAAAGATCAAGGGTAAATCTGCAACGAAATCAATGGTCTAGGAAAATGTGAAAACAAAGTTGTGGAAGAAAATTACGGAACTCCAAAATAGGAAAGTGTGATTCCGCATCCCGCAATCCACAAGATCAATGGTCAGGAAAGACTCCACAAAAGATCGACGGTGCAGAAGAAAAATTGTGGAAAGGAGCTTGCGGAAATCCGAAATGTTACATTTCCACATCTTGCATCATGCATCCCACGTCCAACAATATAGAAAGATCGGATGGCTGAAGTTAGTTCCACTAAAATAGATCGACAGTGCAGAAGGAAAATTGCGGAAAGAAGCTTACGGAAAGGAGCTTGCGAAAAGGATCCTACGGAAAGAAGCTTGCAGAAAAGAGCTTACAGAAAGCATCCTGCAGAAAGAAGCTTACGAAAAGGAAAAAGTGGACATTCGACATCCCACATCTCGCAATATGGAAATCGACAGTCAGGAAAATGACCGATGAATATCAACAATGGGGAATCGTTGATGAGGAAATCTTGGTGCGGAAAGGAAATTTTGAGGCTGAAATTGATGGTTAGATCGACGGTCTAGATTGACTTCGAGATAATATCAAAGAATCTGATTGGATTAGGAAGTTGATCCTACAAAAAGAAGTTTGGTAGTGTGGAAGCACCTGCAAACGTTTGACAGAGGTGTGGAAATGGTTTCCAAGCTGCGAAAATGATTTTTGATGTGTAGGATCAATGAAAGAACGTGAAAGGACATTCTGGAAGATGTGATATTAAGATATGAAAGGGTGCAATAGTGAAAGGTGTGTTTGTTCGGTTTGAAGAGATGCAACTGTTAAAAGAAGCTTAAACGCTAAGAATTATTTAAGCAGCGGCCTGAGTAAGAAGGAAGAAGTCTCTGCAGTTCAAATTGCATGATCATAATCAGAGACCAGTGGGTGTGATAGAATTCAATGGGAGAGAAATCATGAGAAACATATCAAGGTGGCAGGGTGGCACTAGGGCAGGCAACAGGCCTGCAAGGGGTTGTTGCCTCCTTTCAGTTGTAGCTGATAAACCAAGGGGTTGTAGCCTCCTTCTAATTGACATTGGTAAATAGGGTGTTGTAGCATCCTTTTAGTCTTAGCTGATAAACTAGGGGGGCGTAGCATCCTTCCTATTGGTATTGGTAAATAGGGTCTAATACCATCCTTGTCTGTAGGAGTAGGAAAAACTATTTGTAAATAACAATTTTGCAGTAATAGGATGTATTGGTGGTTTACCCTATTGGGATTCCACATTAAAATTGTGTTTTGTGTATTCTTGGTGTTATGTGTTTCTAATGATATATTTAAAAGTGGTTAAAATAGTAAAAAGATAACAATATTGATTCACCCCCCCTCTCAGTATTGACCAATAAACGAATAACCATAATCTACCCAGTAGTTTTATGTCGCATATATGCATCAATGAACTAACTAGAAAGTTTCAAACTCTCCTAAAAAACATATAATGACTAAAATTTGATGGGTATATCAGGTAGTCTCACCCACGCTAGAACCAAATCCCATCTCTCTTTCCTAGCATCAAAGAGAGGGGTCCATCATTTCAACATAGGGGAGTTGAATCTCATTTCTAGGAACCCATTGTTGGTTGTGGAGCCTGATCTTCAAAATTCAGAGATGTTATTGTTTAGCTGTGTTTGTACCCCAATTTTACTATACACTCATCCCTGTTGGTGTTACGGAGAGAAATTCCTATGGCTTGGGGTACCACAACAAACAGATTGACTCCAGAAATCAATCCTTTCCAATATGTAATATAAATCAAATATATAACACTATAGGATCAGACCTCATACCTTATTCCGGACGGTTGAAGTAGATCCCCATTAAGCTTTCCGACTTCAGCTTGAATTGATGAATCACTTCCTCAACAACAAGAAAACAAGACAAGCATACTATATATTGGTGTTAGATCTATTGTAGCATATATAATCAACAATGTATAAGCATTTGAAATCATCCATGGATAAAATATTCATTCAAACATACATTATTGGACAGGAAAAGATATTTCTATTAACATGAAATCAGAGATTACAATGGATACAACCTCTGTCGGCACGTTTGTGAATCGAAGAAACTAAATCCCCCACTTGGGCCTCCACCACCTCAATCCTCCATCTCTCAATAGCAAGCTCACAAGTAAAAGGCAAGCTTGGGAAGAACACAAACGTGCTCCAAGGGACAAAGGGATGCAGACTCAAGCACAAGTTTCGGCAACAATGGACTATAGTTTCTTTGCTCTCAATTCTCTTATGCCTTCAATGTATCCAAATAGTTCCTTATATAGTTTTTCAAAGGGGTAATGAAAGGTCGAATCCGAGTGATCTCAAGGCATATGGAAGGCCAAGAGTCAAGTTAGTCGGATCCATGTCAAGGAAAACTCCAAAAGGATTTGGATTTTGTACACATCCCGATGTACACGGTTTTAGGGGTCAAACCTGCGTATATACGTGATTAGGGGTTTAAAAGTCGCATGTATCATTTTTCACATGTTTATAGGGATGGTCTAGGAAACATCAAAGGACAAAAAATGTCCCAAGGGTCTAAGGAGTCTGTAGAGGGATAGGGGAAGGCCATACCAGAGTGATTCACTTGGAGTGGTAAAATCAGATATAACAGATGCCCCTAATGTGTGAGGTCAGAGGGGTCATACGATGGTCGAAATACATTTTAAGTCCATCCCAGGAGTGGAGTGATGAAGGATCCGAAATGGAAGACCAACCACCCAATCAACATAGTACAATGATACAACTCTGCAAATAACTGCAAATACATATAGCAGTCTCGGATACATAAGAGTACAATGGCCATGAATAGGCATGATACAAAATATCACATAAGTGGTCATCGCCACGTACAATATACATAGATTAGAATCTCCATGATGAAGATATACAAAGGATCATGATCTCCAAAATGGTTGAATATATATAATGGATCAAGATCTCCATAATATCTGGAAATGTCTGACATATACTAGAATCAAGTCATGAGAGCTGAAATCTCATGAACACTGGCACGATCGAGGAGGTAGCATATAAGAGATGCCACCAATCTGGAAATTCTTCTACACAAACCGCTACGAGTACATGTCCTACTATGTGAATAGAGGTATCGAGGTCGAACATAGTAGTCCATTGTCTGATTACCGATCATTGATGTATACCGTTAACAGATGCAAGATCACCCACCGATAATGAAAATGGGAATCAAGGTACTAGAATGCAAACAAACAAGTGTGAATAAATGTGTTGAGGTTGAACACTTGAGAGGATCCATCGATCAGGGGACATTAATGTATTCCCAAAAAATGCCGATGGAAAGAGAACCTGCCACTGATGACTGCAAGACTCAAGGCACTCAAAATTGACTCTAGATTCCAATCTCAGAATAAATGATCTGAAGTCGATGGGATGAAATCTATTGGAAGGAGGGCATTAAGGCATCCCCCATCATCCAACACGAGGTACTCAGTAAAGCTATTAAATGTGGAAGGACTCGATCATAATGTGCATGAACCAGTAACTGTATCGAGAATGGCCGACATGCAAAGTCAAGATAACTGAGGAATGGCCGACTCAGGTTTCAACTTCCTTCGAACAAGAGCATAACGACGAATGGTGACTGAATAAAGGAAGCATAGACTCGATATACAAAACTAGGACATCTCTGCGACACATGAGGCATCGACAAAGGCTCTATGGGGACTAGAAGCTTAACTAGTCAGTGGAGATAAAATTAGATAAACGAGTACAGCTCCTAAAGTCAAACTATAAACCCAACCAACAGATGTGATATACAGTGCTCTGTTCAAAGGTGACACGACTCGATAGCTGCCAAAAGATAACATCTTTCCTTGTCTGGATTTTTGGTTTTTTGATTTTTTTGGACTTTTTCAAATATTTAAAAAGCTTGAAAAAGAATAAAACTGCTTTATAGTGATAGACTAGGAGGAGACGAGTGTCATATGGGCAAACAAACTAGTTCCAAGCAGCAGAACATACCTATGCTCAATGCAAGGATATATGTGTAGGATAGCGACACTCGGGGGAAAGTCCCCTCCCGGTAAAAATAGGGAATCAAGCTACAAAGGATATATAAAATGGCTCTGCATGGTTAGACATGAGACAAGCTCAGGCTACATGGCTGAAACTCAATGTCAAGGAAGCCGGTGTAAGGCTCAATAAGGCAAGAAAAGCTCATGATAATGCAATTACAACTTGACATACGGGAGTCCCAGGGAAATGGCCAGCATAAAGTTCAAGAGGAGTATGAATCTCTTGCTCAAGGACATGGCGGGACTAAAGGGGGGCTCTCAGACCTAAGAGAGGACTCACATCATGGGTACCAAATGCAAAAGGGAGATAACTAGGACACCCATGTATAGGAAATCTCTACCATTCACGTAGTACCACTTCTAACAACAGCATGAAGGTTCCGTGATACCATGGAATGGGTTCGTACCTAAGGTTAAAATGAAACAGTCATAAGGTCATGCAAAATGCAAGCGGATGTGAAATCCTAACCTATATGCTAGTATAGACATGATACCTGTGATAGGAACGAACAGGTCGAAACCTCGGAGAGAGTGTACAAAAACTGGACCCTACATGACAGCCATATTAGTCCAAAACAACCCAAAATAGTCAATAAAGAATCCAAACTATAGGATATAGGGAGGAATGATCATGACAACTACACCCAAAGGAAACAATACGGTGAACGATGAGACATAAAAAGGAAAGTAAGGTGTAGACCCAACGTTCACACATCCACTACCACCCCCATGAGGGTGACCACCGGTGTAAAGACCGAGCGAAAGGAATAAAAATCCTCCATAAATGGAGAAGAGGAAGGAATGTGACCAATCCAAAATCTATGAGCACGATAAGGGGTTGTGATGCCCCCAAGTCTGACACCAGGTTCTGTACTAGGACCAAGGACGGGTGATAGGATACCAGGCATGCCAAAAATAAAAGGAACCGAACTCAAGAGAGCATAAATATACTCAAGTAACCGCGATCCCAAAGTCCAACTAGCACACAAAGAGCACACTCCTAAGAAAATCTACAACCAAAATACAAGCAAACTAATGGGAGGATATGTGAGCTCCCGAATGCAGAAGGTATGTCTCGCCTAGGAGAGGCTCAAAACTCACATACACTACAAGCAGAGGTATGTAACCAATTATAGTGGCCCTTAGCTTCAACGCATAAAGCGACTGTGCTGTCTGACCTCTACCTGGCCGGGACACCCGTAGAATAACCCCTGCAAAATACCCCCTAGATATCCTAGGTAATGCAACTAAAGTCACCTCAATATAATCAATGCTCAGGCGGACAGTCGTAGGCGAGATTGACTGTATGGGAAGGGTAGCAAAGCCCAAAACTCTCGAAAGAGCCCCCAGATACAAATACAATCCTAAAAATATCTCCGGTGCTACTCAATTATGACCAGGGGTCATCCTAATCATTAACCACTCACACTGCCTCGTGCTTAACTCCCTTGTAAGAGGAGGATCCTGAGAAACACTAATTATACCAAGGAATTTCACACTCTCACCTGGACAGACACATACATGTTGTTGTTGAGTGGTCTTGGAGAATTTACTAACAATGAACTATTCCAAGACCCTAAAACCTAATCTTGTTGGTGCACCCTATAAAAGAAAAGAGTGTAATTCATTTTATTATGTGTTGATTTTAATTGGCTATAATTACTCAAAGGGAAATGGCCATGCAACTAATGACATTATGACTCAGCAGTGAAATAAATATGCACACCATAACAAACAATGCTAAGTGAAATCTTTGTCAAATGAAAAATAGGGTATGCCACTACATGAGATGCATAAATATATATTCCTTTCTGAATGCCAATGCAATCCTTCCTATATGAAAGCCTAAATAAAACTCTCATCCAAGCAATCCAATGCAAGTACCTCCTCAAATCTATATGCAAAAAATGCAACTACCTTGTATTTTTCAATATAAAAGAATGAAAAATGCAATAAAATTCATCTAAAACTCTCAGTCTCTGCAGCAAGTATAAAACACAAGCCCAACAAGACACCAAGACAAAAAGATTAATGCACTAATGGCAAAACAAAAAGGGAAAATGACTAAGACTAATTTCAAAGAAAAATCAATGAAAAAGCGGTCTCTGGTCGCAAAAGAAGCATCCAACAGACAACATCAGACCCAAGGAATACCCAACCACACTCACAACCCACCCAAGAACTTCCCACAACATCAAAGTCACCAAAATGGAGGATGTATGGGACTGTCTAAAGAATAGCTGCGTATATACGTGAATTTTGGCCAAAAAGCTGCATGTATACACGGATTTTGGCCAAAAACCTGCGTGTATACGCAACTTTTGGCCAAAAATCCACGTATGTACGCGACTTTTGGCCAAAAACCTGCTTATACAAAGAAGACAGTGGTAAAAAGCAGGACAAGGGTCAAACCAACAAAGGGGAATGTCAATGGATGAACATCTTATAAAATGCAACACTTAAACAAGGAGAAACAAAGAGCAAGTCAAGAATATCAAGCCCATTGTGCCCACAAACCCTAAATAAAAACAAGGAACATCCCCAGCGGAGTCGCCAATTCTGTTACGGAGATAAATT
>LPNX010844417.1:295738-357243 GCA_001517045.1 Pseudotsuga menziesii | reverse complement strand
CAGCAACAATGGACTATAGTTTCTTTGCTCTCAATTCTCTTATGCCTTCAATGTATCCAAATAGTTCCTTATATAGCTTTTCAAAGGGGTAATGAAAGGTTGAATCTGAGGGATCTCAAGGCATATGGAAGGCCAGGAGTCAAGTGAGTCGGATCCATGTCAAGGAAAACTACAAAAGGATTTGGATTTTGTACACATCCCGATGTACGCGGTTTTAGGGGTCAAACCCGCGTATATACGCGATTAGGGGTTTAAAAGTCGCGTGTATCATTTTTCACATGTTTATAGGGATGGTCTAGGAAACATCAAAGGACAAAAAATAGTCCCAAGGGTCTAAGGAGTCTGCAGAGGGACACAGGAAGGCCATACCAAAGTGATTCACCTGGAGTAGCAAAATCAGCTATAACAGCTGGGAGGTGTGGGGGGACATTGTACCCATGCAGGGGTCTAGGGGCAGCACCCCTGAGAAAGGGATTCTGGGGGCAAAGTCGTCGAAATAAATTTTTGGGATGTTTGTTGGCCAATAGTTTGCGGACCCATGGTCTTGGGTGACCCGTAGTATTTTCCTGTGGTAATTCTCGTATAGAAGGAAAGCATTGTAATATGGATATGTATTGTATTATAGCATTGTAAAACAATCTCTGTGAGAGTGTGTAGAGGAAGTGCAATGGGGTTTCTGTAGGTTCTATCCCTTCATTTTGTTGGATGGTATAATAATAAAGGACTGTCAATTTCTGTGTGGACGTATCCCATCTTGGGTGAGACACGTTATATCTATGTATCTCTTGTAATGTGTTTAATATTTTCATCTTGTTTAACTATTTAATTGTTATTGTTCTACGATCCTATTTTTCTAATAATTGGTGTCAGAGCCAAAAGGTTTATTTGGTTGATAAACTCGCAAGAAAAAAGGGTTCCTAGTTCAAGTGGATGGCAGAAGAAGGAAAGTTTAGGGTCAAGAAATTTAATAGCCAAAACAACCAGTTATGGAAGATGCAAATGGAGGACTATATGTACTAGAAGGATCTATACCTACCATTGGGAAGAAAAATAAAACAACTAACGACTATGAAGGATGAAGAATTGGACGTTCTTGACATAAAGGTATTGGGGACAATAGGGTTTTGCTTGGCTTCATCGGTGGCTTTCAATATCTCAAAAGAAAAGACAACAGAGGGTGTGATGAGCGCATTGGATAAGCTATATGAAAAACTGTCAGCTTCCAACAAGGTATTTTCAATTAAGCGTTTATTTAATATGAAGATGTCATAAGGTGGATCTGTTGCTGATCATTTAAATGAATTTGATACACTTACTAGTCAGCTAAGTTATGCAAAAGTGAAATTTGATGATGAGGTTAGGGATCTTCTAATAGTGTGCTCATTGGCATAAAGTTGGAATAGCTTGGTCATGTATGAGTAACTATGTCCCTAGTTCAAACACTATTAAATTTTATGATGTTGTTGGTGTTATTCTTAGCGAGGAAATGAGAAGAAAAAACATAGGTTAGACACCATGTAATGTGTTGACCATGGAGAGCAGGGGAAGACAAAAGGAGAGAGGAAGGAGCCCAGGTAATCACAGCAATTCTAGAAATGGAATATCCAAGTCCATATTTGGAAAGATAGAGTGTTGGAACTGTGGTAAGAAAGGACATATGAAGAAATATTGCAGAGCTCCAAAGAAGAAAGGGGATAAGCAGCAGGAGACAACTCAGGAAGAAAATGCAGTAGGTGATTTGTTACAAGATGCTTTGATTCTTGCATTAGATAATACTAGTGATTACTGGGTAGTAGATTCAGGGGTTTCAAGTCATGCTACACCCCCTAGGAAATTCTCTCATGATTATGTTCTAGGTGATTTTGGACATGTTTTATTGGGGGATGATGAACCATGTAAAATTGTTGGAATGGGTAAGGTACAGATTAAGTTAAATAATGGAAATGAATGGATGCTAAAAGATGTAAGTCATATTCCTGCTATGAAAATAAACATGATCTCAATAGGACAGTTGGAAGATAGCGACTATTTGTCTACATTTGGAAAAATGTGGTGGAAGATCACTAAAGGAGCATTGGTAATAGAAAAAGGGTATATGATAGGTACATTGTATTTATTTCCTCATAATATTGATTATTCTATATCTGTAGCTTCCAAAAAAATAGGTGCATCGTTGTGTCATCATAGGCTTGGCCACATGAGTTAGAAGGGGATGCAAATTATCCACTCAAGGAAATTGCTTCCAGATTTGAAGAATGTAAGTTTGGAATTCTGGGAGAACTGTGTTTATGGAAAACAGAAGAGAGTTAGATTTCTCAAAGTTGAGAAACAAAAGAAGAATGAAAACTTAGAGCTTATGCATACATATGTATGGGGACCATCTCAAGTACAATCTAGTGGTGGCTCTCATTATTTTGTTAATTTTATTGATAATGCAACTAGAACAACTTGGGTTTATTGCATTAGACAAAAATCTAATGTGTTTGCTACTTTTGAAAAGTGGAAAGCTTTGGTTGAGAATGAGATAGGAAAAAATTTGAAATGTCTCAGATATGATAATGGAGGTGAATACTGCAGCAAGGAGTTTGATAGTTATTTTTCATACATTGTGATTCGCAGAGAGAAGACAGTCCCTGGAACACCACAAGAAAATGGTGTGTCATAAAGGATGAACAAAACGATCATGGAGCATGCAAGGTGTATGTGATTGCATGCAGGGTTGCCCTTGAAATTTTGGGATAATGTTGTAGATATTGTTGTTTATTTAATAAACATAGGGCCTTCAATCGCTTTAGATGGTGGGATTCCAGAGGAGGCATGGACAGAAAAAAAGGTAAACCACTCATTTCTGAGAACTTTTGGTTGTGAAGCATTTGTCCATATTGATAAATAAAATAGAACAAAGCTTGAGTCTAAATCTAAGAAATGTACCTTAATTGGATACGGGGTTGATGATTTTGGTTATCGCTTATGGGATTATGAAAATCACAAATCAGTAGGAGTAGAGATGTAGTATTCAATGAAAAGGTTATGTACAAAGATCAGTTGTAGGGAAAGAAAGAAGAAAAGGAAAATACAGAGTACACAGTGCTTAATGAAATAAAAGAAAATGAAGTTCCAAAGGCACCAGAAAATCAAGAGCAACAGCAGGTACCTCAAACTCCTGCAAATGTAAGAAGATCTACCAGGTTAAGTAGACCCCTTCACTGTATTATTTATTGATGACTGATTCTGGTGAACCAGAATGTTATGAAGAGGAAATGCGGATAGAAACTAAAAGTAAGTGGGAGCAAGGCATGGATGAGGAGATGGACTCATTGCTAAGAAACCAGACATGGGATTTGGTTGAGTTTCCTACATGAAAAAGGGCATTTCTGAATAAATGGGTTTGGAGGTTGAAGGAAGAATATGGAGGCAAGAAAAGGTACAAAGCTAGAATTGTTGTAAAGGGGTTTGCATAAAAGAAAGGTATAGACTTTCATGAAATATTTTCTCATGTTGTTAAAATGAGTTCAATTAGGACTATTTTAAGTTTATTGGTAGTAGAATATTCGCATCTTGAACAGTTAGATGTAAAAACAACCTTTCTCCATGGGGATTTGGAGGAAGATATTTATATGTAGCAGCCACAGGGGTATGAGGTCAAAGGGAAGCAGATTTGGTTTGCAAGTTGAAGAAGAGCTTCTATGGCCTGAAGCAATCTCCAAGGCAATGGTATTTAAAATTTGATAAGTTTATGACAGAGCAGGGTTATAGTAGATTATGTTTTGACCACTGTGTTTATTTCAAGAGGCTAGATAATGGAATATAGATTATCTTATTATTGTATGTGGATAACATGCTTGTTGTAGGGTCCAACATGCAGGATATAAATGTGCTCAAAAGAAAACTAGCTAAGTCATTTACGATGAATGATTTGGGTGCTGCAAAGAAAACCCTTGGTATGAGAATAATAAGAGACAGCAAAAATCACAAATTGACATTGTCTCAAGGTGAGTACATAGAAAAGGTGTTGGAGAGGTTTATAATACAGAATGCAAAACCAGTTAGTACACCTTTGGCCAGCCATTTCAAACTAAGTAAGGTGATGTGTCCGAAGACACAGGAAGAGATAGAATACATGTCCAAGGTTCCCTATTAATCAATAGTTGGTAGCTTGATGTATCCCATCGTGTACATAAGACCAGATATTTCACATGTAGTGGGAGTTGTAAGTAGGTATATGAACAATCCAGGTAAAGATCATTGGAAAGTAGCACAATGGATTCACAGTTATTTGAGAGGTACCAGTTCTCATGCATTATGCTTTAGAGGTTTAGACATTGTTCTCAGGGATATGTTGATGCAGATATGACTGGTGATAAAGACAGCATCAGGAGTGCCACGGGGTATGTCTTTACTGTGGGTGGAACAACAGTAAGTTGGATTTCAAAATTGCAAAAGGTTGTTGCACTTTCAACAATGGAAGCAGAGTATGTTGCTACTATAGAGGCTAGTGAAGAGATGATTTAGTTACATAGGTTCATGGAGGAATTAGGTAAAAAGCTGGAGAATAGAAAGTTGTACAGTGACAACCAGAGTTCCATTCATCTTGAAAATAACTTAGCCTTTCATTCAAAGACTAAAAATATACATCTCAAGTACCATTTCATAAGATCTGTTCTGGAAGATGAATTTTTAAAGTTGGAAAATATATGTACTAGCCAGAATCCTGTAGACATGTTGACAAAGGTAGTAACCAGAGAGAAACCAAGTTCATACTCGGTTAATGTTGGCCTTCAAGCATGAAGGTGAAATGATAAATTTTCCAAGTCCAAGGTTCAGAGCATAGTCCAGCAAGTGCATCATCGATGGAGTAGTTGTGATCAGTCTCTAAGTGGGATATTGTTGGTTGTGGAGCCCGGTCTTCAAGATTCTGAGATGTTATTGTTTAGTTGTGTTTGTACCTCGGTTTTAGTGTACACTTATCCTAGCTGGGGGTGCGGGGGGCAGCGGTCCCTCGGTGGGGGTTCAGGGGCAATGCCCCTAAAAGAAATTTTTGGGATGTTTTTTAGTCAATTGTTTGCAAACCCATGGTATTGGGTGACCCGTAGTATTTTCCCATGGTAATTCCCTTATAAAATGAAATCATTATAATACGAATGTGAATTGTATTGTAGGATTGTAAAACAATCTCTGTGAGAGTGTGAAGAGGAAGTCTAGCAGGGTTGTTGCAGGTTGTATCCCTTCATTTTATTGGATGGTATAAAAATAAAGGTCTGGAAATTTCTATTTGGACGTATCCCATCTTGGGTGAACCACATTATAGCTATGTCTCTCTTGTAATGTGTTTAATATTTGCATCTTGTTTAATTGTTTAATTGTTATTTCTTTGTGATCCTTTTTTTCTAACAGGCATAAGGACATTCAAAGAATCCTCAACCAAATGAAAAGAGAAATAAATCCAAGATCTAGCCAAAATAGAGAACAAAGGAGTGTAAGCTAATAAAAAAGACTTAAGAGTTCTCCATCCACACCTAAATTCCCTTATCACCACATCAATAACCTAAGACTCGACATATGAAGGTCTTATCCACCATTATGACAACCTCATTCATTTCGACCTCTTTTCCCAGCACTAGGTTTATGGGAGATTTTTTTAGTTTTATGCACCTTCTATGCTTTCATCGAGTCTCCTCATAGCCCTTTGTAATAGGTTTCCCCCTTCTTTTGTCAAATTTTGGTTCCCATTATTTATGGACTCATGGATACCCTCTTTTGTAGGCAACATATCCCTTCCATTCATTTCCTCCAATCCTAGAGAGTTTCCCATAAATATTAGACCACCTCATCTCCATCCACTAGCAGCTCCACTCCATCGACAAATCAGATACTAAAGAGACTAGGCCATTTGTTAAACCACCCGTAGAGGGAATTCCTTCAATGGTACTCAAGGGACCAATTCCAGCGGAGAACGCCAAAGAATTGTGCTTGACCCNAAAGAGACTAGGCCATTTGTTAAACCACCCGTAGAGGGAATTCCTTCAATGGTACTCAAGGGACCAATTCCAGCGGAGAACGCCAAAGAATTGTGCTTGACACTCCTGCCACTTCTTCTAACTCTAGGAAGTCTCAACCCACTCATTAGAACACTTTATGTAATTTGAGGAAGAGAAGGACAAGTTAAGTTTTCAGAATGACAATAGACTCTCTCCACCATCCTCTAATAAACCCAAGCTTCCTCCAAACCCATAGATATCAAAACATGGATACATGAATGTTGGGTATATGGAGCATAGAAACATGAACCAAACCCTAAACTATCTCGTTTTGACATACATCTATAACTAGTGACTCATCCAACATAGCCATTATGAGGGAATGAATGAGATAGAGGAAAGACATGTGAAATAACCAAGAATCCCACCAAAGGATAAGAAATATCAATACCTCCACAATTCCCCAACTAATAAGGTAGGACCTTTGCCAATAAGGGACATTCATGTACTCTCAATGACTTGACACATTCAAAATTTGAGTTGTCCCATCTTGTAGAGGTAATAAAATTCATGTTTTTACTTGCCAAAACCTCATGTTTAAAAGTTTTTTCCTCCATCCAAATATACTCAACAATATCGAAGATATGACCTTCCCTAGGGGTTTCTGAACAACCTTTCCTCAACCCCATAACCAAATTTCTTGACATTCCAAAGGGTTCGAAGAATAGTCGACTTGATCCATATCCAAACCCATTAGACATAGTCATGAACCCTTCCACTAAAAGTATTTAATATAAACTTATTAAAGAATGATTAATCTATTTAGTATTTGAATATTTCCATGATGGTTGTGTTATAATTATGTACATTTATCTTAACTTTATGTTAAAATGAATTTTTTTTAATCTTGTAGCAAACTTTCCTCTTGTTACAAAAATCCAATGATACTTGAAGTTAAATTTTCGGTTGATTCAAAATTTTGATCCAATTTTTTATTATTGAAAATTCAATAAAACTCTAAAAAATATCATTCTACCATGTAAAAAATTGAAGGAAAATTTTCATTATCATTTTTATACATCAATAAAAAAAAATCTATATCCAAACTTAACAAATATTTCTTTATATTTAAAATATTCATTATATACAATATTATATTTTACAAATATTTACAGTTTAGAAATAATTACTTATTATTATTCCAATCTCAAAGAAATATTACAACTATTCATTTTCACAATATTTATATTATCAACATAGTTTAACACTTTTTCCATTAATATCCAATATATACAATATTATTTTTTAAAATATTTATTTTGTTGACAAATCTTTACACTTTAAATGCAATTATTTTTTTCCTTGGAAAATATGTCATAGATTTATTAATAGAAGCAAAACTACATTGTTCAAGAAACATAAAGGTCTTTTAGAAATTGTAGTTCGAGACCTCTGTTGGTCTCATACATGTATAACTCATAAAAGAGTTCAAAAAGATATGTGCACAAAAAATAATGTTCAAGAGTAACATATGTATACAATAAAAACATAGATTATCATACTTAAATTGTGTGAATTACTCATCCAGAAGGTAGATCATGTTTTGATTTAAGCTAGGAGAGGGTTGGGATCCATCTCCAAAAGGTTATCATCGTCTATCTCCATACATTTCCAAGTACCTTCCCTAAGCTACAATCCCTCTTTGGATAACTGGTTTGCCAACATATTCCTTTCTCTGGAAATGTGTTTGAAGGATATCTCCTGAATTAACCTAGCTATATGGATCAGCTTCTCATAAAGAGGCCTTAGAAAGATATTTTTGGGGGTCTCTTCATATTCACCCAATCAATCACCAGTTTTGAGTCTATGAAGACTTGCAACCTATAATCTCCATTTTCGAATAACCACCACGAGCGACTCATTAACCTATCTAGTTCACGTAGACTATAGTTAACGAGATATGGAATTAATTAATTATTAATGTCACCTAGGCTAAAAGGACTTCATAAAGTGACATTAGTAATTAATTTAATAATGTGACTTTGTAAAGTCAGTTAATGATAAAGTGGGGAGAAAATGAAAAGTTCAGTCATAAATTACTCAATTTGAAATTAAAAGGTGGGAAGAGAGAAATTTCTCCATAAAGTCACTTTATAATTTTTTAAATAGAGAAAGTGTCAAGGGAAGTTGAAAAGCCACTAAGAGGGGAGAAGTGAAAATTATAAAATGGGAAATGAGAACTCATTCTCTCATTCTTGTCTATTTTTCATTTGAGATTGAGATTTTTTGAGCTTCAAACTTCTCTTGGACGAACCCTAGGAGGAGGTGAATGGTTTCGAAAGAGAGACTATCTATCCTAACCATTGGTTGAGGAGGAATCATTCCATCTTTCTCACTGTTCTTCATTTCCATGATTCAAGTTTGCATCTTTGTCTTTAGTTATGAAAATGGTGGAGATTTACAGAGATTTATTTTGTATTGGAGTAAATTGTCATAGAAGTTGAGGCATCAACCAAGAAGAGGGTACATTGGTAAAGAAAGATTCATTACAAGAGGGTGCACTACTGGTAATTAGAATATGTATTTGAGGATGCAACTACAATCCATTTTACCACAAAAGGAGAAATTGTGTCATTGAGGACACATTACTTTCAGTCATTCCATCTCAAGCAAACAAAAGGGAGCGTGCACAACTAGAGGATACTCTCATTGTTTGTTCTTTGTGCATTGCAAACTACAAAAATAGCTACTACAGTAGGGAAATTGTGAGCTTCCAAGTATATATATACTCTTCACTCTTCATTCACGTGGGTTGATGGAAGGTCCTGAGCTAATATTGAAGCCAAATATTTCAATACAAGCTGCTACATGAATTGAAAAAATGCCAAATCGGTTACACCAGTTGCTACATGAATTAGTGAGCTTATTTTTACAGTTATTAGCTTTAGCAGACAACTACAACAGTCTTATTTTGGATTTCGAGTGTCCCAACCTCTGTTATAGTATTAAAATATCCCCAACACAGTAACAAGGTACAGTGACTTTCATATCTACTCACATCCTAATGATTTGGCTTGTCCTAGGCATGTAAACAATCCCTTTTATTGCACCGAGAGGCGCTCTACAGCCCAGTATGGGGGAGATCTTGTAACGTGATGTAACGTTAGTAACGTTTGTAACATGTCGGAAAAAAATAATAGTGATAGTGAATATCATGGGAGAGTAACATGATGTAAAGTAAGTAACATTTGTAACGTTATGTCGGCTATAAATAACATTGTCGCTTATGAGGGACATGTACTAACGTTACTTTTTACTTTTCAAAAGTAAAAAGTATAAATTTAAAAAGTAATCCATTTATTGGTTTTGTCAGCCATTAAATAAAAAGTAATAAATAAAAATTTTAATTATCCCCCAAAATAAACCAATAACAGCAATATATAAATTAAGTTAGACACAAGGATATAAAAAAAGCTCATTCTCCCAAGGATTAATAAGCTGAGATAAATAGGCTAAATCCTACTAACAATACAACCCTGTCTCAGCAATTACAGGGGATGATCCTCTGGAAACGATGACAAGATATGGGCTCCTCACCTTTTTGAGACCCTTTGCAAGGCAAAAACCCAGAGCTCAATTGACAGTGCGTGTGAGAGTGTGGCAGCTATTGTTAGACATGATCTCCGAAAATAATAAGCTTCTGCATACTAAGAATGAGCAGCCAGTTAAAATAAAACAGAGAAAAAGATATGCAAAACCCCATTTATACATTCAATCACAGTGCTTGCATGGTAAGCATTTGTTTATGATTATGGTGACAACCTACTGAGTGGGAATTCTTGGCAAACTCTGAATACTCAAAATTAAGATCAAATTATTTGACATTGTTTGAAGGAACAACATCATTAGTGGAACCTTGGTTGGAATCCTTTGAAGAAGCAATGCGTGAAATAGCAGCATCATTAGATGAGCCTGGCTCGGATTTGAAGATTTGAAAGTGAAACATATTTCTCGGCTCTGCCTTTCTTGCTTCGTAGGATGACAACAATCCATTTCCAGTCGCTGCCCCGATTTCTGATATATGCCAGACCTCTGCAATTTCTTGTGCTTAGGGTAGCTCTATTCAATTTCTATTCTTGCAACCATCAGATACCTAATTGCCTCAACGCTACTTGTGGATTCTTCAACAAGATATCGTATCCCTTCAGCTTAGAAAAATCAGGATGCGGCCACCCTAGGTTCCAGGTCCAGTTTCATAAATCCAACACTCCCTACCTCATAATCAACAAAGTGAGCTACAGGGTTTTGAGCTACAATAATCAAAGCAAAATGAAAATCGCTAGTGGCACAGTTTTTTCAGACTGTGGCCTTCTGAAAGCTTCTGTTGATCTCACTGTCTCTCCATTTAACCTTGCTAGTTCGTCCGCCCAAAATATAACCCTGCTAACGGGATGTCAGGCATTGAATGAGCCTCTGATTCTTGTGCCTTGTAATGATAAGGATATATGGGTCATTCCTTTCAGTCTGACCTTTTATTTTAAGTTTTACAACATATCTATTGAAATACCCGTCCTGGAATACTTATCATCTTTCTTTGCGAAGAATGTTTGTCAGCTTCTGCGTGGGGGTTTTGAAATCGAATGGAATGGAATTGATGAAGCATTCAAAAACTGAAGCAAGTGTAGATCAATAGGGGGAATCTGCGGATATAATTCTTATGTTTACATCATGCCTTTCCTTTGCTACCTCCCACAAAGCCCAGACTCTGCAAAGAATGTTTCCCTACCACAAAGCCTGGATTCGGCAAAAATTCCAGCCAACCTTGTAAGTTTGTCTCGCATCTAAGAAGGAATGATTATTTCATTGCGTTAAAGGTGACTTATTTGAAGTAGTTTCAGTTTTGTAGAATTAGCTTGGTTGGATTTGTTGCAGATGATTTGCATACTCAAATTGTTCCAATAAGTCCTATCAGTGCCCTTTCTCATTCCAGTCAATGCCAAAAAAATATTCTAGCTGGATCAAATATTAATAATAAAAATATTATAGGTAGACTTAAATAAGATGCGTTTTGTGGTCTGAATGACACCAAAACTGATACTTGAGTGCAATACTTAAGAAGAGGTTTGCACCTCGAAATAGTTGATCCCTCTCCACGCCTAATAGAGCCTAAGATTTGGATCTATGCTAGTATTTATATCAAATCTAGTAGTTGTACTCATTGATACTTATAATGTGTTCAATATATTTCTTGTGGTCATTTATTAGCTTATTGTGGAAAAAGAGAATGTTATGTGTTGTGATAAAATTCATCGTCACACATAAACAATGTGATTAACATAAATCAGTGACCAAGGTGTAACAAGTATTGTCACAAGAACCATCAACCACACTCATCAACATTGAGTAGAGATAGTGACCACATATGAAACATTCATAATTTTTTTTGGAAAAAATTGAGTGGACTAGGTTGGGAACATTTCAGTGGTATCAGAGCCGCAAATTCTTCCAACTTGTGCCTTCATGAGGTTTTATGAATCTAGAAAATATTGAGCACGTCACCTACATAAGGAGTATAATACAAGGAGAAGAGGTAAAAATATTTTTATCATACTTTAGAACATAGAAGCAACAATAGAGGAAGAAGTATTCTTGGAAGAGTAAAAAGAAGAGCCATCAAAATTTGAGGGTAAAGAATATATGGGTGATAGAACCGATCCACTTGGGACCAACGAGCATGGACTATTTGGGGGCACTAGGAGTGACCCAAACATGGAGTCAACACATAATGATAATACCATGAATATTTTAAATGACTTGGCTAGAGGACAAAATAGCTACTTGACCTTTTGACACAACTCTTGGTAAATTCGTAGGGAATAAAAAACAACGGTGTAGAGTGTTCCGATGTTCGTAATGGGAATCATGTTGAAGGAAGCAACACTAACATCCCTCCACAAACCAAAACAAGGGTTCGCAGCAAATAAACTACTAGACCAACACTGCCACTTAACATATCAACTAGTGGTCCAACCAGGGCAACCAGTGCCGGGAGACAATCTCACATATTATTTAGCAGAGTACAGGGGTCTGGGTACATGTTTCCATGCCAACATGTCCTTCCAAGAATTCTGCGACATTGAGTACCAAAACAAACCCAGGGATTTTGGTAGAATGTAATAGAACTTTGACTTGCAGTGGAATATGGGAAAACTGAATATCCATTCGTTTGATGGATGCAACAAGTGCGTAACAAGATCTTGGGTCCAAAAACTAGACACTTATTTACAGCTCAACCCCATGAGGGGAACTGAGGCAATCAATTATGTCACACTACATCTAGAGGGAGAGGCACACAAGTGGTGGTACCATGAACTAATCACCCTAGTGCATGCCAACACCCTTATTATTTGGACTTCACTTAGATGTTGATCAATAGATTTGACAAGAAGGATTTAGAGGTACATTTCAGGGAGCTGGACCAGCTCAAGTAGACAGGGACTCCAGACGCTTACATCACAGAGTTCCAAAGGTTAACAGTTACGGTGACTGATATTTTAGAGCGGAAACCCATCATGTTATTTACAAAGGGACTATTTGAGCAGTTATGTGGTTGGGTCAAGGCTTTCAATCATGGTACTCTACATGATGATATCACATGCACTCAGGATATGGATTATGTTGTGCCCAAGAACAAGTAACTACCCAAACCTTTCATTCCTCAGAAGAGAAAGGACAATAAACCATTTTAGAAGGGAGGATCTAGGAGGAACATATTGGATGAAGAAACCCAAAATGAACTGCGAAGGAAAAAATTGTGCTCCAGTTGCAAAGAACCATGGGAACCAGGGAATCAATGTATGGGTAAACACAAGGTTCATTATATAAAGGTGGTGTTAGATAGTGATGAAGATGAGGATTAAGAGAAGGAGTTGGATGAGGAGCAACCACTAGCACAACAACCATAGGTACAAATTTAGCCACATGTACAACAACCATAGTTGCAACCGCAGAGTGGTGCCATTGCGACTTTATTAATTACTCCCAGGTTTAACACCTTTTGAGTACTGGGGTTTATACATGGACAAAGATTCACGGTCTTAATAGATGGTGGGGGAACCCATAATTTCATAGACTCAACCTTGATAGCTAGCAGGGTCATCCACGTCAAGGATTTTGAGGGTTTTGGTGTGGAGGTAGAAGGAGAGTGGATCATTCCTTGTATATTGAGGGATCCAAAGTTGAATTTGACAATGGGAAACTACAGTGTGACATATAAATTTTAGATAGTTGATCTAGTGGAGATCAACACGGTTCTAGGAGTACATTAGCTCAGCACCTTGGGACCCATTCCGATGAACTACTAGACCTTAGAGATGGGGTTCAACACTCCTGATGTGTTAGGATTAATTAATCCTCCCTTTACCCACATAGTATAATTGTTGATTTTCCCTGGCTTAAAAGGTCATCATCACTTCACTAGTGTATGGAGGGGACATACCTAGGAGCCACCTACCACTTAGTGCACCTCCATGCATGAGTTTAGGTGTCCTAGGGACCAATCCCTATAATTTAGGAACCCACTCTGAGTGCCACCATAAGTCTCCTTCAATTGACCTAGGTAGGTATTGAGTTATGTTCAGTTGTGCTATGATTACCATCAATTAGTTCACTATCAGTCACCCTAGCGCCAATTTGCATGACTTAAGGAAGTGTGAGCACCTTTTTTCACCTACCCTTATTAGTTAACTGATTGTAGGCTGAATTAGTGATCCATAGTTGCATTAGTGAGCTCTAGTGGTGATTTTTCCCACATTGAATTACCATTGGAGTTAGTTTGAGTTGGTGAATTTGAATCCTATCCAAGGAACTCAAATTCTCTCTATTGTATGACTATTGTATTATAGAGATATTAGATATTAATGATAATGAATGTAATGATATTCTAGCCATTTTTTGCCTCGTGTGTGTAATTTTTTCCATGAATCTATTGATCATTTTTCAATGAATGGTTAATTCTTCTGTGTCCTTCTTTTCATATTGCTTTCATTCAGACCTGGAGATCCATGGTTCACCAAAATTAACATGGTATCAGAGCCTATGTTTAGGCCAACAACAAACCTCAAAAGCTTCCATTGATGCACCAGAAGCGGTTGGGTTCCACATAAATCCTGCAATTATTGCCTTTCTCCCTCTGGATTATGTCCAAAGAAGTCTATTCAGGTGTGATGCACCGAGAGAAAGTGTACATGTCGAAGTGGAGACTGTCTGATATGATATGATAGTGAATTGAAGTGTTTCGCAGTGTTTTTTTAGGTACATTCAAAGATTTCTTGAAGAATTGTTGCTCAATATACTTGTGAAATGGAGAATTCAACAACTCTTACTCCCAGAATCCTTACACCCTTTAATTACCTAGACTAGAGAGTAGATATGTATATTTTCTTGCGCAACAAGGGTCTACATAGGTTCACCATGGGTAGAGAATTTGAACCCCAACACTATATTGAAAAACCAAAGCATCTCAATCAAGTTGATGAAGCTTTTGGCTTCATGTGCATCCACAACTCCAGGGAGTTTTTGTTCCATATTGATGGACTCAAGAATCCAAAAGAGTTATGGTATAAGCTCGACTCCTTGTTTATAAAAAAGGATGATCTGAGGAGCCATATCCTAGAGAATGAGCTGATAGTACTACATCCCAATAACTTCGAAACAATACAACAATTCTTCTTGAAATTCAAACCCCTAGTCATGCTATGCAAGTAGTGTGGGATTAAGAAGAAGGATGAGTAATTGGTGTTGTCAATGCTAAGTAATATTGGCTTATAATTTTTATTTTTTGTATCTACTTTCCACTGGAGGAGACTGACAACTCCAAATTGGTGAATTTCATCCCTAGATGCCTTCGCAAAATCACTAATCCAAGAAAAAGAAAAGCTGATTCAAATGCGAGTTCTCAAAGCTTCCAAGAATCAGGATCTCTTAGTTGGAGACTCTAAGAATCCGCAAGCAAAAGGCAAGAAAAGAGGGAAAGACAAGAATAATATTGATTCGAAGACCAAGGATAAGCAAAATCATTTAGATGGAGCCTTTGGTTCCAAGAAAGAAAAACACAAAAAGTTTGAAAAAGCTAATTGCTCTTACTACATGAGAGGATTTCATCCAGAAAGTCAATGTATGAAGAAGACCATCGAACAGATGTCTAAACTCCTTGAACAAAAAAACATTGCCCTTCCTCAAGGTGCAAAGAATTATGATGTTGGAAACCAAACTAATGAGCATGAGAGGTGTCATGCTTTGAAAGTAGGATTCACTCAATCAAAGGCCTATCTCATTGATTCAGGAGCTTCCAACCACATGGTTTCCTCCACATAATCCATCACTTCTTTGGATCTCTCGAGGACCAAGCATACATATGGGATATGATTCAAAAATCCCAGCTATCAGGAAAGGTTCGATTAAAATTGAGCATGGAGAGTTCCAAAATGTGCTCCATGTTCCCTCCCTGGCAACAAACCTGTTGTTTGTGTACCATATGACACATACTAGCCCTCCCAAGACAGTCACATTTGATCATGATAGAATGGATATCTCAAAATTCTCTACTAGAAATATGATATTGAAAGGAGTTGTTAATCATGCCTTCAAGGCATATGAGTTTTCTCACTTTCTTCCTAATTCATATATGAGTTACTTATTGACTCATCCCAATAACACAAGCAAGTTGTCACATGAAATATTTAGCCACTTGAACTTCAAGTATCTCCAGTATTTGCACAATGAAAAGATGGTTGAGGGATTGCCTCTCATCAAATATTCTGAAGCAGTGTGCACTAGTTGCTTGGTAGGGAAGCATCCAGAGAAAAGATATGAGGTTGGGAAGGCAAGTAGAGTTGCCTCCACATTAGATCTGATTCACAGTGATGTATTCAAACCGATGCCTACAACAACTATGAATGGATCCATATATATTTTTACCTCATTGATGATTGTTCAATGTATTATTGGGTATTCTTTCTGGAGCAGAAATATAAGGTATTTGAGACCTTCAATATTCAAAGCCTTGGCTGAGAACACTCTCGAAAAGAAGATCAAAGCACTTAGATATGATAACGGAGGTGAATATGTCAAAGGATAATTCCAACATCTTTATGCATCACCACGCATTTAAATGCAACATTTAGTCACATACACACCACAACAGAATGGTGTAGCTAAGAGGAAGAACATATCCTTGAAAGAGATGGCTACATGCCTTCTAGAAGCAAGAAATATTCCTCCTTATATATAAGCTCAGGAAGTCAATTATGCTTTGTATATCCAAAATTGAGTGCCTCACAAGTAAGTGATTGGGGATACTCCTTTCGAAACATTGATGGGACACAAGCCCAATGTCTCACATCTGAGAGTTTTTGGCTCCAAGGCTTGGGACATAATTCCTAATGACAAGAGGAAAGCCTTCAAAGCCAAGATTAGTGAATTCATACTACTGGAATATGTAGATAATGCTAAGGAATACAAACTAATGGACCTTGCAACCAAAAAGTGCTTCATGGAGTGTAGTGTGCAATTTGAAGAAGATCAGGTGCATGATCCACAACAAGCCAAAGAAGAAGAAGGTATAATTTCTTATCCATTTCCATTTGAAGATGAAGATGTCTTGACCAATGTTTCAGATATAGAAGATGAGCATCAAGATGATCATGAACTTGATATTGAGAATAGATCTTAAGAAGATCCAGATCCAACACCTACTCCCAATCAGAGGCCTAAATGAGCCCAAAATCTCATTGAAGCAACTGGGAATATTGTTGGGGATCCAGATGATAGAAGAAGAACAAGGTCCCAGTATCATAATGAACTTGTTTCACTCTCCCATTCAGATCCAATTCTTCCAGATAGGTGTTTCATAATGATGGGTTTAGATCCTCAATCATTTAAAGAGGCTTTCCATGATCCAAGATGGCAGGAAGTTATGGATGATGAGTTTGGTTCGCTACAAGACAACAAAACCCGAGAGCTTGTCACTTTGCCTCCTAGGAGGAATTTAGTTCAGTGCAAATGGATATACAAGACCAAGCTAGAAGTTGATGGAACCACAACCAAGTACAAGGCTCATTTGGTGGAAAAGGGGTACTCACAAGTCCATGGGTTGGACTGCAATGAGACATTTGCTCCTATTGCAAGAATGGATTCTATAAGACTAGTTTTGGCCATTACAACTTCAGAGTGGTGGGAGGTATATCACATGGATGTGAAGAGTTCCTTCCTCCATGGTGACTTGGAAGAGGAGATCTATATGTGACAACTTGAGGGGTACATTGAATATTCATCCTTAGTCTGCAAACTGAGGAAATATCTCTATGGGCTCAAGCAAGCCCCAAGGGCATGGTATGCCAAGATGGATGCCTTACTTATGTCGTAGAACTTTGAGAGATGTAGATCTGAATACACTGTCTACATGCAGCAGAAAGGGGGCTCATTATTATTGATTGTTATTTATGTGGATGACGTTCTGATTACTAGCAACTCTGTTGCTAGATTGAGAATCATCAAGTCATCTTTGAGTGAAGCATTCTCCATGACATATCTAGGACTGTTAAGGCATTTCATTGGTCTCGAAGTAAATAAAAAATATTTGGGAATCATGATTACATTGTCTAGATACATTGAAGATTTGCTTAAAATATTTCACGTGGAAGATTGTAAAGCAAAACCCTTCCCCTTCCTATCTAGCATCAAATTAGAAGAAGGTGGTTCCACACAACTGGTTGACAGTACACTCTACAAACAACTTATTGGTATCCTATTGTACCTCACCCATTCATAGCCATATCTATCTTATGTTGTGAGTGTTTCTACCAAATACATGTCGAAGCCACATGAGATGCATTGGAAAGCAACAAACAACATATTGCACTATGGGAAAGGTACGAGAAAGTTTGGGATCCACTATTCCATTGGTGCACAACTAGATTTGATTAGTTTTACTGATTGATACTGGGTTGGTGATGGAGCTGACAAGAAATCTACATCTGAATTTGTGTTCAAGTTGGGATCTGGGCCAATCTATTGGTCAAGCAAGAACCAAACAACTCTTGCACTCTCTTCAGCTAAAGTAGAGTATATGGGGGTTGTGAATGCAACTATTCAAGCAGTTTGGTTGCATGGGATTTTGACAGATTTTGGCATTCACACTTCTCCTTCAGTAGACCTCTATTGTGACAAATTAGACTGCCATCAAGATATCAAGTGATCCAGTTTAGAAGCAGTGGACAAAGCATATTGAAGTACATGTGCACTACATTCAGGAATTAGTGCAAAGTAAGGATATCACTATGCATTACTTCCCTATACAGGAGTAGATTACAGACATATTCACCAATTCCTTCACTAAAAAGAGATTTGTCTATCTGAGATCTCTTCTTGGTTTAATGGCTTGACTCATCTATTGTTCCTGATTTACATGCTTATTTTGAGGAGGAGGGGGGGCTCCCATGAGGTTTTCCCCGTTTCCTTANGATTGTATGGGTGACTTTTGGCCTAGTTTCTTGGGACCAAGTTGTCCAAAGTTAGGATTGGGGGGGGGGGGTGGATTAATTAATCCTCCCTTTACCCACAAATTTTAATTATTCATTTTCCCTATCTTAGGAGATCAGCATCACTTCACTAGTGTATGGGACACAAACCTAAGAGATACCTACCACTTATTGTGCCTCCATGCATGAGGTTAGGTGTCCCAGGGACCAAACCCTATAATTTAGGAACCCACTCTGAGTGCCACCATCAGTCTCCTTCAGTTGACCTAGGTAGGTATTCAGTTATGTTCAATTATGCTCTGATTACCATCAGTCACCCTAGCTCTAGTTTCCATGATTTAAGGGAGTGTAAGAGCCTTTGTTCACCTACCCTCATCAGTTAACTGATTGTAGACTGAATCAGTGATCCATAGTTGCATTAGTGAGATCTAGTGGTGATTTTTCCCAAACTAAGTTATCACTAGAGTCAATTTGAGTTGGTGAATTCTAATCCTATCCAAGGCATTCGAATTCTCTCTATTATATGACTATTGTATTACAAAGACATTAATGATAATGAATGTAATGATATTTCTCCTATTTTTCACCTCATGTGTGAGTAATTGTGTACTTATCCAATGTAGAGATTCATGATCTAAATTAATCATGAAAACAAAAGATTTCCTAGCATTGGCTATCATACCAGAGGTCTCATAATAAAGATGTGGTATCTTTTAACTTTGTGATATCCCTTCTAGATCCATTAGAGAATATGAGTATGTCATCTATAAATAGAAAATGAGTGACCCAAATGAACCTCCAACTCTAATCCCTCTAAAATTACCACTAAGCTTTGCCTAATGGAAAAGTCTACTCAATCACTCCATCACCACGACAAAAAGAAGAGGGGCCATAGGATATCCTTGCCTCGTTGAGCCCCTACTAACTCTAAACAAATCACATGAAAAACCATTTATTAAAACAACAAAGGACATTGATCGCACACAAGAGAATATCCAATTTATAAAGTTAAGGGTGATACCAACTTACAGGAGAATCAACCTCATAAACATCCAGTTGACCCTATCATAAGCTTTGGAAAGATCAACCTTTAAAATAGTTGCAGGCATATTCCTCATCTTTGCTAAGTGAAGTACCTCTTGAGCAGCACCAATAACATCATGTATTTGTTTTCCTTCCAGGAAAACAAATTGTTCTTGGGTCACTGAAGCATACACCATATCTTTAATTCTCCTAGAAATTATCTTTGCAATCAGTTTATATATGCAATTACACAAAGATATGGGTTTGAATTCCTCCAAGGATGAGGCTCTATCCAATTTCGGAATGAGAGAAAGAAAAGTATTGTTAAAGGTTGTCAAGGCATTGTCAATACTCCTTGAATCCTCAACCATTGTAAGAAGATCTAGTTAAAAAATCTCCATAAAGCTAGTAGAACTCCACTGGACAACCATCGGGTCCAGTTATCTTGTCTTGCTATAATGAGATGACTGCATCCTTCAATTCCTCTAAAGTCACTTCTTCCATAGGAGGTTGTGGATCCTGATCTTCCTGATTAAGAGATGTTATTATTTCAGTATTGTTTGGATCCCAACACCCGGCGGAGGGGTGGGGGGGGTATTCCACACGCCCCCCCCCCCCCCATGATAGTCATCAGGGGGGTCCAAGGGGGGCGACGACTGTATTGGAAGTCCCCCCTGGTGTGTGTTCGGGGGCAGTGACCCTGTAGAAAAAATTTAGGATAAAATGTCATGTAAAATTTTGTAGCTTCAGAGTCATGACTTAGTCAATAAGAAGTGATTTACGGGCCCATGGTTTTGGGAATCCCATGGTATTTTCCCATGTTATTCCCCTTATAAAAGGAAGTCATTGTAATATGGTTCTGCTTTGTATTGTAGCATTGTAAAAGTGATCTCTGTGATTTTGTGAGAAAGACTGGGAGAGAGTGAAGAGGAAGTGTCATAGGTGTGTTGCAGGTTGTATCCCTTCATTTTGTTGGATGATATAATAATAATAAAGTACTGACAATTTTTGTGTGGATGTATCCCATCTTGGGTGAACCATGTTATATTGGTGTATCTCTTGTAATGTGTTTTAATATTTGCATATTGTTTATTGTTTATTGTTATTGCGCTATGCTGAAAATTGTTGTCATTGATGTCAAACGAGTTCAATAATAACAAAGGAATATCCAAATACAAGATGGATGACAAAAAAATTCCAAACATCGAATTGTAGATTGATGACAGGGTTGACGACAAGGGGAAGATCCGCAAAGTAAGTAGTGGAAGATAAAATTCCCAACCATGAATTTTATTTAGACGGCCCAGATCAATCGAGAAACATAGATTAATGGTCTATAATAAGACACTAAAAATAGATATGTGTGGAAAATGACATCCTCGAACAATAGAATGAAGTGAGGAATTGGACAACCCATATCAGTCGAGAGAAATTGCAAAAGTCATGCTTGAGAAAATTGATGATGGTAAATGATTTCCGCACAAGAAAAATTAAGATATGCAATCTGCATTAGATCGTAGATCGACAGTAAGGAGTGAACTCGCAAAGAAATCAACAGTCTAGAAAAATGTGGAAACAAAGTTGCTGAAGAAAATTGTGGAAGTCCAAAATGAAAGTGTGGTTCTATAATTCGCAATCTACAATATGAAAGATTGACGGTTAGGATAGACTCCACAAGAGATCGAAGGGATAGAAGAAAAGTTACAGAAAGAGATTTGTGGAAGCCCATTTTGAAGAAATTTGGAAAACTCACAATCCGCAATCCACAAGATCGGCGGTCAAGAAAGACTCCACAAGAGATCGACAACCTGAAAGAAGTTTTGCTAAAAGGAAATTGTGGAAGTAGTTTGACTAAAATTGGAAAACCAGAATCTGCAATCTACAAGATCGATGGTCAGGAAAGGATTCTACAAAGCGTTCGACGATTCACAAGAGTTGCGGAAAGAGAATTATGGGACACAAATTTGATCTAAGATCGACGATTGGGAGAGAGTCCGCGTGAAATGATGATGTGGAGAAGTCTTGTAGAAAGCAAATTACGGAAGCATTTTAAAGAAATTTGGAAAACCCGCAGTTCGCAATCCACATCTGATCTAAAGATCAACGGTCAGGGAATAGTCCACAAGAAATCAACGATGCAGAAAGTACCTTGTGGAAAGGAAATTGCGGAAGAACCTTTTGAGAAAAATCAGAACACGCGTCCACAATCCGCAATGTGATCTTGGATTGATGGACATGAAAGAGTCTGCAATGGATCAACGGCTCAGGATGGTAACAAAAATATCATTGCAGAAAAAGGCAAATTCGAAAGAATTTCTGGTGAAGAATTATCATTGCGAAGAGAAAATTCTGGTAAGATTTTGTTGCAGATAGGTATGACTGATAAACCTAATTAGAGTTAAAGAATTTTTAAAATGAATAATTGGGTTTTCATGAAGAGGTGCGATCTAAGAATTAAAAGGCACAATAATGAAGAGATGCATTCACAGAAAATGTGTTAGAGGGTATTTATAGACAGAATGCTGAGTGAAAGAAGGGGTCTTTGCAATTTCAATTGACATATTGATTGGAGTACAGTGAGAGATCAAATTATCATATGAGGGATGTTGGGAGGCATTGGGGTAAGCAACAGGCTTACTAGGGGGTCGTAGCCTCCTTCCAGTAATAGCTGGTAAATAGAGTGTTGTAGCATCCTTTCTGTGGCAGCTGATAAAACTAGGGGGTCGAAGCCTCCCTCCAGTAGTTGTTGGTAAATAAGGGTGTAATACCATAATTTTATGTAGAAGCAGGAGGAAACTATTTGTAGACACAATTTTGCAGTAATTAAAAGTATTGGTGGTTTACCCAATTGGGATTCCACAATAAATTTGTGTTTTGTGTGTTATTGTTGATCATGTGTTTTAATGCATAAATTAAAAGTGATTTAAATTGTTAAAATTTAACAATACTGATTCCCCCCCCCCTCTCAATGTTATCCATATTCCAACAATTGATATCAGAGCAGGATCCTTCACTACAGCTAAATCACTGGAAGGAAGATCCTATTGAAAATCATTATGGATAAACAAGAGTTAGCCACCAACAGACCTCCTTTATTTATTGGTGATAACTATGTATACTAGCGTGTAAGAATGAAGTGCCATCTAATGGCTCTTGGATACAAGGCTTGGACTACTATTGAAACATAATATAAAGTACCAAATGACATACCTATAGACGAAGGAGAGCTAAGCCTATAAGAGGCTAGTGCAAAACATCTAAAAGCAATTTTGAGTGGGTTAACAGAATCATTACTTGTAAAACTCATGCAATGCAAAACATCCAAACATGCCTCAAAGAAACAAAAATGTATCTATGAAGGAACTTCCAAATTCAAGGAATCCAAACTCCAGACCTACAAAGGTCAGTTTGAAAACCTAAAAATGAAAGAGGAAGAAAATATTGCAGAATATATTTTAAGAGTAAATGAAATTGTTAATGCCATTAGAGGCATTGGGGGAGAAATTTAAAAAAAAAAGTAGTCGACAAGGTACTAAGAACATTGCCAATGAAGTATGCCTAAAAGGTGTCTTCTTTAGAAGAAATAGACGATCTTAAACTTATGACAGTAGATGAACTACATGGAATATTCACTACCTATGAGATGAGAACATGACAAAATAGATCATCAAAGAAGGAAGTAACTTTTAAGGCTGTATACAAGATCCAATGTGAGGACCTAGATGGTGAGGAAGCTCTCTTCATCAAGAAACTTGACAGAGGCACTGGAAAGTACAAAGGGAAGCTACTCTTGAAATGTTTTAATTATGGAAGGATTCAAAATTTTGCTAAAGATCATATAAATAGAAGACAATCAGATGATGAAATAAGTGAAGATGTTGAAGTCCTATTCATGGGTTTCGAAAGCAAAATATCTAGAGAATAAATAGAACACTTGACAGAGCTTGAAGCAGAACTTATAAATGCTCATGAAGAAATAGATAAGTATAAAGAGATGTACAAGAAATAAATAACTCACATGATAGAATTTGAAGAGAAAAACAAAGACACGGAAAGAATGATTGTTGACTTAAAAAATCAAGTTCTAGAAATCGAAAGGACTGAAAACAATCTAGAACAACAACTAAAAAAGAAAATACAATAATCTGAAAGGTTTGAACAAGACATTATGCACCATAGAAAGAAACTGGATGAAGAATCTACCAAATCAAGATATGAAAATAGCTCAAGGACTTTAGATGAAATTCTAAGTGCCCAAAGACCATCAAGCGATAAATCTGGATTAGGATTTGACAAAGAAAAACGTGGGTATTCTTCTTGCACAAATCAAGATGGAAATAAAAGAAGTTATGTTGTTGTACTCATGAGCCAAATTAAAAGAGAAGAAAGTAAGAAATCTGCTTCTCCATTACAAAGAACATATATGATGCTTAAAAGATCAATGGCAAGTAAACATCATCAACTCTTTTTAGGAAATTGTTACACTTGTAACAATTTTGGACATATGGATAGAATTCGTAAACTAAATACTCCTGTGGAGAAAGGGATTATATCACATACTTTTGTCTATAAGAAAAATATTACCAGAAACAATCCAAAAGGAAGAAACTACAATTATTTTGCTCCTCTACAGAGTTATAGTACAGAATGCTACAAATGTGGTAATCAGGGACACATTGCTAGAAAATGTAAATTAGTAACTCCTATGGATGACACCTCAAAATTTCAAGACAAAGGGATAGCTTAGAAAAGGAAGGGTGATGTGGAATGTTCATTATCTCTATGTGCTACAGAAAAACAAAATCTATGGCATATGGATAGTGGATGCTCAAAACATATGACAGGTGACCCAACTAAGTTCCTAAGCCTAAAGAGGAATAAAAAAGGAAAGGTCACCTTTGGAGATAATCTATCCTCTAATATAATCGAGAAGGGTACATCGGTTATTATAGATAAGATGAAAGTTGAAAATGTTCTACTTGTAGAAAACTTAAAACCTAATATTTTGAGTGTGATTCAAACGTGTGATCAAGGACACATATGTATATTTGATTCCAGGAAGTGTGAAATTAGAAGAAAATATTCAGGAAAACTTGTTGGAACTTATGTGAGAACTCCAAGCAATGTGTATATTCTAGAAAATGAAGAACAATGTTATATGATCCAAGTTGATTAAATTTTTCTATGGCATAGAAGGATGGGGCACCTGAACTTTGACAATATTGTAAGAATTAGTAAGAAGAGAGTTGTAAGAAATCTTCCAAAAATCATAAACCCACCAAATCATGTGTGTAGACATTGTCTTCATGGGAAGAAAACAAGAACAAGCTTCAATGTGAAAGAACATACAACCTCCCAGCCATTAGAATTAATTCACATTGATCTTTGTGGACCAATAAGGACTAAAAGCCTTCAATGATAATATTGTTTTCTGTTATTAATCGATGACTATACAAGGATGACTTGGGTGAATTTTCTTAAAGAAAAATCATAAGCCTTTATGAAGTTCAAAGCCTTCAAAGCCCTTCTTAAAAATGAAAGAAATCAAAAAATTAAATGTCTAATATTAAATAATGGTGGGGAATTCACCTCAAATTAGTTCAATGAGTTATGTGAAAAACATGGAATCAAGAGATAGTTCTCGGCAACAAAAACTCCTCAACAAAATGGAGTAGCTGAGAGAAGGAATAGGACAATCTAAGAAACAACTAGAACTATGTTTAATGAAGCAAAAATTCCTAATGGCTATTGGAGAGAAGCAATATATATAGTTGTCTATGTACAAATAGAGGATAACTCAGAGTGAATAGTGACAAAACTCCTTATGATATACGGTTTGGAAGACCAGCTTCAGTTAAATATTTTAGAGCCTTTGGAAGTAAATGCTACATAATAATAGATGATGATAATCTAGGGAAGTTTGACTCTAGAACCGATGAAGGCATATTTCTTAGATATTCTTCCACCAAAAAGGCATACAGATGTTATAGTCTACAATTGCACAAGATCATAGAAAGTGCAAATGTAATTGTTGATGATACTAAACCAAGAAGAATACAAATTCAAGGAAATGTGAATGATGAAGAAATTGATGATGAAAAAGTAGATGATAAAACAAAGAAATAAAGTACATAAAAGGTATATAATTCTGAAGAAGAATAAGAAGAAAGAGTAGAGGAAGAAGAATCACATGAAAATGAGAATGAATATTCCACGAGATCATACACAAAGACACCATCTAGGTGGGTCCAGAAAAATCATCCTGAAAATAAAATAATTCGTGACAAAGAATCAGGAGTTAAAACAAGAAGAAAATTAATTGATGAAGAACAAGCACTACTTTCGATAATAGAACCCAAAACATTTAAAGAATCTTGCAAAAGTGAGGATTGGGTCAGTGCTATGAATGAAGAACTTGATCAAATAGAAAAGAACCAAACTTGGGAACTTGTCCCAAGAACTAAGGATATGAACGTTATTGGAACCAAATGGATATTTAAAAAAGAAATTCAATGAGCATGGTCATGTGACAAGAAACAAGGCTAGGTTAGTATGTAAAGGATATGCTCAAGTAGAAGGTATTGAATTTGAAGAAACTTTTGCGCCTATGGCAAGAATCGAATCCATTAGGATGTTCTTAGCTTTTGCATGCTACAAAAACTTTAAGGTATATCAAATGGATGGAAAATATGCATTCCTTAATGGAGAAATTGAAGAAGAAGTATATATTGAGCAACCTGAAGGTTTTCTCTTTTCAGAAAACATAAATTTTGTGTGCAAACTTAAGAAAGTGCTCTATGGCCTTAAACAAGCTCCAAGGGCGTGGTTCTCCAAACTTGACAATTATTTAAAACAAGGATACAAAAGAGGGGCCACTTGTAGTAATTTGTACATAAATTTTGAAAATGAAAATATGATCATTGTGGTAGTCTATGTAGATGATATCATATTTGGAAGTGATCTAAAAATTCTGAGTGTAAACTTTGCATCAAAAATGAAGAAAGAATTTGAAATGTCATTGTTAGGAGAACTAATATTCTTTATAGGATTACAAGTATCTCAATCAAGAAAAGGGATTTTCATTTCTTGAACTAAGTATATCAAAGAAATATTGAAGAGGTTCAAAATGGAAGAATCCAAAACTGTTACTACTCCTATGGTGACTGGGTGTAAATTAAGCAAGAATGATGAATCCTTAGAAGTGGATCATACTATGTATAGGTCGGTCAATGATTGGTAGTTTATTATATGTAACAACTACTAGACCAGATGTATTGCAGGATGTAAGTTTGGTTTCCAGATTCCAATCAGCCCCAAAGAAACACATGTGGTTACAGTTAAAATAATTCTTAGATATCTAAAATGCACAATGGATTATGGTATCCAAAAAGCAATAACTTTACTCAAAAGGAATTCACTGATGTAGATTGGGAAGGAAGTGTTGATGACCGAAAGAGTACTAGTGGAGCAACATTCTTTTTTAGGAAATTGTTTGGTATCAGGTTAAGCAAGAAACAATCCTCCATATCACTATCTACAACAAAGGCTGAATATATTGGTGTTGCATCATGTTGTACTCAAGTCATTTGGATGAAACAGACATTAGAAGATTACTTGTAAAATATTAATATCCAATAGTGATAAGTTGTGACAATACGAGTGCCATAAATATATCAAGGAACCCTGTCATGCAATCCAAGACAAAGCACATACCAATAAAATATCACTTTCTAAGAGATCAAGTGTCACAAATGGTTCTCAAACTAGAATATGTTGACACCAAAGAACAGATAGGTGATATTTTCACAAAGCCACTACCCAAAGAAGCATTTGAGCATCTTAGGAAAAAGATGGGAGTAATCTCCTTATAATGAATAAAAAGGAGAAAAAAGCATCATGTCAGGGGGAGTTGTCAGGAAGAAGAAACCTTTGTCATTAATGTCAAAGGGGGAGAAAATTTAGGAGTTGCCATCAATGTCAAAGGGGGGTATTGTTGAAAATAGTTTTCATTGATGTCAAAGAAGTTTAGTAATAACAAATAAATAACCAAAGACAAGATGGCTGACAAATAAATTCCAAAGATCGATGACAGGGCCGATGACAAGGGGAAGATCCTCAAAGTAAGCAATGGAAGATAACATTCCAAAGCATGGATGTTATTTGGACGGCCGAGATCATTCAAGAAACATAGATTTATGGTCTATAATAAGACCCGAAAAATAGATATCTGTGGAAAATAACATCCCCGAACACTAGAATGAAGTGAAGAATTAGACGTCCCATATCAGTCGAGAGAAATTGCAGAAGCCATGCTTGAGAAAATCGACGATGGTAAATGATTTCCACATAAGAAAAATGAAGATCTCCAATCCGCATTATATCGTAGATCGATGGTCAGGAGTGAACCTGCAAAGAAATCAATAGTCCAGAAAAATGCAGAAACAAAGTTGCGGAAGAAAATTGCGAAAGTCCAAAATGAAAGTGTGGTTCCGAAATCCGCAATTCGCATTACGCAAGATCAACGATGAGGATAGACTCCGCAAAAGATCGAATACATGGAAGAAAACTTGGGGAAGGATATTTGCGGAAGCCCATTTTGAAGAAATTTGGAAAACTCGCAATCCACAATCTGCAAGATCGACGGTTAAGATCAACCCATCCTCACCTGTTACAAATAGATCATCTACATACCGTAGGAGTATCATTGGGTTCTTCAACCTTGTAGTAAAGGTTGGAATCCGCTTTACTCTTGGTAAATCCCAAACTAGATAGGAAGTTGTCAATTCTTGGGTTCCTGTTTCAAACCGTACAGGGATTTCTTTAACTTACACACATGATTATCTCTGTCATGTGTCTCAAAACCGAGTGGCTGCTCCACATAGACTTCTTCTTCTACTACACCATTCAAGAAAGTTGTCTTGACATCCATCTGGTGTACTTTCCACTTCATTACTACAGCTAAAGCAAGTACCGATATGATAGAAGTATATCTAGCTACAGGAGCAAAAGTTTCGTCATAATCTATTCCTTCTTTCTGGGAGAAACCACGAGCCAGAAATCTTGCTTTATATTTCTCTATGCTACCATCTGCAGCATGCTTGATCTTATATATCCATTTGGAAGTCACAACAGACTTCCCCTCTAGTCTTGGGACAACATCCCAAACATCATTATTCATGATCGATTGATACTCTTCGATCATAGCATCCCTCCATTTTTTCTTTTATGTCGCTTCTTCATAGTTGGAAGGTTCTTTATCAATGAAGTCACATAATAGGGCTACATAACCAGAGCAGGACCTGGTTCTTTTCCTTTCTCTATGTATCTCTTCTGGAGCCCCATATCTTTCTACATATTAGATAGCCTCTCGTACCCAAGCAGGTTTCCTCTTGTGAGGATTATTATCCTGAGGTGGATCTACAGGTTCTTGAGGTTCTTCTATTTCTCAATCTTCTTATGGAATTGCTTCATTCATGGTTGTGTCATGAATTCTGGGTACTTCTGTTTCTACAAGTTCTTCAACATGTCTCTTTCTAGATTTGTTGTAAGCTAATTCTTCATCAAATGTTACATCCCTACTGATGTCGATCGTCTTGAATCCTAGGAAGTATATTCTGTAAGCCTTCGAGCTTTCAGAGTATCCCACAAATATACCCTTCCTTCCTAAAGGATCTAACTTTTTCCTCTTTTCTTTTGGAATGTGTATGTACACTAGACAGCCAAATATTCTGAGATGACTGACTTCTAGTTTCTTGCTGGAAAACACTTCTTTAGGTGTCTTGTTCTTGAGTACTCTATGTGGAGTACGGTTCTGTACATACACAGCTATTCTAGCCGCTTCTTCCCATAGATGCATGGGAAGATCTTGATCATGAAGCATTTCCCTTACAACTTCCATGATCATTCTATTCTTTCTTTCTGCAACCCCATTCTGTTGTAGATTATATGGAGTGGTCAACTCCCTCGTAATTCCTGAATCTTTGCATAATTCCTTAAATTCATTTGATGTGAATCCTCCATCATTATCTGATTGGAAAATCTTGATCTTCTTTTCTGTGTAGTTTTCAATCAAGGCTTTGAATTCCTTGAACTTGTTGAATACTTCATCTTTGTTCTTCATGAAGTGTATCCATGTTTTCCTAGAAAAATCATCAATGAAAGAAACATAGTATACATACTTGCTTAATGAACTGGATGACATCAGATCGCATACATCAAAGTGAATGATTTCCAATATTCCTTTAGCCTTGCTTTCGCTACTTGGAAATGTCTTCTTTGTGTTCTTTCTTTTCACACATCCCTTGCATACTCCTTCATGTTTTGCTTGTATTTCTGGAAGACCTTCAACAGCTTTTCTTGCAAGTGGTAGTGCCCAATAGTGTACATGTGCAAGCCTTCTACGCCAAAGCTCATTTGGTTCTACTGAGTCATGAACCAAAGCTTGTTCTGGTTGGCCCTTTAATCTGTATAGTCCTCCCTCTTGTTCTCCAATTACTACTGCATCGTCAATAGTGTTTCCTTTTGGCCACATGATGACTTGGCCATATATAAATGCAAATCTTATACCTTTATCATCTAATGCAGAGATGGAGAGAAGGTTCTTCTTTAGTCATGGTACAAATAGGACATCCTTCATTTTCATAGACTTCCAGAGTCTAATTTGTAGAAGGATTCCCCACTACCTTTTATTGGATATTGGTAGTCATCCCCAAGTTTCACCTTCTGGGGTGATTCATTTTCTGATAGTTTCACAAATGATTCTTTGAATCCCGTCATGTGTTTGGGAGCCCCAGTGTCTATAAGCCAATCATTGCTTCCATGTATGATGTTTCCCATGAGAGCAGAAATCAAAACATATTCTTCATCACTTGAAGAATCATCACTATCTTGTTTTATTCTCTTCTTGGAAGGCTCATCATCTTTTGCAGCATGAGCATGATGTCTTTTCTTATTTCCCTTCCTCTTGTGAGATCTATCTTTGTTTCTAGGACAATCTCTTGCAACGTATCCTCTTTCATCACATGTAAAACAAATGTACTTAGACAAATATTTGTTAGATTTTATATTGTTTTTCTTTGGGCGAGAGTGCTTACCTTTGTAATGGTATGTTCTGCTTTTCTTGGATTGTACTATGAGAGCTTGATCTTCACTTCCCATCTTTTCTTCTCGAGCTAATATTCAAGCTTCTTCTTGTGAGCATTCCTCCCACAGTCTGTTGAACTTGTCTAGCTTCTTTTTGGCACAGATCCCTTGAATGAAAGAGTCTCATGCCCTAGGGATACCATTCAAGGTGGTCATCACAATTTTTTCATTCTCTACTTTTTCATCTATCGCTTCCAGTTGTTCCTTGATCTGAGAGACCTTTGTAAAGTAAGAATGATGGTCTCCGCATTCTGGATCTTCACATTCTTCAATTGGTTTCTCATAGTCATCTTTCGGTTTATGTTCTTCCCTTCAAATAACTTGGTCAGGGAATCAAACATCTCTTTAGGTGTCTTTAGAGAGGACACCTATGGTATGAGGTGATCCTTGATTGAATCAGCAATAATCCTCTTATCCATGACCAATTTATTCTTGTCTAAAGCCTTAGCCTCATCTCCCTCTGGAACTAGAACCTCTTCATTGATGTAAGATTCCAACTCATTTTCTTCCAAGACCGGGGAGATCCTATTCTTCCAAGCGTGAAATTTATCAGCTCCATCAAAATTTTCATCAAACTTGGTATGATGAGACATCTTAATAGAGAGACTCAAATGGAAATGCAAAAGATTTAGATCTTACCGGGTTAAGATGTCGAAACTGGATATGGAGCTGAATTTCTGCAGAGCTGGTCTTCTGGTTCAGCAGGAGATTAGGGTTTGACTTTCCTGGAGTTCTACCCAACCAAAAACTTTGATCTTGATCTCTAAACTTCAATTTTTGGGAGGAGATCAATCCAAGCCTGGGCTTACTCAAAAATTCCACCTCTGTGGAAAGCCCTAATTTATGGCAGGAGTGTCGAGTCAAAAACTGAAAATGCTCAGAATCAGATTCTGCTTCAACAGAAAGATGCGCCCTAGAGAGGAGAATCATCCCAACCTCCTTCTGCTTAAAATCGGTGGAGAGAGATCCAAAAAGTAGGAATCCCTAGCTTCAGCAGCTGCATAGTGTCTTCTTCTAAGATTAGCTCTGATACCATATTAGATTTTTACCATTTAAGCTATATGATCTTAGGATCTTATATGATAGAATAATAAGCACAACAATCAATCACAAGAGACAATGGACACAAATATTTTCCTTGGGGAAACCATAAAGGAGAAAACCCCGCAACTTCCTCAAAGATAAAATAAGCACCAAAAGTAAAACCCAAATACAGTAAGATGATCTCCCGACAACAGTAGTCTCTCTCTCTCCTGTCCCAACTTCTTCTCTCTATCTCAGTTATGCGCTATAAGTGAGTGTGAGTGAATGTGTATGAATGTGTGTTAAATAGAGAGGCTCCCTCTCTATTTATACTGATTCCTGACTTGACAATAACTCACTAGGTCCGACTTCTCTAGGAGAGTCTAATAACCCTAGGGCCCCACAACTGCGGGGAATTTAACCCTTGATCAATAAGGAGGGTTATACTCTATGACTTTACATGACTTCTTTACATTATTGAATCTCCTGATCGAGACATCGGGGCATGACATGACTTAATTACATTACATCTACTTCCCGGAATAAACATCGGGGTACAATACATAAGATATACAACTGAATACTTTCTGAAGTTACAAATACATCAATACCATCATTACAACAGTGACTTACCATTCGGATACTTACTCCACCTTGGGTGTAATACCATCCTTGTCTGTAGAAGCAGGCATAAACTATTTGTAAACACAATTTTACAGTAATATAAAGTATTGGTGGTTTGCCAAATTGGGATTCCATGATAAATTTTTGTTCTGTGTGTTATTATTGATCATGTGTTTTAATGCATAAATTAAAAAGTGATTTAAATTGTTAAAAGTTAACAATACTTATTCACCCCCCCACCCTACCCCCCTCTTAGTTTTATCCATATTCCAACAATGGGTATTAGAGCAAGATTCTTCACTACTTCTTAATCACTGGAAGGAAGATCCTATTGAAAATCACTATGGATAAACAAGGGTTAGCCACCAACAGACCTCCTTTATTTACTTGTGATAATTATGCATACTGGAGTGTAAGAATGAAGTTCCATCTAAAGGCCCTTGGATACAAGGTTTTGACTACTGTTGAAAAAGAATATAAAGTACCAAATGATGTACCTATATACAAAGGAAATCCAAGTCTATATGAGGCCAATGCAAAATCTCTAAATGCAATTTTGAGTGGGTTAATAGAATCAATACTTGTAAAAGTCATGCAATGCAAAACATCCAAACATGCCTGGGAAAAACTAAAAATGTATCTATGAAAGAACTTCCAGATTCAAGGAATCCAAACTCTAGACCTACAAAGGTCAATTTGAAAACCTAAAAATGAAAGAGGAAGAAAATATTGCAGAATATATTCTAAGAGTAGATGATACTGTTAATGTCATAAGAGGCACTGGAGGAGAAATTAAAGAAAAAGTAGTCAACAAGGTACTAAGAACCCTTCCAATGAAGTATGACTCAAAGGTGTCTTCTTTAGAAGAGATAGACGATCTTAAACTTATGACAATAGATGAACTACATGGAATATTCACTGCCTATGAGATGAGAACATGACAAAATGGATCATCAAAGAAGGAAGAAGCTTTTAAGGTTGTATCCAAGATCCAATCTGAGGACCTAGATGATAAAAAAGCTCTCTTCATCAAGAAACTTGACATAGGCACTGTAAAGTACAAAGGGAAGCTACTCTTAAAATGTTTTAACTGTGGAAGGATTGGACAATTTGCTTAAAAATGTCCTTACCCAAAACAAGAGGATAGGGATGATGAAGAACCTTGTTGTCATAAGAAAGAACAAAAGAATAAGATCATATACAAGAAGAAGTTTCAGAAAAATAAGAAAAAAAATTACTCCAAAGAAGATAGTGAAGATGCTGAAGCCTTATTCATGGGTTTCGAAAGCGAAATCTCTGGAGAAGAAACAGAAGATGTGACGGATCTTGAAACAGAACTTATAAATGCTCATGAATAATTAGAGAAGTATAAAGAGATGTACAAGAAATCAAAAACTCGCATGATATAAATTGAAGAGAAAAACAAAGACGCGGAAAGAATGATTGCTAACTTAAAAAATTAGGTTCTAGAAATCAAAAGGACTGAAAACAGTCTAGAACAACAACTAAAAAAGAAAATACAAGAATCCCCAAGGCTTGAACAAGACATTATGCACCTTAGAAAGAAACTGGATGAAAAATCTCTCAATTCAAGGTATGAAAATAGCTCAAGGACTTTGGATGAAATTCTAAGTGTCCAAAGACCATCAAGCGATAAATCTGGATTAGGATTTGACAAAGAAGAACCTGGATATTATTCTTGCACAAATCAAGATGGAAATAAAAGAAGTTAAGTTGTTGTACTCATGAGCCAAATTAAAAGAGAATAAAGTAAGAAATATTCTTCTCCATTACAAAGAACATATATGATGCTTAAAAGATCAGCGACAAATAATCATCAACAACTCTTTTTAGAAAATCGTTACACCTGTAACAATTTTCGACATATGGCTAGAAATTGTAAACTAAAGAATCCTGTGGAGAAAGGGATTACATCACATACTTTTTTCTATAAGAAAAATACTACCAGAAATAATCCAAAAGGAAGAACTACAATTATTTTTCTCCTCTACATATTTATAGTACATAATTCTACAAATGTGGTAATCAGGGACACATTGCTAGAAAATGTAAACTAGTAACTCATATGGATGACACCTCAAAAATTCAAGACAAAGGGATAGCTTGGAAAAGGAAGTGTGATGTGGAATGTTCAGTAGCTCTATGTGCTACAGAAAAACAAAATCTATGGCATATGGATAGTGGATGCTCAAAACACATGATAGGTGACCCAACTAAGTTCCTAAGCCTAAAAACGAATAAAAAAGGAAATGTCACCTTTGGAGATAATCTATCCTCTAAAATAATTGGGAAGGGTACAGTGATTATTAGAGATAAGATGAAAGCTAAAAATGTTCTACTTGTAGAAAACTTAAAACCTAATATTTTGAGTGTGATTCAAATGTGTGATCAAGGACACATATGTTATTTGATTCCAAGAAGTGTGAAATCAGAAGAAAAGATTCAGGAAAAGTTGTTGGAACTGCTGTGAGAACTCCAAGCAATGTGTATATTCTAGAAAATGAAGAACAATGTTATATGAGCCAAGTTGATGAAAGTTTGCTATGGCATAGAAGGATGGGGCATGGGGACTTCACTTAGTGAACCTCTCACATAGCACGTGTGATCATGGGATATTAAAGAATACCCTTAATTTCCAGCGATATTGACCCAAACTCTTTTTGTTGAAACCCCCTCCCAATACTTAAAACCTTCTCCCCACCCATTTTTATACCTCAATCCTTATAAACCACCCTACCCACCCCCACCTTAAACCCCTCACCCCCCCAATACCTGCAATATATTGGTTCAATTTTTTATAATTTTAAAACCCACAATATGAACTAATGTGATAGGATATTGGTCAACAAGTCAAGACCCCGTGGGATGGGGCACCTGAACTTTGAAAATATTGTAAGAATTAGTAAGAAGAGAGATGTAAGAAATATTCCAAAAATCATAAAACCACCAAATCATGTGAGTAGACATTGTCTTCATGGGAAGCAAATAGGAGCAAGCTTCAAGGTGAAAGAACGTACAACCTCCCAGCCATTATAATTAATTCACACTGATCTTTGTGGACCAACAAGGATGAAAATCCTTCGAGGAGAATATTACTTTATGTTATTAATCGATGACTGTACAAGGATGAATTGGGTGACTTTTCTTAAAGAAAAAAATTAGAAGCCTTTATGAAGTTCAAAGCCTTCAAAGCCCTTGTTGAAAATGAAAGAAATCAAAAAATTAAATGTCTAAGATCATATAATGGTGGGGAATTCACCTCAAATGAGTTCAATGAGTTATATGAAAAACATGGAATCAAGAGACAGCTCTCAGCAGCAAAAACTCCTCAACAAAATGGAGTAGCTGAGATAAGGAATAGGACAGTCCAAGAAGCAACTAGAACTATGCTTAATGAAGAAAAACTTCCTCATGGATATTGGGGAGAAGCAATATATACAGTTGTCCATGTACAAAACAGAGGACAACTCAAAGTGAATAGTGACAAAACTCCTTATGATATAAGGTTTGGAAGACCGACTTCAGTTAAATATTTTAGAGCCTTTGGAAGTAAATGCTACATAAAAATAGATGATGATAATCTAGGGAAGTTTGACTCTAGAACCGATGAAGGCATATTTCTTGGATATTCTTCCACCAAAAAGGCATACATGTGTTATAATATAAGGTCGCACAAGATCATAGAAAGTGAAAATCTAACTGTTGATGATACTAAACCAAGAAGAATACAAATTCAAGGAAGTGTGGATGATGAAGAAATTGATGATGAAGAAATTGACGATGAAAAAGTAGATGATAAAAGAAAGAAAGAAAGTACACAAAAGGAAGATAATTCTGAAGAAGAAGAAGAAGAAGAAGAAGAAAGAGTAGAGGAAGAAGAATCACATGAAAATGAGAATGAATATTCCACAAGATCAGACACAAAGACACCATCTAGGTGTTTCAAGAAAAATCATCCTGAAAATCAAATAATTGGAGACAAAGAATCAGGAGTTAAAACAAGAAGAAAAATTATTCATGAACAACAAGCACTACTTTTGATAATAGAAACCAAAACATTTAAAGAATCTTGAAAAAGTGGGGATTGGGTTAGTGCTATGAATGGAGGACTTGATCAAATAGAAAAGCACCAAACTTGGGAACTTGTCCCAAGAACTAAGGATATGAACATCCAAATGGATATTTAAAAACAATTTCAATGAGCATGGTCATGTGACAAGAAACAAGGATAGGTTAGTATGTAAAGGATATGCTCAAGTAGAAGACATTGACTTTGAACAAACTTTTGCACCTATGACAAGACTCGAAGCCATCATGATGTTATTCGCTTTTTCATGCTACAAAAAATTTAAGGTATATCAAACGATGGAAAATCTGTATTCCTTAATGGAGAACTTGAAGAAGAAGTCTATTGAGTAGCCTAAAGGTTTTCTCTTGTGAGAAAACATAATTATGTGTGCAAACTTAAGAAGCGTTCGATGGCCTTAAACAAGCTCCAGTGGCATGGTTCTCCACACTTAACAATTATTTAAAACAACAAGGATACAAAAAAGGTGCCACTCACAATAATTTGTAGATAAAGTTTGAAAACAAAAATATGATCATTGTGGTAGTCTATGTAGATGATATCATATTTTGAAGTGATCTAAAAATTCTGAGTGTAAACTTTGCATCAGAAATGGAGAAAGAATTTTAAATGTCAATGTTAGGAGAACTATCATTCTTTCTAGGATTACAAGTATCTTAATCAGAAAAAGGGATTTTCATTTATTGAACTAAGTATATCAAAGAAATATTGAATAAGTTCAAAATGAAAGAATCCAAACCTGTTACTACTCCTATGGTCATTGGCTGTAAGTTAAGAAAGAATGACGAATCCTTAGAAGTGGATCATACTATGTATAGGTCAGTGATTGGTAGTTTATTATATGTAATAGCTACTAGACCAGATGTAATGTAGGCTGTAAGTTTGGTTTCCAAATTCCAATCAGCCCCAAATAAACACATGTGGTTGCAGTAAAAAGAATTCTTAGATATGTAAAAGGTACAACAGATTTTGGATTATGGTATCCAAAAATCAATAACTTCACTCTAAAGGCATTCACTGATGCAGATTGGGCAGGAAGTGTTGATGAACGAAAGAGTACTAGTGGAGCAACATTCTTTTTGGGAAATTGTTTGGTATCATGGTTAAGCAAGAAACAATCCTCCATATAACTATCTACAACAGAGGCTGAATATATTGTTGTTGCATCATGTTGTACTCAAGTCATTTGGATGAAATAGACATTAGAATAATTACTTGTAAAATATGAAGATCCAATAGTGATAAGTTGTGACAATACGAGTGCCATAAATAAATCAAGGAACCCTGTCATGCACTCCAAGACAAAGCACATACCAATAAAATATCACTTTCTAAGAGATCAAGTATCACAAAGGTTGTCAAACTATAATATGTTGACACCAAAGAATAGATAGCTGATATTTTCACAAAACCTCTACCCAAAGAGGCATTTGAGCATCTTAGGAAAAAGATGGGAGTAATATCCTTACAATGAATTAAAAGGAGAAAAAGGCAGCATGTCAGGGGGATATATGTTGACAGGGGGAGATGTCAGGAAGAAGAAACCTTTGTCATTAATTTCAAATGGGGAGAAAATTAAGGAGTTTCCATCAATGGAAAAGGGGGATATTTTTTAAAATAGTTGTCATTGATGCCAACGAAGTTCAATAATAACAAAGGAAAAATCAAAGACAAGATGGTTGACAAAGAAATTCCAAAGACCAGATTGTAGATCGATGACAGGGTCGACAACAAGGGGAAGATTCACAAAGTAAGCAGTGGAAGATAACATTCCAAAGCATGGATGTTATTTGGATGGCCCAGATCATTCGATAAACATAGATTAATGTCTATAATAAGACCCACAAAATAGATATGCATGGAAAATAGCATCCCTTAACATTATAATGAAGTGAAGAATTGGACTACCTAGATCAATCGAGAGAAATTGCGGAAGCAGTGCTTGAGAAAATTGACGGTGGTAAATAATTTCCACACAAGAAAAATGAAGATTCACAATCTTCATTAGATCATAGATCGAGGGTTAGGAGTGAACCCGCAAAGATATCAATGGCCTAGAAAAATGCAGAAACAAAGTTGCTAAAGAAAATTGCAGAAGTCCAAAATGAAATTGTGGTTTCGAAATCTGCAATCCGCATTACGCAAGATCAACTATCAGGATAGACTCCGCAAGAGATCGACGACATGGAATAAAATTTGGGGAAAGATATTTGTGGAATCCCATTTTGAAGAAATTTGGAAAACTCACAATCCGCAATATGCAAGATCGATGGTCAAGAAAGAATTTGCAAGAGATCGACCATGCAGAAGAAGTTTTGTGGAAAGGAAATTGCGAAAGTAGTTTGAACAAAATTGGAAAACACAGAATTTGCAATCCGCAAGATCGACGGTCAGGAAAGGTTTCCTCAAATCGATCGACAGTTCACAGTATTTATGGAAATAGAATTACAGAAGATGAATCTGATCTAAGATCGACAATTAGGAGAGATTCCACGTGAAATCGAAGGCACGAAAGAAGCCTTGTGAAAAGAAAATTGCAGAAGCATTTTGAATAAATTTGGAAAACCCGCAGTCCCCAATCCCCATCTGATCTAAATATCAACGATCAAGGAAGAGTCCACAAGAAATCAACGATGCAGAAAGTACCTTGCGGAAAGGAAATCACAGAGGACCTTTTGAGAAAAATTAGAATGTGCGTCTGCAATATGCAATGTGATCTCAAGTCGACAGATAGGAAATAGTCCGCAATGGATCAACGAATCAGGATGGTAATGGAAATATCATTGCCAAAAAAAGAAAATTTGGAAGAATTTATGGTGAAGAATTATCATTGTGGAGAGGAAATTTCGGTAAGATTTTGTTTCGGAGAGGTATGACTAATAAACCTAAATAGAGTTAAAGAATTGTTAAAATGAAGAATTGAGTTTTCATGAAGAGGCAGGATCTAAGAATGAAAAATCATAACATTGAAGAGATGCATTCACAGAAAATGTGCTAGAGGGTATTTATAGACAGAATGTTGAGTGAAAGAAGGGGTCTCTACACTTTTAATTGACATATTGGTTAGAGTACACTCAAAGATCAAATTATCATATGAGGGAGGTTGGGAAGTGCTAGGGTAAGCAACATGCTTACTAAGGGGTCGTAGCCTCCTTTTAGTGGTAGCTGGTAAATAGGGTGTCGTAGCATCCTTTCAGTAGCAGATGATAAAACTAGGGGGTCGAAGCCTCCTTTCAGCAGTTGTTGGTAAATAAGGGTGTAATACCATCCTTGTCTGTAGAAGTAGGCATAAACTATTTGTAAACATAATTTTGCAGTAATATAAAGTATTGGTGGTTTACCCAATCGGGATTCCACAATAAATTTGTGTTCTGTGTGTTATTGTTGACCAGGTGTTTTAATGCATAAATTAAAAAGTGATTTAAATTGTTAAAAGTTAACAATACTGATTCACCCCCCCCTCTCTCAGTGTTATCCATATTCCAACAATTGGTATCATAGCAGGATCCTTCACTACAGCTTAATCACTGGAAGGAAGATCCTATTGAAAATCACTATGGATAAACAAGGGTTAGCCACCAACAAACCTCCTTTATTTACTCGCGATAATTATGCATATTGGAGTGTAAGAATGAAGTTCCATCTAATGGCCCTTGGATACAAGGTTTTGAGTATTGTTAAAAAAGAATATAAAGTACCAAATGAAGTACCTATATACGAAGGAGAGCTAAGTCTATATGAGGCCAATGCAAAAGCTCTAAATGCAAATTTGAGTGGGTTACCAGAATCGGTACTTGTAAAATTCATGCAATGAAAAACATCCAAACATGCTTGGGAAAAACAAAAATGTATCTATGAAGGAACTTCCAAATTCAAGCAATCCAAACTCCAGACCTACAAAGGTCAATTTGAAAACCTAAAAATGAAAGAGGAAGAAAATATTGCAAAATATCTTCTAATAGTAGATGAGAATGTTAATGCCATAAGAGGCATTGGAGGAGAAATTAAAGAAAAAGTAGTCAACAAGGTACTAAGAACCCTTCCAATGAAGTATAACTCAAAGGTGTCTTCTTTAGAAGAACTAGACGGTCTTAAACTTATGACAGTAGATGAACTACATGGAATATTCACTGCCTATGAGATGAGAACATGACAAAATGGATCATCAAAGAAGGAAGCAGCTTTTAAGGCCGTATCCAAGATCCAATCCGAGGACCTAGATGATGAGGAAGCTCTCTTCATCAAGAAACTTGACAGGGGAACTAGAAATTACAAAGGGAAGTTACCCTTCAAATGTTTTAACTATGGAAGGATTGGACATTTTGCTAAAAAATGTCCTTACCCAAAACAAGAGGATAGCGATGATGACGAACCTTGATGTCATAAGAAAGATCAAAATAATAATATCATACACAAGAAGAAGTTTCAGAAAAAATAAATAAAACCCTTTACTCCAAAGAAGACAATGAAGATGATGAAATAAGTGAAGAAGCCGAAATCCTATTCATGGGTTTCGAAAGTAAAATATTTGGAGAAGAAATAGAAGATGTGACAGATCTTGAAGCAGAACTTATAAATGCTCATGAAGAATTAGAGAAGTATAAAGAGATGTGCAAGAAATTCAAAACTCACGTGATAGAATTTGAAGAGAAAAACAAAGACACGGAAATAATGATTGTTGACTTAAAAAAGTAGGTTCTAGAAATCGGAAGGATTGAAAATAGTCTAGAACAACAACTAAAAAAGAAAATACAAGAATCTCAAAGGCTTGAACAAGACATTATGCACCTTAGAAAGAAACTGGATGAAGAATCTATCAAATCAAGGTATGAAAATAGCTCAAGGACTTTGGATGAAATTCTAAGTGTCCAAATACCATCAAGCGATAAATCTGGATTATGATTTGACAAAGAAAACCTTGGATATTCTTCTTGCACAAATCAATATGGAAATAAAAGAAGTTATGTTGTTGTACTCATGAACCAAATTAAAAGAGAAGAAAGTAAGAAATATGCTTCTCCATTACAAAGAACATATATGATGCTTAAAAGACCAGTGACAAGTAAATATCAGCAACTCTTTTTAGGAAATTGTTACACCTATAACAATTTTGGACATATGGCTAGAAATTGTAAACTAAAGACTCCTGTGGAGAAAGGGATTACATCACATACTTTTGTCTATAAGAAAATTATTACCAGAAACAATCCAAAATGAAGAAACTACAATTATTTTTCTCCTCTACAGAGTTATAGTACAAAATTCTACAAATGTGGTAATCAGGGACACATTTCTAGAAAATGTAAACTAGTAACTCCTATGGATGACACCTCAAAATTTCAAGACAAAGGGATATCTTGGAAAAGGAAGGGTGTTGTGGAATGTTCATTAGCTCTATGTGCTACAGAAAAACAAAATCTATGGCATATGGATAGTGGATGCTCAAAACACATGACATGTGACCCAACTAAGCTCTTAAGCCTAAAACAGAATCAAAAAGGAAAGGTCACCATTGGAGATAATATATCTTATAAAATAATCGGGAAGGGTACAATGGTTATTAGCGATGAGATGAAAATTGAAAACGTTCTACTTGTAGAAAACTTAAAACCTAATATTTTGAGTGTGAGTCAAACATGTGATCAAGGACACATATGTATATTTGATTCCAAGAAGTGTGAAATCAAAAGAAAAGATTAAGGAAAACTTGTTGGAAATGTTGTGAGAACTCCAAGCAATGTGTATATTCTAGAAAATGAAGAACAATGTTATATGAGCCAAGTTGATGAAATTTTGCTATGGCATAAAAGGATGGGGCACCTAAACTTTGACAATATTGTAAGAATTAGTAAGAAGAGAGCTGTAAGAAATCTTCCAAAAATAATAAAACCACCAAATCATGTGTGTATACATTGTCTTCATGGGAAGCAAACAAGAACAAGCTTCAAGGTGAAAGAACATACAACCTCCCATCCATTATAATTAATTCACACGGATCTTTGTGGACCAACAAGGACTAAAATCCTTCAAGGATAATATTACTTTATGTTATTAATCGATGACTATACAAGGATGACTTGGGTGACTTTTCTTAAAGAAAACTCAGAATCCTTTATGAAGTTCAAATCCTTCAATGCCCTTGTTGAAAATGAAAGAAATCAAAAAATTAAATGTCTAAGATCATATAATGGTGGGGAATTATCCTCAAATGAGTTCAATGAGTTCTGTAAAAAACATGGAATCAAGAGACAGTTCTCAGCAGGAAAAACTCCTCAACAAAATGGAGTAGCTGAGGAAGGAATAGGACAGTCCAAGAAGAAACTAGAACTATGCTTAATGAAGAAAAACTTCCTGATGGCTATTGGAGAGAAGCAATATATACAGTTGTCTATGTACAAAATAGAGAACAATTCAGAGTGTATAGTGACAAAACTCCTTATGATCTAAGGTTTGAAAGACCGACTTCAGTTAAATATTTTAGGGCCTTTGGAAGTAAATGCTAGATAAAAATAGATGATGATAATCTAGGGAAGTTTGACTCTAGAACCGATGAAGGAATATTTCTTGGATATTCCTCCACCAAAAAGGAATACATATGTTATAATATAAGGTTGCACAAGATCATAAAAAGTGCAAATGTAACTGTTGATGATACTAAACCAAGAAGAATACAAATTCAAGGAAGTGTGGATGATGAAGAAATTGATGATGAAAACGTAGGTGATAAAAGAAAGAAAGAAAGTACACAAAAGGAAGATAATTCTGAAGAAGAAGAATAAGAAGAAAGAATAGAGGAAGAAGAATCACATGAAAATGAGAAAGAATATTCCACGAGATCAGACACAAAGACACCATCTAGTTGGGTCGAGAAAAATCATCCTGAAAATCAAATAATTGGTGACAAAGAATCTGGAGATAAAATAAGAAGAAAATTAAGTGATGAATAGCAAGCACTACTTTCGATAATAGAAACCAAAACATTTAAAGAAGCTTACAAAAGTGGCGATTTGGTCAATGCTATGAATGAAGAACTTGATCAAATAGAAAATCACCAAACTTGGGAACTTGTCCCAAGAAACCAAATGGATATTTAAAAACAATTTCAATCAGCATGGTCATGTGACAATAAACAAGGCTAGGTTAGTATGTAAAGGATGTGCTCAAGTAGAAGGCATTGACTTTGAAAAAAAGTTTTGCACACTCACAAGACTCGAAGCCATTACGATGTTATTAGCTTTTTCATACTACAAAAACTTTAAGGTATATCAAACGGATGGAAAATCTGAATTCCTTATTGGAGAACTTGAAGAAGAAGTCTATATTGAGCAGCCTAATGGTTTTATCTTGTCAGAAAACATAAATTATGTGTGCAAACTTAAGAAAGCGCTCTATGGCCTTAAACAAGCTCCAAGGGCATGGTTCTCTAGACTTGACAATTATTTAAAACATCAAGGATACAAAAGAGGGGCCACTGACAGTGATTTGTACATAAAGTTTGAAAATGAAAATATGATCATTGTGGTAGTCTATGTAGATGATATCATATTTGGAAGTGATCTAGAAATTCTAAGTGTAAACTTTGCATCAGAAATGAAGAAAGAATTTTAAATGTCAATTTTAGGAGAACTAACATTCTTTCTAGGATTACAAGTATCTCAATCAGAAAAAAGGGATTTTCATTTCTCGAACTAAGAATATCAAAGAAATAATGAATAAGTTTAAAATGGAAGAATCCAAACCTATTACTACTCATATGGTCATTGGTTGTAAATTAATAAAGAATGATGAATCCTTAGAAGTGGATCATACTATGTATAGGTCAGTGATTGGTAGTTTATTATATGTAACAGCTACTAGACCAAATGTAATGCAGGTTGTAAGTTTGGTTTTTAGATTCCAATCAGCCCCAAAGAAACACATGTGGCTGCAGTAAAAAGAATTCTTAGATATGTAAAAGGTACTATGAATTTTGGATTATGGTATCCAAAAAGCAATAACTTCACTCTAAAGGCATTCACTAATGTAGATTGGGAGGGAAGTGTTGAGGACTGAAAGAGTACCAATGGAGCAACATTCTTTTTGGGAAATTGTTTGGTATCATGGTTAAGCAAGAAACAATCCTCCATACCACTATCTACAGCAAAGGATGAATATATTGTTGCTGCATCATGTTGTACTCAAGTCATTTGGATGAAACAAACATTAGTATACTTACTTTTAAAATATAAAGATCTGATAGTGATAAGTTGTGACAATACGAGTGCCATAAATAAATCAAGGAACCCTGTCATGCACTCCAAGACAAAGCACATACCAATAAAATATCACTTTCTAAGAGATCAAGTGTCACAAAAGGTTTTCAACCTATAATATGTTGACACCAAAGAACAGATAGCTGATATTTTCACAAAGCCACTACCCAAAGAAGCATTTGAGCATCTTAGGAAAAAGATGGGAGTAATACCCTTACAATGAATAAAATGGAGAAAAAGGCATCATGTCAAGGGGAGATATGTTGACAGGGGGAGCTATTAGGAAGAAGAAACCTTTGTGATTAATGTCAAAGGGGAAGAAAATTGAGGAGTTTCTATCAATGTCAAAAGGGTATATTGTTGAAAATAGTTGGCATTGATGTCAAAGAATTTTAGTAATAACAAAGGAAAAACCAAAGACAAGATCGCTAACAAAGAAATTCCAAAGACCAAATTGTAGATCGATGACAGGGTTGACGACAAGGGGAAGATACACAAAGTAAGCAGTGGAAGATAACATTCCAAAGCATGGATGTTATTTGGACGGCCCATATCATTTGATAAACATAGATTAATGGTCTATAATAAGACCCACAAAATAGATATGCGTGGAAAATAACATCCCCAGACACTAGATTGAAGTGAAGAATTGGATGACCCAGATCGGTCGAGAGAAATTGCAGAAGCCGTGCTTGAGGAAATTGATGGTGGTAAATGATTTACACACAAGAAAAATCAATATCCGTAATCCGCATTAGAGGGTAGATCAACGGTCCAGAAAAATGTGAAAACAAAGTTGCTGAAGGAAATTGCAGAAGTCCAAAATGAAAGTGTGGTTCTATAATCCGCATTACTTAAGATCAATGGTCGGGATACACTCTGCAAAAGATCGACATCATTGAAGAAAATTTGTGGAAAGAGATTTGTGGAATCCCATTTTGAAGAAATTTGGAAAACTCGCTATCTGAAATCTGTAATTCGCAATCCACAAGATCGACAATCAAGAAAGACTCTGTAAGAGATCGACGACATGGAAGAAGTTTCGTGGAAAGGAAATTACGGAATTAGTTTGAACAAAATTGGAAAACCTAGAATCCGTAATCCACAAGATCGATAGTCAGGAAAGGATTCCTCAAAGTGATCAACGGTTCACATGAGTTACAGAAAGAGAATTGCGGAAGATGAATCTGATCTAAGATCGACGATCGGGAGAGAGTCCGCGTGAAATAAAAGGAGCAAAATAAGTATTTCTAAAAGCAAATTGCAAAAGCATTTTGAAGAAATTTGGGAAACCCACAATCCTCAATCCACATCTGATCTAAAGATCAACGGTCAGGGAAGAGTCTGCAAGAAATCAACAGTGCATAAAGTACCTTATGGAAAGGAAATTGGGGAAGGACCTTTTGAGAAAAATTAGAACACGTGTCCGCAATCCACAATGCAATCTCAGATCAAAGGGTAGGAAAGAGTCTACAATGGATCAACACCTTCGGATGGTAACATAAATATCATTGCGAAAAAAGACAAATTTGGAAGAATTTTTGGTGAAGAATTATCATTGCGGAGAGGCAATTCTGGTAAGATTTTGTTGCAGAGAGGTATGACTAATAAACCTAAATAGAGTTAAATAATTTTTAAAATGAATAATTGAGTTTTCATGAAGAGGCGTGATCTAAGAATGAAAAGGTACAACAATGAAGAGATGCATTCACAAAAAACGTGCTAGAGGGTATTTATAGATAGAATGTCGAGTGAAAGAAGGGGTCTCTACACTTTCAATTGACAGATTGATTGGAGTACGGTCAAAGATCAAATTATCATATTAGGGAGGTTGGGAGGCGCTAGGGTAAGCAATAGGATTACTAGGGGTTCGTAGCCTCCTTCTAGTGGTAGCTGGTAAATAGGGTGTTGTAGCATCCTTTCAGTAACAACTGATAAAACCAGGGGGTCGAAGCCTTCTTCGAGTAGTTTCTTGTAAATAAGGGTGTAATACCATCCTTGTCTTTAGAGGCAGGTAGAAACTATTTGTAAAAAAAAAAATTTAGTAATAAAAAGTATTGGTGGTTTACCCAATTGGGATTCCATGATAAATTTGTGTTCTATGTGTTATTGTTGATCATGTGTTTTAATTCATAAATTATAAAAGTGATTTAAATTATTAAAATTTAACAATATTGATTTACCTCCCCCCCTCTCAGTGTTATCAATACTCCAACACTCTGCGATCCTATTTTTCTAACACTCTAAGGATGAGGCTCTATCCAATTTTGGAATGAGAGAAAAAAGAGTTGTTAAAGGTTGACAAGAATTTTCCAATTCTCCTTGACTCATAAACTATTGCAAGAAGATCTAGTTCAAAAATCTCCATAAAGCTAGTAGAACTCCACTTGCCAACCATCGGTCCCATGGATCTTGTCTCTCTATAATGAGATAATTGCATCCTTTAATTCCTCTAAATTCACTTCTTCCATAGGACGACATATTGTTCTTCATTTACAAATCAGGTAAATATTGTAGATACTCTAACCATATGTGCAGCATCTGAATTTTCATATTCCTTGTAGAGTCTAGAGAAGTGGTTAACTTTGCCTGCTACAATATCACAAAACCTAGTGATCGGTATACCATTTTCCCCATCTAGATGCAAAATCGAGTTTGTGTGGATTCTTTGCTTCAAAAATTTATGAAAATATTTTCTATTGTCATCACCTTTTTGTAACTAGATATATCTACTCTTGAGTCTCCAAATAGCTTCAGTTTTTGCAAAAATATATTTTCTTTTTTCTTTCTAAATCCATAATCTCCCTCTTTTGATCACTAGATGAAAAACCATCATGATTATTTGAATGGAAACAAAGCAATCTAGATTTGATTATGTGTAATAATACATCAAGTGACTTCCTTTTATTAGCAACCCATGTAATAGAGGTATCCTTGATTCTCTTAAGGTTTCCGAGAAATTGACTTGCAACTAAAATTTCACTAGAGGCATCATAAGGCACCCACAAATTAGTCACTATCTACTTATAAGATTCATCCTCCAATGAGTGAGAATAAAACTTGAAATGACTTGGGGGTTATTCCGATCTTCCTTCAATTCCAAAAAAATAGGGAAATGGTCAGTCTCTCCACCTTTACCTACTCATTGCTTAATGCCGACAATTGAAAGAAGTATCCCTTCATTAATTATAAATCTTTCAAGTCGCTTGTCTATCATATGTGAACACACCCTCATATTTCTCCAAGTGGTGCACAATTTCAAAGGTGAGATATCAAAGAGAAAATCTTCACCCAAACGTCTGACAAAGTACTCTAAGAGGGGATCCTTGTGATAATTGTTTCCCCAAGTCTATGCTTCTCCAATAAAGAAATTTAAGTGTCATCCAATAATAACTTTATCCACCTCGAGAAGTACATATCTAAATAATTTTTCCCAAATAATGAAACCTCTACTGATGAGGCCCATAAATATTTATGAAAGTGATGGCTTGCCCCTTCTCCCTAAAGAACAAGATAGATCCTAGACATGAGGAAAAGGCACAATTATTAGTACGTAAAAAATATATTGTCCTCCAGCTAATGAAAATGCCCTTAGACTTACCCACTGCATCCTGACAGTTAAACTCCCAGCTAGGCAAAAGAAACCTCAAGTCAAACATAATAGAATCCTTAATAGTAATAAATTGTCAAACTAAAAGAACTTATGGATTATGAATCTAAACTAAATGCTTATGGACCAACTTTTTGGAGAGTATCCCAAATCCTCTAACATTGATGGACATAAGAAAAATTAGGTACCTAGTGTTTTTCCTAGGGAAAGATAGGAAAAATTCAGTTAGAATTCTGCCCAAGTATGAAAAGAGTCAAGTCGCAAGAAGTAAAAGAAGTTGCGACAGAAGTAGAGAAGGAAGAACAGAAGAAGGAAAATAAGGCAAAGGAGTTGCGATCAGTTGAGGAAGGAAGGAAGGAAGGACAAGGTAGAAGAAGTAGTAAGGAAGGAAGATGCGTCAGAAGAGGAACAGAAGCAGACAAAGAAGAAAGAGCTAAGGAAAGAAGCAATCGAAGAGGAAGTCGTGACAATAGAAGAAGAGAGTTCACGACAAAAGAGAAGCTGCGATAGGAAAGGATGCACCAAGGAAAGATGCGATGGAATAAACCATGTCAGAAGGCATGTAGTGGTGCAATGACTGGAAAGTGACAATTCAGGAAGATCGTGGGTACGAAGTCAGATATAGTTGGCGAAATCCGCATGTATGAAAGCATCTTTGTAAGTCGAGTTGTTAATGCCTACTGACATGTGTCAATAGAATAGGAAAGACAAACTGTTGTATAACTATATGAAGTTGGTTGAAAGTGACATGTAAGAGTCTATAAAAGGAGGAACCCAAGTTGTATGTGGGTTAGACACGCTCTGGTCATTTGAGTCTCTGTGGCATCTGGTCATTGTTAGCCTATGGTCATTTAGTTATTGGAGAATCAACTCCTAGTCATTTCAATCTGGGCCATGTGTTAGCTACTATAAGTTGTTTCGTCTGTTAGTGTGTTGAGTCGTAGAGAGGAGTCGAAGACCCTACAGCTGAGTGCATAGAAGTGCATAAGAGATTGATTCTATCCAGGTTGTGTGTGGATTGCCAGTAGAGTTGTAGAGGAAGTTGATTCAATCCAGGATGTGTGCGGATCATGAGTAGAGTTAAGTAGAGAAGGAATAGTGACAGGATACCAAAGAACATGAGAGGAGAAAGAAGTCTATGTAGATAAGAAATAAAGATCTAGAACAGAGTCTGCAACTTAGTGTGCAAACCAAGGGTGCCATATATTTCTCATGCTAGATGAAGAGCGCTTTTGTGGTTTTTCTTGGATGGGTTTCCATGTTAGATACTGTGTTATATGTGTGAATGATGAATTCGTTTGAGTCACATATATGGGTTGTTGTGAATAGGTAGTTAGGTATTTGCTTATGAATGAGTTTATATGTATATGTCACGTTGTCATTGTTGAATGTATCCATGTTGCATCAGGTTTATTGTATAATACCAGTTGAAGGATGAGTTGTGTCGCAACTTAAATGGACATAATAAATATAGAGACCCCACCCATCAGCCTTTGTCAAACACCTTGGTAGAATACAAAGGGACTAGAAACCCCCCACCCAACTACGGAAACCTAGTTCTGAAAGTTACTCGTAGAGACATATTAGGTAAGACTGCATCTACGTCGTAGGGTGTGTCGACTAAGCCTCGCTCTGTCGGGCCAATATCTTGGGCTTTATTGCACACAAAGGAGGGACTAAACCTGGGTCGAAGAGAGTTCAAGGAAAACATATGGTTATGTTTCCAGGACCGTTAATCATTTTGGTGAGGGATATGTTGTGGCATCCAATGAAGGCTGAGATCCAAGACTACATGGATTTCAAAGCATTAGAATTTGCACAAGAAGAGATCAAAGCATCTAGGTTGACTCCAACATAGTGGTTGGGCTGATATGTTTACACGGATATTCACGAGATTTTCTTTTCAGAACTCCCTATTGTGTTGCATGAGTGGTTGTCAAAGTTGGCAACCCAGCAAAGAAATTTTCAAGGAGGAGAATCGACGGAGTGGAATCCTCGGTTGATTTAGCAGCTGAAAATTGTTAGCAACCCTGTGTAGAGGGTTGTTGAGTTCTGGGTAGACAGTATTTTGGATGGATACATTATTGAGTTGTTTTCGACACAATAATCTCATACAGTGAGGCCGCAAGGATGTTTTTCCAAGGACCACGAGGAATATATGCATTATCTTTGACGACTTGGATAAAAATGCTCATATGTGAAAAAGGAATCCTACAATTGTGATAGTTAAAAACTGTGCACAGAAGGTTGGATATGTCGCAGGAGAACTAAACTAGAGGTTGGTTATTTGAGAAGTGGAAGAAGATTTAGGCCGAGAAAGAGAAGAAAGATTGTCACAGGAAGAGGAAGTTGTAGTACAACTAAAGGAAAAGACTACGAGCTTGTGTCGCACATGGACAAAGGTTCTTTCAATGAAGAAGAAGAATATCAGCCCATATTCGAAGCAGAAGAAGGATTAGAAGAATCAACTGAATCCCAGACCCAGAGCACGAGTATGATACCCCCACAACCTCATGGACATCGCTAGAGGTAATATCTAGAAACTTGTCTCCAAGTGGGTTTGTAAATACAAATAGTACTAATGTTGTGAATAGCGGACAAGGGAGTCTGACTAGTCAAATGTTTTGCTCAATCATTCCAGCAGTTAACATAATGGATAGAACCGACATTAAGCTACCGATATTTAATGGAAATGGGTTGGAAGACCCAGAGCAACATTAGTTTCTCTATGAATTTGTATGGACTATGCGATAGGTCCAAAATGAAGACATAAATAAAACTGCAAATGGTCATGACTCTGTGAGGTCATGTGCAAGACTGGTACATGAATTTTTCTATAGTGCAAGTAGGAGTTGTGCAGAAAATGCTCAACCAGATTCAAGTTGGAATGATATATGAGTTTAGAAAACCAAAATCTAAATCGCAATGCATTACAGAGATCAAATAAATCAAGCAATTACCTACAGATTATGTATGGAACTTTGACCAAAGATTCAAGACATTAATGACCAAAGTAAGCTTCCAGATGTAAGATGTACAACATAAGGAATGGTTCATTGTCGTGTTGTGGCCGCACATTTGAGTTCCATTGATGAAGCAGAAGATCATGTCACGGATAGAAGCTTTGGAAGTAGAAATGAAGTTACAATCCTCACCAATTGGAGAAACCAGTGCAGGAATGATGCAGATTTAGTAACAACTAGATAACCTTAAACTACAACAATAAAAGATCATGAAAGACAAGGATATTCAAGAAGATCTATTATGTACAAGATGCATAAAAGAAGGGCACCATAAAGATAATTTCTTGGCACTCATGAACTATGTCGCAACAAGAGCGCCAAACCCAATAAACACCCATGGGATGCCTTAGTGTATAATATGCCATACTAGAGACCATCGGTCAAACGAATGTTTGTATTTGTAGAAGATTGTAAGTACACCAGCTAGTATGTATTGTAAATTTTGTAAATATCTAGCATGTGATGAGAAAGAATGCAGAGCATTTCAGCTGCTGCAAGAGAATACGGTGGATATATACTTGATGAAGAATGATGAGAAAATGTAAGCTGAGTGAGCACAAGATCCATACCATCCTACTCAATATCCATCAACACAATTCCAACAACCACAATATCCTCAGCCGCAATATCAACAAATTCAGTATCTATCGCAGCAACACTACCCTCAACCTAGGGGGTGGAAATTTTTGAGGACAAGGACAACAACAACAAGGAGGAGGAGGATTCAGTCGAGGAAGAGGCCAAGTCGTATGTTATAACTATGGACAACCAGGACACTTTGCTTGAGATTGTGCAAGTCCTACAAAGACATGTCGGTATTGTAAATCATTTGATCATAGTGTCAAACATTGTCCACAAATAATTCCAAAGTGGTAGCCTCGAACTGTGGGAAATCCCAACCCTGTGCAGAATCCCAATCTGAACTGCAACCAGAATATCTAGATGATTTATGTTGAGCCAAGGGAAGCAACCATTGTTTTCATCACAAGGGGAGGTGCTGCGACTGGAGCAAACCAGGGCGCACAACACGGACAACCGCAAGTGCAACCAGCAGCACAAAAGAAAGTATTGTTTGACGTTTAGAAAGAAAAGAAAGTATTCTTCGACTTCTTACCAGAATTTGCCGACACAAATCAAGCGTCAACATCTAGACAACTAAGAGAGATGCATGAAAGGTTCAATCAAATACTCAGAAAGGAACTAACAAAAAAGGTTAGTAAGCTTAAAGATTTTTTCAAAATTTTCTTAGCACTAATCCATGATAAAGATATTGTTCAGAATTGACAACACTCATAGAAGAGACTCCATAAGAGTTGCAACTCGAAATAAGAGTTAACCATGTCGGGAAAAGATTAAAAATTGGTTGTGAGTTGCGAATGAGTGCGCGGATAGGAGACTATGACATGGATTATATCATTTTATATATGGTCTCTGATGTCAATATCTTGACAAGATAGACATGGGAAAACATGAACAAGCCACAACTAGATTGGTCTCCCATTCAACTAAGACTAACAAATCACTCGTAGGTTCCACCCATTAGTCAACTAACTCATGTACCTCTTGAGGTAGAAGGCCTGAGAACATATGCAAACTTTGAAGTGATCGACATTGTTGATGATAAAAACCCATATCCTGCACTTTTAGAGATCGACTAGGTGATATATAATGATACCATCATCAATTTTAAGAGAAGAGTCTTATCATTTGAAGACTTAGAGATCAGGGTGGTCGTGCTAATCGATCCGCTTGAAGGACATAGATATGTCAAGATAGTTAACAGTGAAGGACAAGGTGATTACTTGGATCACATATATAATGTCATGTCTTCGAGGAATGACTATATAAACCCAACAACTGATGGAAAGCTGAGTTGGAAGAGTGTTAGCTCATGTACATCTGATTTAGGTGAAGCATTAGAAAATTGACAGAATCGACTGCACAAAGTTTCCATGAGAAGATGCGCAAGAATTACAAGATTTGTGCAACGGGTAGGATTTGTGTCAAGCGAGCTACCCACATATGAAGGTTTACCTAACCTTGCATCATTTCTAGCATAATTTGAAGCAAAAGTTACATAATCACAACAATTATCCACCTGGTACTTTGTGTTGAAAGCTACGCCTCCTAGATAATGGGGTACACATAAACAATCTATCTCTGAATGGTCGCAATGTAGAAGATTGTTGGATATCATATTTGGAGAAGAGATCAGTTATATTGGTCGCAAGTATACATGATTGACAAATCCTTTCGAACATATTTAGCATTGTCGCATGACATGGCAGGACTATCCATGACAAGAATGGGTTCATCACTTCATACATACATTAGACATGATACCAAGGAATTGGTAAACATATGTTGAATTGTGATGAGGAACTCTTGAGTGGAAAGAGCTATCCACTAGTTTCACACATACATTCGAGTTCGCAGATGATCACTCAAGAATCAATGTTGCACTGCAAGTAATGAAAAATAAGATATTTGAAGAAATCCTTGTCGTAGCGACAAATTTCCATCAATGCAACACGACAGTCCACCATTGGATGGAATGCTACAATGTGACAGGAGAACTGGATGATGATGACCCACTCGACAAAAAAATACCTGAGTTGGAAGGTATGTGCCAAATGGAGGGATTTAGTATTTCTAGTGACCAATTCCTGAGTCCACTCAAAGTCAAGAAAGTTAATATTGGTTTGCCTCAAAATCCGAAGTTCGCTAATATTGGAGATTATTGGGATGAATACATTGTAGGAAAGATCATTGATTTATTGCATGAGTTTCAGGATCCGTTCCCTACCAGATTTTCAGAGATGAAGGGAATAGTCAGAGATCTCGGTGAAATGAAAATACCTTTGAGGCCCGACACAAAACTGGTCAAGCAACAACCATACCAATTGAATCTGTGATATAAAGAAAAGGTGAAGGCTGAAATGGGCCGAATGCTAGAAGCATGTGTTATAGAACCTGTCGAGGAATCAGAATGGATAAGTCCAATAGTAGTCCGGGACAAAAAGACCTCAAGCAAAGTAATAACTTATGTCAACCTGAGAAAGTTGAATGATGCTTTTTTACATGACCTATTTTCGACTCCATTTATAGATGCAGTACTGGAGAGTGTTGGAGGGCAGGAAATGTACTCGTTCACTGATGGATTTTCTGGTTACCATCAGATCGGGATTACAAAGGAATACTGACACAAGGCTGCTTTTGTGACGGAGCGGGGATGTTTCCAATGTACGGTAATGCCCTTTAGACTTAAGAATGCTCCTGTGTTTTTTCCAGAATTGTAGTAGATGCCTTTAAAGATTTTATACACAAATTTCTTGAAGTCTACTTCGATGATTGAATAGTATTTGGGCTCATGAAATACCATATTGAGAGCCTTAGAATGATACTAGAATGTTGTCGCTAGTATCAAATTTTGCTAAATTTGAAGAAATGTATCTTTTGCACCCCGTTTGGAGCTCTATTGGGCCATGTGGTCTGTCACGATGGAATTTTGGTCAACCCAGCTAAAGTTGCGATCATTCTCTACTACCACCACCTACTACAATTAAAAAGTTGAGAGCAACACTGAGACACATTGGATACTATAAAAAAATTATCAAGGGATATGCGAAGGTGACTGCTCCGATGGAAAAGCTTTTGGAAAAAGATGCTAAGTTTCAATGGACAGAGAGTTGTCAAGAGAGTTTGGACACTTTGAAAAACAAGATGGTTATTGCACCAATACATGTATTTCCATACTTGAAAAATGAGTCTCATGTTCATGTCGATGCGTCGTCTCTCGTGCTCGGTGTGGTGCTGACGCATCCAGGTGAAGGATCAATCGATCATCCCATTGCCTTCACTAGCAGGAAGTTATCGACTGTAGAGAAAAATTATACCACAACAAAAAGAGAAGGTTTAGCGATGGTATATCCGTTGCAGAAATTCAAACATTATTTGTTGGGTGGAAATTTTAAGATGTACACCGACCATTCTGTGTTGAAATACATTATCAATAAGCCAGTGCTGTGGGGGAATATATGTCAGTGGCTTCTCCTCTTCCAGGAATTTGATTTTGAATTAATTGTTAAACCCGGTCGATTGAATTTAGGACCAGGCCATCTTTCGAGGATAGAAAGTGGTGAAGAGCCTAATAACCTAGATGATAATTCCCTGATGTGCAAATGTTTGTGATAGCCATATTTGATGATCATTATAGAGATACCATACAATTTTTTAGTACAGGTTATACACCATCTAAGTTCACCCTTGCACAGAAGAAATAGTTGGTTGTGCGAGCTGCAGATATCCAGTTGATCGTTGGACAAATGTATAAAATGGGTCCTCGTGAGATTCTTCGTCGCTGTGTTTTGGAGCATGAGCGACCGTTAATATTAAATGAAGCACATAGTGTTGTTGCAGGAGGCCACTACACGGGAAAAAATACGATGTGCAAGATTTTGCAAGTAGGATTATGGTGGCCCACCATGCATACGGATGCCCGGGATCATTGTCACAACTGTGATGTCTACCAAAGGACTGGAAAGTCTTCACGACAGGATGAAATGCCATTACCACCTCAAATAAATTTGCAATCATTTGATAAATGGGCCATTGATTTTGTGGGTCCTATTAGTTCGACAGGAAAGCGCACTAGTGCACACTATATTATTACTACAACTGATTACCTAAATAGATGGGATGAAGCATCTCTAGTAAAGGATTGTACTGCTACAACTGCTACAAAGTTTTTATTGGAGAATGTTATGACACGATTTGGATGCCCAAAGATTTTTACAAGTGATAAAGCTACGCACTTTGTCAACCAGTTGGTTGTAGAACCCATAGAGGAATTCCAGATTCAGCATAGAAAACCTTATCACCCTCAAGAAAATGGAATTGTCGAAGCCTTTAACAAAATTATATAGAATGCATTGACAAAGGTTTGCAACGATCAAAGAGATGACTGGGATCATAAAATTTCAGCAATATTATGGGCATATCGCAAGACTTGTAAAAAGTTAAGAGGCCAAACCCCATTTCGGTTGGTGTATGGACAAGAAGTTGTGATGCCTATGGAGTATATTGTCCCGAGCTTAAGAATTGTCATGATCACAGAAATGACAGATGTCGATGTTGTCGAAGAAATATTGTTGCAACTTGTGTGCCTGGAAGAATAAAGTTTTATCGCAAGCTTTCATCAAAATGTTGAAAAACAAATACAAAAAGTATGACATGATTGACACATTCAGAACAAAGAGTTTCAGGTCAGAGGACTTATTCTTATGTCTGATAACAAAATTTTCAAGCACCTAGGAAAGTTGAAAACACATTGGTTGGGACCGTACATTGTCACGAAGATCAGTGATGGAGGAGCAGTGCAATTGCAAAAGTTATATGGAACAAGATTCAAAGGACTGGTGAATGGAAGTCGGCTAAAGCCATATCACGATAGCAATGACTTGGTCGCATACAAAAAAAAGAGCAAAAAATTTGTTAGCAGAGTGCTAGTCTGCCGTAGAAGGAAGTGAAGTCTCACAAACTTGATGTATGGGGATGACTAGAAATTCAGGGAAAAGACACTTAGTCTATCACCAGAAAAGGACTGTCGAAGAAAGAATAGGGGATGCAGGGAGTTGGATGCTATCACAGGAAAAGAAGATCTGTCAAAGGAGAAAACAGGTCACAAGGAGTGTGATGCTTTCGCAAGAAATACGGGAGGCACATACATGACAACTAGAGGGAATTAATTTGAAAAGTCCGAGTGAATTTGGCATCGTGCTTTATGGTCACATATGTCTTTATTGAAATAACTACCACTCGATGTGACAACTAATTGACGATGTACATAAAAATTTCCTTAATCATTCGGATGATGCACCCATGTGACTAAAGGGATAGATTCCTTCCTATTTATTGCCCACACGTGTGAAGCACGACCATGGAAAACTATTGCATACTATCAACTTTCACGCCATAGATCAATTCATTCTATTTGCATGAAATAAGAGTGATTGATGTCTGCAACTTCAAGAGTCAAAGCAAATTTTTTAGAGCATGATCATCTCCATTTCTAACACATGTACAGCTATTGAATCTGAGGTTGCGACTACATCACCTACATTAGTCATGGTGTTGGAGACATTTACCATCATACACACTCTTTCGGTCAAATTGGCCTAGCTAAACCACTATCCTAAGTATAATTGACATTAATTGACATCAGTGGAGCATTAATTGCCATCATCCAGTCACACCCACACCTACCTACAGTCAAGGAGGCTAACTTAGCCTTCTCCTACAATCAAGGAGGCTAACTGGAGCACTCCGGGGGTGATCTGAGTGACATTAATGCACCTAATTGCTAACTGGTGGTTACAATCAGTTCAACCAGTCAGTTAAGGTGCCTCCAGTCATTAAATATATTATTTAATGATTATTTATTATTATTTAATGATCTGGAGTCAACAAGGCGCCTCCACTGGCTTCTGATGGTCAGTTCAGCTTCAGTTAACCTCATCAGGGTTCATTGGAGTCATGGAGCACTAGCACTTTATGGTTGGCTTGCTATGACATGTGTCTGATCTCCTTCATTTGAGATTCAGTCATTTATTGCACTCCAACTTTAGTTAGGGTTTGGTGAGTCAATTAGGGTTTTGGTCAAGTGGTTAACTGAGTGTGATTGAATGGTTGAGAGTTAGTTAAGCTAGACTCACTCACTGAATTTGAATTGTCTCCTTAGGTATTCGAATTCTTCATGGAGTTAAGCCATTGCTCAGCATTGGTATTGTAACCCTTTATTTGTTTATTAAATATACAGAGAGGAAACCAATTTTGGTTCCAATTAACACCATTTCATGAGTATTTGTTGATAATTCTTTCATGAGATTGATTCTTAGTTCCTAGATCATGTGCAAGAATTAATATGGTATCAGAGCTTACGACAGGACAAAGATCAATCTCTCAAAAACAATATTTTTGACAGATTTCTCCATGAAAAGTGAGCAATAGCTCAAAATTCCAGCACTGCACCAAAATCCAAGGCTTACCACTTAATACCCCAAGTAAAGAACTTATTGATCAAGCTTGCTTGATTGACTATGATGGGTGTGATGAAAGCCTAGAATGTGCAGGCTGTTTGACCTTATTTTTCCCTTTTTGTTTTGATTTTCAGGTTTCTACAGGTGAAACATTCACTACAACATCTCCAGATGGCCTCCTCGGTACCTCTGTTGACTCCATACAATTTCCACACATGGAAAAATAAAATGGAGCTTCAGTTGCACTCCAAAGGACTCCATAGAGTTGCCATGGACATTGAAGTTGGACCTGGATCCGCCATAGAAAAATCAAGATTCTTGAACAAGAAGGATGAAGCCTTTGATTTCTTGTGCCTCTCTATTTCTGAAGACCTTCTCTTCCATCTTACGGATCTGAAGACGCTGAAAGAAATATGGGACAAATTGGAATCTCTGTACGGAAAGCATGATGACTTGAGAGTTTACCAACTCGAAAATGAACTCATGTCTCTCCAACCTTCCAATTTCGAGACTCTGAATGATTTCTTTACAAAGTTCAAGCATATTGTTTTTCTCTTGAAGCAATGCAAAGTGGAGAAGGAGGATGATCAGCTCATCCTAGCCATCCTCTCCAAAATCGGGGCTGCTTATTCAGTTTTTGTTTCTACATTCCGTGCAGGGAATCTCACAACCCCCGGATGGAAGATGCCTACACTCAATGCCTTCATTGAGTCCCTAACTAGTGAACATGACAAGCTTGTCCAGATGGCGATCATTCGATCTTCCTGTGATCAAGCCCTCCATGTCTCGAGGCCCAAAGATTTGAAGGGTAAAGGAAAGCAGCAGAAAAACCAGAAAACTAAATTTGATGCTCCCAAGCCTAGAGTTGAAAATCAGTAGCATGATGAATCTTTCGGCTCAAGGAAGAACAAAGGAAAAGGGCACAATGGGAAAGAAAAAGTCAGGTGTTCTTACTGCGGGAAGGGTTTTCACCCTGAACATGCCTGCATGAAGAAAAATCTTGATGAAGCAACCTCTCTCCTTGAGAGGAATCACATCAATCTTTCGGAGAGCTTTCGGAGGAGAGATCACCAAGATCGGGAACCACAGCATGAGAAAGGTCATGCCCTCATGGCAAGCACTTCGAATTCCAAAGCGCTGCTGATTGACAGTGGAGATTCAAATCACATGATGGCTAAAAAAGACTCCTTTTCATCCTTGGAGACCGGAAAATCCATCCCCATCCACATGGGAGATGACTCCACCATCATTTCCGAAGGACAAGGTACTGTAGATCTAGAAAATGGTTTTTTTCCTAAAGTTTTGTATGTACCGTCTCTAGCAGCAAATATCCTTAGTGTCTATCAGATGACACATATAGGAATGCCTAAGAGAGTCTCTTTCAGCCCAAATGATGTTGAGATAATAGAAATTGCATCCAGGAAACTCATTGCAAAAGGCCTTGCAAATCATCATGCAAAAGCCTATGAGTTCTCTCACTTTGTTGCAGATGCAAAGCCCACCGCTCTGCTAACTCATGGAAATGAGGTTAGTAGGCTGTGGCATGAGAGGTTTGGCCATCTTAATTTCAAATATTTGTAGCAATTACAGAAAAAATCCATGGTTGAAGGCCTCCCGGTCATCAAGGCAACCACGGGAGTCTGCAAGGGCTGTGTGATTGGAAAACACCCTGAGCACAAGTTTGATCGGGGGAAGGCAAACCGAGCTACAAGCATATTGGGGCTGATACATTCTGATATCAGAAATCCAATGCCTATCACATCCATGAATGGATCAAGGTACCTCCTTACCTTTATTGATGATTTTTCAAGGTATACATGGGTTTTCTTTCTCAAAAAGAAATCAGAAGTATGTGAAAAATTTTCTGAATTGAAGGCCTTGATCGAAAATGCCTCTGGGATTAAGATCAAGATCTTTAGATCTGATAATGGAGGGGAGTATGTCAGTAATGAGTTGTTGTACATTTGCTCCCAAAGTGGTATTCAGGTCCAACATTCAATTCCCTACACTCCCCAGCAGAACGGAGTAGCGGAAAGGAAGAACCGGTCTCTCAAAGAGATGACCACCTGTATGTTGGAGTCAAAGAAGCTTGTTGAAAATTTGTGGGCTGAATCCATGAATGCTGCAGTATACATTCAGAACAGGGTGCCACATTCATCAGTGAAAGAAAGGACTCCTTTCAAAGCATACTTCGGACACAAACCAGATGTGTCGAACCTACGAGTGTTTGGGTCCACTGCATGGGCCCAGATTCCACTTGATAAAACAAGGGCTTTGCAACCGCAGAGCATAGAATGTCTGTTTATTGGGTATCCTGATGAATCTAAAGGATTAAAGCTGGTGGATATCAATACCAAACAGATCATCATCGAGAGAAGTGTCAAGTTCAATGAGCCTCTTCAGGAGGTGGAACTAGTGAAGGAGAAAACTGTTGAATTTTCTTCCTATTCCACTGAATATTTGGATGATGAAATTGGGGGTGATGACCCTGGTTTGGATCCTCTGATTTATGATATCAGTGTGCAGCAATCATCAGATACTGAATCAGAACCTGAAGTGCAAAATCATCTTCCTACATGCGCCCAAAAGACACTCTCCTCCGCAGGAGACAACATTGGAAATCCGGATGATCCAAGGAGAACCCGGTCTGATTTCGAAAGAGCAGGTATTGCGCTCTCTTGTTCTGATAATTTGCTTTCCAAAAATTTCTATTTGATGATTATTTAAGATCCAAAATCCTACTACCATGCTCGGAATGATCCGAGATGGCAAGTTGCCATGGATGAAGAGATGAATTCTCTTCAGAAAAACACTACTTGGGAGCTAGTTTCTCTTCCTCCGGGAAGGAAATTGGTTCAATGCAAGTGGGTGTTTTCGAAAAAGGTTGCTGATGATGGAAGCACCTACAAATATAAGGCAAGGCTGGTAGTAAAATGTTTCTCTCGGGTCCAAGGAGTGGACTACCATGAGACCTTTGCACCGGTTGCAAAAATGGACTCCATCCGTCTTGTTTTGGCTATTTCCCCATCCAAGCATTGGGAGGTGCATCACATGGATGTTAAGTCAGCATTTATGCATGGAGATATTCATGAGGAGATATAAATGAAGCATCCTGAGGGCTACATCACTGGTCCATTTTTGGTTTG
>LPNX010844417.1:254438-295575 GCA_001517045.1 Pseudotsuga menziesii | reverse complement strand
TCAGGGAACCAGGACCTACGACATTCACTATGCTGCAGACTCCGAGCTAGAGCTGGTTGGATACACAGATTCCGATTGGGCAGGTGATTCTATTGATCGAAATTCAACTTCTAGATATGTATTCATGTTTGGTGGTGGCCCTATTTGTTGATCAAGCAAAAAGCAGGCTGCCATAGGACTATCTTCAGCAGAGGTCGAGTATCGAGGAGCGGTGAATGCTTGCATCCAAGCAGTTTGGTTGCAAGGCATTCTTTCAGAGTTTGATCTTGGTAGTACTTTGTCCACTGTCCTCTTTTGTGACAACCAAAGTGCTATTAAGATATCCAAGGATCCAATTACCAGGCATAGGACCAAGCATGTAGAGATTCACATGCACTACATCAGGGAGCTAGTGCATGACAGGACCATCATTCTGCAATACTGCCCGACTGATGAGCAGGTTGCAGACATCTTCACCAAGATATTTTCAGAAAAGAAGTTCACTTACCTCCGTTCACTGTTGGGGGTGAGTTCATCAAGGTGATCCTGACTAATTTCAGTGTTCAGCTTGAGGGGGGGGAGGGGGTTTCCCATTGGGTTTTCCCTCTTTTCCTCACTTAGTTTGTTTTGAGCATTGTTTCAGTTTCAGCATTGTACAGGGTGACCTACGGCCTTATTTGCCAAGGCCCTAGCATTTTATGCATCTATGTTTTCTAACTCTTCCTGAGTATAGCTTAAGGGGGGGTGTTGGAGACATTTACCATCATACACACTCTTTCGGTCAAATTGGCCTAGTTAAACCACTATCCTAAGTATAAGTGACATTAATTGACATTAGTGGAGCATTAATTGCCATCATCCAATCACACCCACGCCTACCTACAGTCAAGGAGGCTAACTGGAGCACTCCAGGGGTGACATTAATGCACCTAATTGCTAACTGGTGGTTACAATCAGTTCAACCAGTCAGTTAAGGCGCCTCTAGTCATTAAATATATTATTTAATGATTATTTATTATTATTTAATGATCTGGAGTCAACAAGGCACCTCCACCAACTTCTGAAGGTCAGTTCAGCTTCAATTAACCTCATCGGGGTTCATTGGAGTCATGGAGCACTAGCACTTGATGGTTGGCTTGCTATGACATGTGTTTGATCTCCTTCAGTTGAGATTCAATGATTTATTGCACTTCAACTTCAGTTAGGGTTGGGTGAGTCAATTAGGGTTTTGGTCAAGTGGTTAACTGAGTGTGATTGAATGGCTGAGAGTCAGTTAAGCTAGACTCACTCACTGAATTTGAATTGTCTCCTTAGGTATTCAAATTCTTCATGGAGTTAAGCCATTGCTCAGCATTGGTATTGTAACCCTTTATTTGTTTATTAAATATACAGAGAGGAAACCAATTATGGTTCCGATTAACACCATTTCATGAGTATTTGTTGATAATTCTTTCATGAGATTGATTCTTAGTTCCTAGATCATGTGCAAGAATTAATACATTGGATATACTATTTGATATATCCCACCATAGGTACAGGTTCCACCAGTTACTAAGCAGAATACTCTAGTTGTTGAGCCAATTCTTGTTAGACCCTCAGGAAAAGAACATACAGACATACCATGTCCATTTGGAACTAAATGGGGGAAACGCTTTGGAAACAGGAAGAGGAAAGGAAAATCAATAACACCACCAACGCCACTCCATCGGGAGGATGAAGGCTCCGAAACTAGAAATTTGTTGCCACCATACATCCCGCCAAGATGCTCTGATATGCCAAAGGTTAGAATCCCAAAGATGTCAGGGGTAGCGCTGGTCACACCATCGGTGTCGAAAGGAGTTAAGGTATTGAAGGATATCTTGTCGAAATTGTGGAAGCTATCTTTTGTTGACCACGAAACCAAGAAAGAAAAAAATATTTGGACCGCAAGAACTACATGCTCACTATATAGGATACACCACATGGGTCGAAGAGTTTGGTTCCAATGGAATGGGATAGAGGACTTGACCAATCAGGAATACAATCATTTCTATATATGCCACATTTTGGTCGAATCCCATAAATAAATACCTGTGTCAAGAAGTTACTAGTATTTTTTCATGGTGGTTATCCGTGACTCGACAAACCAATATCTGTGGATGTCGAGCTCATTGCAATCATACAGGCAAACCAGTAGTAGGAATATATCCAGTGCCCTTTCTAAGGAAAGATCAAGAAACTATGATATCCGCGAGGATGAAAGAAAAGTATGACGTGTTTAGAGATAACAGAGGATTCCTAATATCTTCAATTAATGACCATATCATTCATTTTGCTTCTAAGGTACTATATTTTAAGTTGTTGCACAAGATGCGACCGAACCAGTGTACTGCGAGTGTTGTTGCGCTAGTTGAACTCTGTGCAGAGGGAGTTCAGATCAATTGGTCGCAATTCCCGTTGAATGAATTTCTACAAGATGTTGTTGAGTCAATGGAGGAGGGTAAGCCATTCCACTACTATTGGTTGTTGATTTTAATTTCATTCATCGCATGGTTTGACCCACCAAGCTACCTAGGGTAGATGTACCAGTTCACTGCATGGGATCCATATACTGAAATCTCTAGTTCACATATAAGAACAAGGACAAGTTGTAGAATATGTTGGCGTAATCCCCACCAACAAAACCCAATCGATAGGGGTTCCCACTCTGTCAATGCTCTACTCACCACGATCTCCCTGAGAACTAGCCCCAATAGGTTTTTCCCTGTTCGGCAACACCCGCGAAGCGGATGAAGTCTCACCCAAGATGTTTGAGGGAGGGCTAATGGAACCAAGTTTCCACATAATATAGGAGGACTATGGGCATCGACAATTCATCAACTTCTCTTCCAGATCTGACCAGTTACTTAATCATCCATAGAACCATTCATAATTGCTCTTTAAAAGATCGCATCATTCATCCATAGCAGAAATAATCCCATCACATAACAGAAATAACCAATTGTTGTGCAAAACAGATCTAGAAAGATAACATCATTCATAATAAATAACCATCCCACCATATATCCATGTCGCACACAATTACCATTGGATTCAAACAAGCAGAAATACAGGAAGAGACAAAAAGATAACAGTAGTTCAACTCAACCTTCGTCTTCTCGTATTAATTCGACGCAATCAACCACAGATCCAGAACAGACAGCAAGTCAATTGAGTTTCAAGTTCTACATTCTCATTCTATATCCCTTTACATTTGCAATTCTTCTTCTATTTATAGGCTTACGCCTTTACATTCATGGTCCACTTGGACGATTTTCTAACTAATTCTTAACTGACTCTACCAACTAAAGACCAATATCCACAAAATGTGGTAAAAAGTACAAAAAGTGACCCAAAATATTCAAAAATAGTCTATCTTCTGCCTTGCATGCCATCTTTTCCTTACGCGGTGTCTTCTGAGCTTGTGCAACATCCGCGATGATGCACAACTGACTTATCCCAAAACCCCTGCCAATAGGCCCCAACACAATATTGTGGCTCGCCCTCGAGCCACGTCAGTTGGAAATGGTGTACTCATTGATTTTGAGCTTGAAGTCTTCCTACTGCTGAGTGATCTCTTTTACCTATGTTTAAATTTTCTTAGAAAGGTCCTAACTTCTGAGCAAATCCTATTTTAATGGGTTCTCCATTAGCTTTGCATTCACTTCCTTCTTACCCTCCTGCACAGCCTGTAGCGCAACGACTACTTTCACCGATAATTGGGCTCCAATTTCTTGGAACTCGTCAAGCTGTCATTGTTCTTTCGTTGTCACTCCTAAGCCTTTCCAACTCGTTGTTGTAGCTCCTTTAACTCCGCTGACCGTGCAATATGAACAATTGGTGGAATTGTCCTCAATGATGTCTTCAGTGTTTCCAACTAGCCCTCGGCTTCCTGCAACTGCTTTGGATCATGCAATCCTCTTTCCTAGTGGGTTCCTCGACCCACCACAGATTTTGATAACGCGCGCCTTTACATACCTTCACTGCTTCAACCTCCATCCCTTGGTAATCCATTGGCTCCATCCAAGCCACTAGTACAATTAGGATCAAGATCCAAATATATGTGAAAGGCCTATCTCCTGCCTGAACTGCTACTGCATCCTCTGTCAATTGGTTTAGCAAGAATAATGCCGAGTTCATTTGCACCCCTTCTGCACATTGTTCTACACACACAATCACCCTTGAAGTGCACTGGATGGGGTGATTCTTCCTTACAATATTGCTTTCTAGAATTTGTGCACTAATTCGTACTGCACGGTCGTTGATGTTATCTATTCGGTAGGCCCTCCCATCGCACTACAAGTCGGACTTCTGTTTCAACCGTGCGACAAGCCGCTTATCATTTTCCCTACCTCTGAAGTATTGTGATGGGTCTATCCCATCCTTTGGCAACCCCGTGATATCTGATATCAAGTCCACCATGATTAGGGCTGGTGTATCCAACCATAACGTCCCACCATGGAAGCAGGCCAAAAGCTGCTTGACACAGGCATTTTCCTTGTTCATCCACCCAAAGTGCAGCATGTTAATTCATCCGAGCAACCCAGCTTTATCCAACCCCTACGCCCATTCTTGCGGGATATGTACTATGGGTCCACCTGCAACTGAGGGCAAAGATTCGTAGGGCTCATTCGCTACATCTTGGAACACCAATAGGTCGTGATTGTTGTATTTCATCCGCACTAATGCCGGCACAATATCTTTATTACACACCATCCCACTCGGCAGCGACGACATCTTGGCCTGATACTTCTGGTTTTTGGTTAGTTGTCGAGGCTGCGCACCAGGTCAGGTGGGAGCGATGTAACATGGAATGTCGCTAATGGAGATGTCCTTCCGTGCCGTAGACTCTAAAACTTCGAAGCTTGATAGCCCCGTCTGCATAGTTCCCTCTCCTTACGCCTTAATTGATGTTCTCGCCTGCCTCTTCTGTGGCGTTGGAGGATTCAGCTTCTAGCCCTTGCGCTTCCTCTTCGTGACAGACGATGATCTGATCGACATACTGACAATTTCTTCGACAATGGTTACTGGTCTGATTGTCGAGTCCCTCTCACTCGAAATCTCTACCATGTCTAGGGTGATCTGCATGCTGCAACAATACCCCGCAAGGTTCTAATCGTCACTCACCCTCTTCTTTACTCTGCAACTCACAGAATTCACTTGGTCGCTCTGGATTTCAACCCAGCGCAATAATTCTTGCAACTCAACATAGCACACTGGTGCTTTCAACCCGCGCCGAGCACCTTCTTATAGCATCAGGTCGATCCATACTCATCATTACTAAATCAAACGTGGCCATCATGACCCAATCCGTCATTAATGACCCGAATCCATCGGCGATCCTATCAAGCTAATGGTCGAATCGGCCATAAATGTGTGTTGCTTCAACAAGCGTTGTTGGTTAACTACTTTTAACTGTCTACAATTATTACTGATTTGATTATGTTGCAACCCTGCAGCTCTCACAGTCTTTCTTCCTAACCGTGCTACCGAATCCTATGCTTGTGCAATCACTTCCTCCTAGTGCACCCTCCTTCTTCCTACCCATCCTTCCTATTTTTTTTTTTTTAGTGTGCAGTTCCTTAAGCATCATGTGGTTCTGGCCCTATCCTATAGCGCTTCATTCGGCTACCATTCACTAGATTTGGTATCATTGTTCCATCTAATTGTTGCAGCTGAATTACATCTCCAGAAGTAATAGAATTAACAAGATATGGACCTAACCAATGCATCTATAACTTACCTGGATGCTTCAGGAATCTATTGTCGTACAGCAGTACCAAATCTCCTTTCTGAAACTATTTGTTCTTTATGTGGCGATCATGCCAAGCCTTCTAGCGATCCTTCTTGATGCATTGATGGAAGCCTATTATAAAGAAGTCCTCTTCAAGCTATCTTAATTGTGTTGCACGCTCCTCTAGCGCTGCTTCGTCATCCATGTTCATCGCTGTTGCAATGCACAGACTGTGAACAATGTATTCCATAGGCATGATTGCCTCTTTCCCATATACCAATTTGAATGGTGTTTTCGCCATCAATCGCTTGCAAGTGGTGTGATGTGCCCACAATACTGCGGGAATCTTTAAGTCCCAGTCATCACAGTTAGCATTACACACCTTTGTAAGTGCATGCTCAAATATCTTGTTGAAAACTTCTACTATTCTGTTTTCCTATGGATGATATGGTGTACTTTTATTATGTTATATTTGCAATTCTTCTGTCAGCACGCTTACTGTGCGATTGATGAAGTGAGTGCCTTGGTTGCTCATCAATATCCTTGGACATCCAAACTATGTCACGAAGTTGTCAAATAGAAATCTTGTTGTTGTGGTAGCGGTGTGGGTTCCCATTCTATTGATGCTCTACTCGCCGTGATCTCCCTGAGCACTGGCCCAGACAGGTTTTACCCTGTCCGGCAACACCCATGAAGTGGATGAAGTCTCACCTGATATGTTCGAGGGAGGGCTAATGGAACCAAAGTTTCCGCAAAATAGAAGAGGACTATGGGCATCAACAATTCATCAACTTCTCTACCATATCTAACCAGTTACTTAATCATCCATAGAACCATTCATCGCATCTCTTTAAAAGATCACATCATTCATTCATAGAAGAAATAATCGCATCACATAACATAAATAACCATATTGTTGTGCAAAACAAATCTAGAAAGATAACATCATTCATAAGCAATAGCCATCACATCATATATCCATGTCGCACATAATTACCATTGGATTCACAGAAACAGAAAGACAGGAAGAGACAAAAAGATAACAGTAGTTCAACTCAGCCTTCATCTTCTCATATTAATTCTGTGCAATTAACCACAGATCCAAAACAGACAGAAAGTCAATTGAGTTTCAAGTTCTACATTCTCATTATGTATCTCTTTACATTTGCAATTCTTCTTCTATTTATAGGCTTGCGCCGTTACATTCATGGTCCACTTGGATGATTTTCTAGCTAATTATTAACTGACTCTACCAACTAATGACCAATATCTGCAAAATGTGGTCAAAAAGTACAAAAAGTGACACAAAATATTCAAAAATACTCTATATTCTGCCTTACATGCCATCTTTGCTTTGCACGGTGTCTTCTGAGCTTGCGCAACATTCGCGATGATGCGCAGCTAACTTGTCCCAAAACCCCTACCAACAGAATATTAATATCGAGTTTTTTATGAATGGAGATGCCATAAAGGATCAGGTGCGGAAGCAGACAAGACTTGCGGATGACACTGTTAAACGGTTCCGCCAAATTATCAAGATTCAAATCTAGCTGCATTATGTTATGATCCAGCCGCGACAAGACCCACAATCCCAGTGGTTGGCGACGTAGTTTTTATGAACAGAAGAAGAAGTAGAATCCATTTCCCATGAATGGTCGAAAAAATGGTGTGCCCCTAATCCATATGACCAAATAGTAGATGACAACCTAGACCAGGACAAACCCCCATCGCCACAAGAGAAAGATCAAGAAGAGGATTCGCAGGATGATGCATAAGATCCTGATCCTGCCTAGAGTGGCTCGATCTCAACTCCCATGGATCCCGCAGTAGGAGAGAAGAGGAACCAGGAAGAAACAATGCAAGGGGAGTCTAAGCAAAAGAAAAGAAAGGCTGACAAAACCACCAATACCATTAGCATTGATGGGGAAGAATTTACACAGTTAACTGAAGTGTTGGCAGAAGTCATGAAGACAAGTTTTCATAAAATAGACAAGCAACATACATAGTTAACAAGCAGTATTACTAATCTGCTGAAAACACTCTACAAAGATGTTGAAGAGGTTTGAATCGTAGTAGATTATACGCCTTAGACAACTGAGTCACAAGACGTACTTAGACCTTCTAAAGAACAACAACTTGAGATGTCAATTCTAGTTCCACCAATCATGGTGCAAGTATCAGGAGAAGTACTTGATCTGGGAACCCTAGAATTCAATGATGTCTCCAAAAGCATAGAGTAGATAACCATAGACTGTTTGCAGATGTGCATGACTAAGATATATGCAGTACAGAATGTCGTAGTCACAGAAATGAAGATAAGAGAAGGTGCCTTGATTAAGCAAGCGAAGGTAGCAAACAAATGTGTTGATAAAATGAATAAAACAGTTCAAGAGATAGAGAAAAAAACAAAAAACATGGGAAGAAAATAGGCTTCGATTCAATAAGGTTATAACTCTTGCATGCACAAACTTTGTTGATGCAAGAATTACGGAAGACATGTTTGCAAAGGCCAAGGTCATTCAACTTGGTGAGATAGCAAACAACCTTCACAAAAAGGTCGCGGAGCTCGAAGCACAGATAAAGCCAAGGACACCCCCAGACGTGTTGGAGGAGCGAAGAAAAGAAGCAACAGAAGCTGTGACAAAGATAAAAGAGGGAGAAGTGTTATGTATTAATCCACTTAAACAAGTCTCTCAGGCATGGGAAGAGCTAATAGATGATGCAAAACTAAAAAAATTCGTAGAGGAGCTGTGCATAATTGTGGCAAATATAAGCCAAATGAATAGTGTGATGAAAAATTTGCCCTTAGCAGAAAAAATGGCTAAAGCAACAAAAATGAAGAAATTGCAGCATCGGATTATAAGATTGCGCATGCAACAGCATGAAAGAAATGAAAAGGTTTCAGAGTTGCAAGCTCAGGTAGAAAGGATTACAGGTACTATTCAGCCCGCACATCAAAAGGTGCTCCAAGAAGCAAAATTAGTAGAATGCATAACGCCGAAACATGTCAGTTCTGACCTTATGGAGAAGTTCAATGAAATAGAGGAAGATGTACGACATGAGGCAGAGAAAGTAGTGAAAATCTTGCAATATTTTTAAAGCAAAGTTGACACAAGTCAAGAAATGGAAGAATAGTTTTGCGTGGCTCGAGATGAGACACATGTCAGTGTTGGGGGCCTGTTGGGTTTAGGGAAAGATAGGCATAATTTAGTTAGAATTATTCCCAAGTATGAAAAGATTCATGTCGCAAGAAGTAAAAGAAGTTGCAACATAAGTAGAGAATGGAGAACAAAAGAAGGAAAAGAAGGGAAAGGAGTTGTGACAGAAGCAGTCAAGAAAGGAAGGAAGGAAGAGCAAGGTAGAAGAAGTAGCAAGGAAGTAAGATGCAACAAAAGAGGAACACAAGTATACAAAGAAGAAATAGCTAAGGAAAGAAGCAGTCGAAGATGAAGTTGTGACAACATAAGAAGAGAGTTCGCGATAGAAGAGAAGATGCGACCAAAGGAAATGATGTGATGGAATAAACCATGTCAGAAGGTGTGTAGTGGTGAACCAACTAGAAAGCAACAGTTCGGGAAGATCGTCAATACAAGGTCGGCTAGAATTGGTGGAAGCCGCACGTATGAAAGCATCTTTGTAAATTGGGTCGTTAGTGCTTACTAACATGTGTCTATAGAATAGTAAAGACAACCTGTTGGATAACTGTATGAATTCAGCTAAAAGCGACATGTAAGAGTCTATAAAAGGAGGAACCCAAGCTGTATCCGGGTTAGACACACTCTGGTCATTTGAGTCTCTATGGCATCTGGTCATTTATTTCTTAGAGAATTAGCTCCTAGTAAGTTGGCTTTGGTCCATGTGTTAGCTTCTGTAAGTTGTGTCGTCTATTAGTGTGTTGAGTCGTATAGAGGAGTTGAAGACCTTGCAACTGAGTGTGCAGGAGTGTAGAAGAGATTGAGTCGATCCAGGTTTTGTGTGGATTGACAATAGAGTCGTAGAGGAAGTTGATTCAATCTAGGATGTGTGCAAATCATTAGTAGAGTTAAGTAGAGAGGGAATAGTGACAGAAGACCAGAGAGCATGAGAGGAGAAAGAAGTCCATGTAGATAAGAAAGAAAGATCTATAACAGAGTCTGCATCTTAGTGCGTAGACCAAGGGTGCCATATATTTCTCATGCCAGATGAAGAGCGCCTTTATGTTTTTCATGGATGGGTTTCCATGTTAGATACTATGTTATATGTGTGAATGATGAATGTGTTTGAGTCGCATATATAGGTTGTCGTGAATAAGCGACTAGGTATTTTCTTATGAATGAGTTTATATGTATCTATCACACTGTCATTATTGAATGTATCTATGCTACATCGGGTTTATTGTAATAATACCAGATGAAGGATGATTTTTGTCACAACTTAACTAGGCATAATAAGTATAGAGACCCCACCCATTAGCCTCTGTCAAGAGCCTTGGTAGAATACCAAGCAACCAAAAATCCCCCAACCAACTGCAGAAACCTGGTTTTGGCAATTACCCATTATAGAGATATCTCAAGTGAGACGACATCTGCGTTGCAGGTCCTGTCGACTGAGCCTCGCTCTGTCAGGCCGATATCTTGGGATTTGTTATGTGTAAAGGAGGGACTAAACCTAGGTCGAAGAGAGTTCAACGCCAACACCTAGCTCTAGGAGGACATGCTCTAAGAGTCCCTTTAATGGCTTTTTGTTTCCTTGTCGAGACATCCAAGGCCGTGTGTTCATGAGGTGAGCCCATCATTGACATTCATCCTCAAAGTCTATTGGACACAACATTAAAACCCTAATGGATAAACCCCAACCATAGTTAGCACTTGTAAATCTTGTTTATGTCGACGGGCCCTGAAGAAATAGTGATTAACTATCTGCTTAGGGTAAGACGTCTCCTCCCCTAATACTATATCCATAATTGAAACTTGAGACAAATTCAGGGTTGTCTCGTATATATGGGAATTATCAAGCTCGAAAGAATTCCTAGGCTAAAAAAGGGTCCTTATATGAAGGGGATCTTCGATAGATACCAAAGACAACATATCAGAAAAAATGAGCCTGTAAGATCTCAGAGATTCAGGAATAAAGGTATCATTGACCTATATACAAACTTAGGAGGATGACTTGGTACAAGTTGTAGCTTGTCATCATCAGATTCAAATAATGAAACTCCTCCATGAGAAAATGCTAAAGGGAAAATAACTCTTCTTGACCCCACATCATCAAAGGAAAACTTATGCTCGACAAACCCGCCTGAATTGACAGCATCACGAGAGTCTTGTTGGAGGAGCTAGTCGGTTAGCCGACTAATTAGAGATTAGGTCGACCTCATAGGTCATGTCGGTTGACTGAACCGACAAGTAGTTATTTGTAACTATTTTGTAATCATATATATAGGATGTTGAGCCAGATACGAACTTGGTTCGGTTTGATGTATGTATGAACCCACATGTGTTATTGTGTAATATAAGTTGTTATTCTACCCACTACTCTTTTCTCTTGTCTCTACTATGATTATATGATTCTTTATATGTATTTTCGGTAACCTTTCAATCTGAGTGATTACAACATTGGTTCCGTTGTCGGGAGTACATGTACGGATGAAATGACCATGATTAGATGAACTCAGAGCAAGAGATTAAGGACTAGTGGGAGAGTAAGATCACAAACTATTTGTAGAACTACGCTTGGAGAAATAGCCTGACCATTGCGAAAGCTAAGGAGGAATTCTTCTCTGAAACACATGAGAAGTTTGTAGAATCGGTACCTCAGTCTATGAAGAAGTTATTGGATGAAAAAGCCGGTAGACACTAAAGAACAAGAGTTACTCCAAAGGATGACGAGAGGTGGACGAATGAATTTGTCGGAGTGGTTTGAAAAAATCGTAGACGAGTTCTATGAAGACCGCACTGTGGAAGAGAGAGTCTTTGTCTAGGGCATCGAGAAGAGGTTCTATAATGATTTCATTGAGCAATTTCTCTGTTCACTACTGACATTTTTGTTTAAATTTTTTATCGATAGGGGAGCAGCCCACATTGTTGAGCCTCATCCATCACTAATCAAACCACCATCAAAACACCAACTCGGTGGAAAAGAAAAAAGCATGGGAGAAGTTTATTGCAGAAAGAGCGTGGGAATACTTTTTGAGCAAATAGACAGAACCACCTGGGCTTACTAAAGCGTTAGGTAGGCTATGGGGGTGTAGTTGGTCATGTGTTGTGGTAGAGTGGAAGGATTCTAGTCGACTCTGGAAGTGACTGCCAGCAATGAAAATTCAGGCTAAGAAAGAAAGAATTCCGACAGTGGCTCACAAAAGCACTTAAGATTTACAGAAAATAGAGAGAGATAAGAGACAGAAGAGAAGGGAGGAACATAGATAGTACGTCATTATGCTCCATAGAAGAATGACTACCAGGGTGACTGAACATGAAGAAAATTCGCTAGATTTGGGTCATGACCGACAAGAAGAGGGTGTATACGAAGAAGTGTCACCAATGGAGGAGGATTTGTGGATAGAGCAATGTGAAGCTCTCCAAATTGAGTTACCCCAGGATATAAGACCTCTATCTCTAGTAAATTCGAACCTGAGTTCTCGAGTGTAGTCCATTGTCGAAGAAGACTTGAGGCTATCAGTTGGAGAGTTTGATGTATGGAGCCGACTAGATGATGAAGGAAATGATGTCGACCATCTTGTAATTCGTCGACCAAAGGAAGGAAACTGGGTCACATTCCAAGCGTACCCATCTAACCGAAATATCCACCTACTCTACCCAGATCATGGAGGAGCACCCCCCAGCCAAACATAGATTTAGAGAACACAGGTCAATTAGACTCGCAAGGAAGGATATCCTAGCTATAGCAGTCTACATGGATATCGATAGAAGAATTTGAACTAGACCGACGACTTGTCGAGGAAGAACTGACAAACAAAACTTTCGATGGGAACAAGAGTTCCATCGAAAATAGCTATGAACAACACAAAGTAACAGAAAGTATCCCACCCCCACCACCACCACCGTCCGAAGGATACAACGATGCCGATGACATGGGGCATGATGCCACACACATCCCCCTCTATGAGGGCGATGAAGATCCCAGACGACACCGGTTTGTCTGCGAATCGACATGGGAAGCAAACACAGTGAAAAACGAAGATTGTTAGATGGCGCAGTTCGTTAGTGCTTTGCACAAGCGAGCACTAACTTGGTACATGACATACACTGAGAAAATGTCTAATGCAACTAAAGAAGAAATTAAGAGACAATTTCTTTCATTCTTCAAAACCCCAGATGCGAAGTATCTGGCGGCAAAAAAGGTTGAAAACGACGATCCAGAAGTCGACAGAGACTGTCTGGGAGTACGATAAAAGGCTGAAGGACTTACTTAGAGAACTGGATTACAACATGGAAGAACAACTATTAATCCAATGGTTTCTTTAAGGACTCTCATAGAAAATTTGAAGGCACATTAGTCTGGAAACATTTGACACATATGAAGATGCGCTCACAAAGGCGTTACAAGTCAATATGGACGAAGACTACCCAATGCACCCTGTGGAAAACCGACTCGAAGAACAACTAGAAATAATGCATAAATCATTAAGGGAACTTAACCTCAAAGGGCAAGAAATCTGGTGCATGAAAAGTTCAACGACCGGGCATACTAAAGACATTAGTTGACAAGACGCCTTCTTTGTTCAAACAAAATGTTTTTGTGACATCTGCTAGGAACATGGGTTGCAGGCGACAAAGGATTGTTCGTTTAATATGAAAAATGAAAAATCTTTTTGGTGTGCAATTTGTGAAGTTAAGAGTCACACAACAACCGACTGTCACTTAAACCCAGAACTATCATGCAGTTTATGAAACAAACATTATTGCATAGAACAACAATAATAATGAACAAAATGAGCAAAGCAACAAAAGATACGAAGGCCGAATATATGAACGCTGATATAACAATAATCGTCATGGGGGTTATGCAGGTCGAGGCCAATTCTTTAGAAGTCAAGACAAAAAACCACGATGACCCATCCAATGCTTCTCATGCCACAATGAAGGTCACCGATATGCAGATTGTCCATACAAAGATCTGACTAATCTCAAACTTTGTACTACTTGTGGTGTGGGCGATCACTCTTTAGAGGATTGTCCCACCATGCTCGAAAAAATAAATAAAAAGAAAAATGTTAATGTCTTATCATGTGTTCAAAAGTCTGATGTAATTCGGGCAAAGAATTTACAAATAGTCACTAGACAAGGAACAAAAACTGGCAGTGATAATCCAAGAATAAGTTAGATAAAAGGCAAATATGACTATCATAATCATATAAATAAAAAACAATTATATAATGATGCATCTAATATGTTTCAAGAATTCGCTAGACAAGAAGCAAACAATGATAGTCGAGAGGCTATATCTCAAGAACTGCTTAATACATAATGATAACTCTATGGCACAATTTATTGATTTATTATACACTATTAAGAACAAATATGGTGTGGAAAAACAAACCAAGAATATCTGTAGCCTAAATAAAAAAGATAAGAGTGATGATGACCCACATGTCGACCTAGAGATTGAAGGATATCATGTTTGACAAATTATTCTCGACTTCGGATCTCAAGTGAACATTATGACAAGAGATACTTGGGAATAGTTGGGCAGACCTCGACTAAATGAATTAGGTATATATTTGAAACTAACCGAACAAGGGCTTATCGAACCTTTTGGTAATGGAGAAATGTCGACACAACCAAAAATGGAATTTCCACAAAAGTCGACTTTGAGATCATTGACCCTAAAGAAGGATCCAGATCCTTCCCAGCCTTAGTGGGCTGACCTTGGGGTCAAAAGATGAAGGTATCGATCTCATTAGATAAAGAAAAAATAAATCTAAAAGGGAATGGGCAGAAAGTAATTGTCCATATTCACCCTTCACAATGTGAACCATGGACTAAACCCATAGATGAAGAAGTTAATGTCCGACAACTTTATCAAATCTAGAATAACGAAGATTATACTGAACCAAATATATATGGAGAACTAAATCTAGGAAACCAAGACTCAGTGGGATATAACTCAGATGCAGAAGTTTACAACTAGGAGAAGAAAACTATGAAACCCACGCAAGAGGATGCTGGACCGTTCAAGCCATCCCAAGAAAACCGACGTGTCAATTTTTTTTCTGTGTCCATCATTCCAAAGATATTCGAAAGAAAAATTATGGAATACCCTTCTTTAGCACCAATTAAAACAGAAAACAAACAGTCTCTTTGGTATAAAGAAAGAGAATCACTACTATTGCATATTGAACAAGTTTCCAAGAACATAGGTGAGCACGAACGACTTCAAAGCCTATTCGAAACGTTTACAAGTCAAGCTGCTCAATGGTGGGACACCCATCAGTTGAGACTACAAACATGGACGACAACTTCAACTTACTTCATTGAAAGATTCGTTGGGAAGAAGCTAACTAAACAAGCACAAATACCAGTCTTCACACAAGGACAAGATCCCGAAAAACACACAAATACATGTGAAAAGGGATGGAGAAGACTTGGTTACAAAGATGAACAAATATGGCTGCACCTATTTCCATCAACATTAGACAATTTAGCAAATAAATGGTATAAGATGGAAGAAGCACAAGGCAAAATGTTTGTATGGAATGAACTCAAAGAGAACTTCATTAAAGACTTCAAATTCATACCGGAAGATGATAAACTAGTCAAAGCAACAGAACAAATAAAAACATTCATACAACCAACTGTCCAGAGCAAACCGACACAATCTCATAGCTGACCAAAAGATTCATCATGTAGCATTCAATCTAATAAAATACTTTAGTCGACAAGACTTCGACTAGAAAATGAGCATACAAAAGGAAAAAGCTTTCAGTGGAAATCTAATCATCCGGAAACAACAAAACAAATTAGAACAATATTCAAAATCGAATCAAAAGAAGATACTGACCGAATGACAACAAAAGACTTCCCAGCGTCATTCTCACAATTTAAAGAAGGAAGTCGACAAATCAACGAAAGAAAGTCACCAGAATGGATGGACGCAAAGGTTAGAACAAAAGAAATCAACATTTCCAATGACAATATACCAAAAATGGTGAGAATAGGTGATTACTGGAATGAGGAGCAAACGGCAGAAATCGTTTACTTATTAAAAGAATTCCAAGATGTCTTCGCTTGGGACTATAAATACCTCAAAGGGTTAGTCCAAGAAATGGGAGAAATGAAAATTCATATCAAACCATATGCAAGACCTGTAAAGAAAAGACCTTACAAACTTGCTCACAAATACAAAGAGATAGTGAAGAAGGAGATCGACAACATGCTAATAGCTAGAATCATTTATCCAATCGACCAATCGGAATGGGCAAACCCAATGGTCATCCAACCGAAAAAGCATGACCCGACAAGATTGAGAATCTGTTTCAACTTCTGAGAGCTAAACAAAGTCACCTTAGCATACCCATTTCCAACCCCATTTGTAGATGAACTCCTAAATGAAGTTGCGTGACATGAGTGTTACTCGTTTACATATGGATTTTCAGGATATAACCAAGTACCAATAGCTAAAGAAGGTCAAAAGAAGACAACATTTGTCTGTGAATTTGGATCGTTTGCTTATAAAGTTATACCTTTCGGTCTTAAAAACGCACCTGCTGTATTTTCCAGAATAGTAGTCAAAGCATTCAAGGAATACATTTATAAAACCATGGTTGTATATTTTGACGATTGGACAATATACTCCATGCTGAACGATCCTTGCAAATGGCTAAGGCTAATGTTGGAGAGGTGTCGACATATCCAAATTTCACTCAACATAAAGAAACACATCTTTGTAACCCCTATAGGAATCCTACTGGGGCATATTGTATGCAAGTAAGGCATCAAGGTTGACTTTGCAAAAATAAAACTCATTCTAGACTTAAAACCTCTAGTCAATCCAAAACAAGTCAGAATCTTATTAGGTCATACAGGATACTACAGGAAATTCATCTGCCATTATTAAGACATGACATGCCCCTTAGAAGAACTATTAAAAGAAGATCAAGAGTTTGAATGGACTAAATAATGTGATGCATCCTTCGACACCTTAAAGAAAAAATTAGTCAAAGCACCTATTCTCAGGTTTCCAAATTGGTCAGTCAAATTCCATGTACACATTGATGCATTAGACTTAGCAATAGGTGCAATCCTAACACAACCAGGAGACAACGGGATGGATTACCCAATTTTGTATAGCAGCAGAAAACTAAACAAAGCAGAACACAATTATTCCACAACAGAAAGAGAAGCATTAGGAATGGTATTTGCACTACAAAAATATTGACCTTACCTATTAGCTAACCCTTTTATATTCTACACTGATCACCAAGCATTGAAATATTTAGTAAACAAACCCTTACACCATGGAAGAATATGTTGATGGTTGTTACTATTCCAAGAATTCGAATTCGAAGTAGTAGTCCGACCAGGAAAGCTAAATGTCAGACCCGACCACTTATCGAGAATCGACATGGGGGAGGAACCGATAAGAGTCGAAGATGATCTACCAGATGCACATCTATTTCAAATAGAAGTTGTTCCTGCAGAACTAGAAGAGATAGCACAATTCTTAGAAAATGGTCAAGCACCTAAGGGAGTGAGTACTAAATAGAAGCAAATTCTAGCAATGAAAGCTACACCATATAGTATAATTAACGAATATAAAATGGGTTTGGATGAAGTACTTTGTCGATGCATTTTAGAGCATGAAAGAGAAAGCATTATGCATGAGGCGCACTATGGACCAGCTGGAGGACATTTTCAATCGAATGCAACTACTAAAAAGATCCAACAGTCAGGATTATGGTGGCCGACATTACATAGAGGCTGTCGAAAGTTTGTTAGTAAATGTGATCGCTGTCAACGTTTAGGTCGACCTTTACCTAGCACTGAGATGCCTTTAATACCGAAAAATCCAAGTTTAACATTTGAAATTTGGGCTATCGACTTTATAGGACCATTTCTGGTTCCAAAAAGAAGGACAGGTGCATGCTACATCATAACAACAGTCGATTACGTTACTAAATGGGCAGAGGCAGAACCTTTCGAAACCTGTTCTAGTGAAGTAGCTGCTAAATTCATATACAAAAATATAATTACTAGATTTGGTTGTCCATTGACTCTAAACAGTGACCAAGGATCACATTTTATCAACAAAACCATTACAACCTTAATGGAGCAATTCAAAATCGACCACAGACAAAGCACAATGTATCATCCACAGTCTAATGGGGTAATCGAAGCATTCAATAAAACCATGGCAAGAGGTTTAACAAAAAAATTCAATACAGATAAGGATGATTGGGATGAGAAAATTCCAGCTATCCTATGGCAGTACAGAACAACATATAAACAATCCACATACCAAACACCATTTAAACTTGTCTATGGACAAGAAGCAGTGGTCCCCCCTACATTTTCAACAGCAGACACCAGTAATAGTCTACATATTACATATTAATGTCGAAGTAGCTAGGAAGGACCGACTAATGCAACTAGCTAAGCTAGAGGAACACCGACTAATCGCTATACAACATCACGAAATCCAAAAAACAACAACAAAAAGCATGGCATGACTGAAATATAAAAAACAAGAACTTGTCGGTTAGATATCTTGCGTTGTTGTATAACAGTTAGGTGAAAGAGAAACCAAAGAAACTACATACAGAGTGGATGAGACCCTATATCGTTGAAGAAATCAATGCCAACGGATCAGTCCGACTGAGAATGTTACAAGGCAAAGTATTTTGGAAACTTATTAACGGTGCCCAACTAAAGTAGTATGAAAACTAAAAGAAAACTCAATAAATAAATAAATAAATAATAACAGTTCCATAATTGTTAAACAAAACCTATAAAAACCATAAAAACCTAGAAACAACAAAAAGAATCAAATCCGGCAATATCAAAATGACAGGAAACCACGAAGGAAGTAACAAAATACAATTCGACAAAAATAGCAACCGACATTTTAATCATCGACATATCGACTACCGACCATACAACTGACATTTCCATCATCATGATGCACATCGACAAGAGGATCAAAAGGTCCAATTAAGCCATCATGACTACAGATAGAGGGAGCACCAAAACCAGAGCGCATTACGAGAGCTTTCAATAGAGCATCCTTCACCATTAGATCCGCCATTAATACCTCCATCGACAAGATTGTCGCCCGCTCCATCTATAAATACCACATCAGATGAAGACTTCATATCATTTTACGAAGAACTAGAGAGACATAGTTATCAGACCCATGAGAGCAAATTACCTATTCAAAAACTCGAACCTGCAATTGACAAAATGACACCAAAGAAGACGCGATCCACAACCACCAAAGCAAAGGAACTAGAATCTGCAGCGAACCCATTGATAAAAAGATTAGAGAACATCAGTAAGGCAAAAGTACTGGAAAACTCATGGTCACGACTTTGGACAATTTTTTTTTTTAAAGGCCTATGAAAATAGAAAAATGACAGAGGAAGGCTAGAAAGTGAATGCCGGTACCATCATGAGCTATATCAATGCACCTCTAATGGCGAGTTTCAGAGGGACGAAAGAAATCATCGCAAAATTTATCATGAGCCGATATCATAATGGGAAGTTCTACTTTGATACACTTGTTGAGATATCCAGCGATGTCATTTACAAGCTTACAGGGCTATCTAACAAAGTCGAACCTGTCCCAGACAGGTTAAATCCTAGGTTGGCTGAAAAACTAACAGGTACATCGACTGGAAAGAATTCTAAAGGGTTCATATTGGTCAAATCAAAGCCACAACACCCAAAATGGTTGCAAAAAGTTGTGTGTACAGGTCTAACTGTTATAGGACGAGGGTGCAATCTGAAGCTCGACATGTTGGAAGCTATCGACTGTATAGCGGAATTAGGGAAAACCTACCACTGGGCTCAATACTTAGCTGACATGATCAATAACATCTGCTTAAAATGTCAGGATGGAGGCACAATGATCAGGTTCCCATCACTGATCATATGGATTGCCATGTTCCACTTGTGTCGTGTCGGAGACCCACAGTTCCTAGAACTGACAAGATCCCATATGTGGCGCTTCAAGTCGTTCTCAATGGATGGAAACTCATAGGAACTCAAAGCAGCCAAAGTGTTGTTAGACATCTGGTTTCAAAACTTAAAAGTCCAAACAGCCAGATGAAGGGTGCCCCAAACCGAAGATGTCTGTTGCCGACAACACACATTCAAATGGAACTCGACCATACTGCAGTCTGGTACATGCAAGGAGCTACAACAAAGGCTAAACACCTTGATTATTACCCAAAAGTTGAGGAGATATTTACAGAGTTGGCCCGACAATCCAACACTAAGCTATCCATACCAGCGATCGCAAAGAAGACCAATCAGCCAATTGTGGAACCTCTAACCGACCAAGAGAAAGAGGAAGATTATGAAGTACACCTTCATATCATCACTTTCAATTTGGAAGATACCCTAGTAGAAGACAAAAATACTCTTCAAATAGTAACAGTACCATAGACACAGCAAGCCATTTTACCGACCCAACAACAGGAGGAGGAGGGTGAACAGTCGGATGAAGAAACACAATCAGACAAACCTGAGTATTCCATGTCAAAGTAGAATCTCCGACAAATAGCTCAGGAAATATCAAAATCACGAAAGAAGAAAGATAGTTTGACAAAAGGGAAAGGGAAGCGCAAACTCATCCTTCGAGAAGAGTCAGATGGCGAGGAAGAGCTACTTGCCAGAGTTGCCGACATCTTGGAGGATGCTGCCAAGAACAAAATATTTGTCGAGAAGTAGTTTAAACACTTCATAGAAGCCAAAGAAAAACAGGCAAAATCTAAAAAAGGTAAGAGTCGCCACCCCCCTGAAGTCGACTCTATTGATTTAACCTCCACTCCTCCACCCCCATCTCCAATTAGAATAGTGTAAGAAGAGATGCCAAACCCGACTGTTGTTGCCTCATCAAACCCTTATAAAGACGTATTTCCTGAAATACTCAAACAAAAATTCGACAAAGATGCTGACTTGCAACAATTATCAACAACCTTCCCAACCTTTTTCGCAATGCTCAAGAAATAAATAGCACACACCCACTCACTAATTCAAGCTCTTCACAACGACTTCTCACCCAGCAACCCGACCAACCACAAAAAGATAGCCCAAAACCAAAAGTTGTGGGAGTTATTAAATCCTCTTTCGTAAGAAATCCCGACAAATCATCCCAACTTGTTGCTGTGCAAGTTTCATCATTTATACCATTTATTGCAAATCCTCCCCTTTCGGTTAATGAAGTAGATGAAGGAGCAGTTGATCTTGATGCAAATGATCAAGTAGAAACATTGGCAACAAATCAAGAAATAGCCAACCTCCTCGATTATGTTGAAACCGATGACCCTATCGACTTGCAACCTGAATTCGAAAATCTTATGCCGACAAATGCCCTTCCGACCACCCCATCAACCCCAAAACATCCACCATCACCTACACCACCATCAACCTCAACTCCACATCCAAATTTGGTTTTACCATCTACACCACCGACAAGTACACAAATAACCACATAACCCATCCCCAAAATACAGTCGATAAACCCCAATGTAACAGAAGATCGACAAATAGAAGATCAGCTGACGGAAGAGCAACAGACAGAACATCAACAACTCGAACCAGTGCCAGCAGGACCAGAGGTTGCACAACATTCTCGGCATAAAAGAAAATAGAAAAAGAGGAAAGAGAAAGAACAATAGCTGGCACAATCAACATCACAGCAGGTACCAACAGTTATCCACCTACATCAGCTAGGATCGACTACTGCAGTCGAGACACCAAAACTCAGGGATGGAGAATTGGATCAACTGTTGGAAGCCCTCGATAAGGAAGCAAGGATACGAAAATAAAGAAAACAAGAACAAGTTGAGAATTTTAACAGAGCAAATATAATTTATGACAAAATGCAAGAATTTGACACAAACAGTTTTACGAGGAGCAGCAGAAAGCGACACCGACAAACCACTGGAAAGAGCTTATCAGTTGTTTGAAAGTGTTGTCTCTAACCTTCAGACACAATTACATACAAAGAAGGATGAACAAGCATACGAGACTTTTTTTCTACTAAGACAACAATATACAACATTTTCGGAAGCACACAAGGTGTTAAAAGAACATTTTGAGGAGTCTACTACTACAGAGGAAGTCTTGAGAAACTGGTATACTTATTATGGCCAAGTATTCCAAAAAGTTCGAGAGACTCATGAGCACATCAAAATAGTGGAGAATCAACGAGGACTCCCAGAAGCAATGAAGAGTACAGTACAAGATCAAGTAGTACTGGAAGCAACAAAACTCAAAAAAATAGGAAAATAAGCACATAAATGGATAAATCAGGAAATCCCTAGTCTCGACACACTTGACAAAATTTGTCCACACATGAAGAGGCTACTCAACACTACAGATGCTAGGACCTGACATGAACAATATTGTGGCCTTAATGATACAACAAAAGATGTCGAACCTGTCGAGCCTGACCCCGCTCACCATAGATATTCAGAAAGCACTCTGCAATTGGGAAGAGTTTCAAAATCAACTAATAGTCATAGCTTAAGCCATTGTAGATATATGCATCCAGAAATGACCATCTATTCGACAGCACAGTCCATGAGACAAAGCAATTGTAAAAATGACTTTAGACAGTCTATTTTGTTACCTCCACTATTTCTTCGGGACGAAGAAAGGTTTTGTCCCTAGGGGAGATGTTGGAGGAGCTAGTTGGTTTGGCGACTAGACTAGTTAGCTGACTAATTAGAGATTAAGTTGGCCTCATAGGTCGTGTCAGTTGACTGAACCGACAAGTAGTTATATGTAATTGTTTTGTAATCATATATATAGGCTGTTGATCCAGATACGAACTTGGTTCAGTTTGATGTATGTATGAACCCACATGTGTTATTGTGTAATATAAGAAGTTATTCTACCCACTACTCTTGTCTCTTATCTCTGCTATGATTATATGATTCTTGATATGTATTGTCGGTAACCTTGCGATCTGAGTGATTACAACAAGTCTACCAGGTTTGGACATTGAGAAAAAGGGGAGATAGTAGCTGGAAATGAAAGATTTGAAGGTAGAGGAGAAACCATGCTGTCTAAGGGCCTCTTACCAAAAGTTAAGTTGACGGGACAGGCAATAGAACTAATAGGACCTCCAGCTTCAAGACTTATAATCTGACGGGGTGGGAAAAAATCCCTGGGGGGGAAGAAAGGAAGGGGGAACCAAAGGACCAAACATAAGGGGACAATCCTCCGTTGAAATTTGGGGAGGCCACATGTCATATAAAAACCACCCACTCAAGGAATGATTGTAATTCAAAAGCAAAAAATAAAGAGGGACATCCATTCTAAAACATGAGCAAGTAATATAGATACATGGAAGAATAGAAGGAAAGAAACATTGATTTACCAAGAAACAAGCTAGCTTGTCCCTTGACTCATGTGTTGACTAGTTCATTTTCTGTTAGTTCCAATGACTTATTTAGGTCCTCTTTCTCTAACCTTACTAATGATGGGGGTACCTTGATAGCAACACCACCATTGGTCGAGCCATTCCTGAACTCAAGGTCCACGAAGGAAGCATTACTAGTCTATGACCCCTCCTTAAGATTAAAATCCTTTTGAGATACCTTCATCCAAGACAAGGCCAACTCTTCCACCTGAACAGAGGGTTGAAACCCCAATGACTAATGATTTTTTTGCCATATTGACCGCATAAACCTCTGTGAATTGTCCCTCACTAGGTGGTCGCAAGAATGGCATATGTTACAGTGAAAATGGATGCCGATATAATCAAACCGCCAAAGGTGCTTGAGATTCACAACCGATATAAGTAAGTCTTCATGAAGCTCCTCTCGTAAATCAATTTCCACAAGTATTTTGGTGATTGTCATAGTTCTAGTTTCCTTGAAAATGAAGTCAATTGCACAAAAAACACCCAAAATATTTCCTATGCTTTAGAAAAACTTAGAGGTCCAAAGCTCCATGGGTAAACCTGGGAGCTTCACTCAAATGACTTGCTTAAATTCCCTTTCCCTACGTGCATTCAAAAAAGGTGATCACCTCTTAAGGTAAATATCAACTTTCTACCACATCCATACACCTTCTACCAGAGTGTTGATGTCTTTCGAAGAACTACGAAGAACTTCGAGCCAACCCTTGGCCAAAGCAAAACAATGAGGTGAATATCAGAGTAACGATGTCTAGGTTTCATTGACCTACTCTTTAAAAGTTTTCATCCCCAAAATTTGTCCACTAAATCTGTCCATTAGCGTTGTTTCAAAGAGCACCTTAAGCTTTTTTAAAGGAACATCATCTCCCACTGCCAGTCCGAGTTGAGACACTTTTCTTTTGACACACTTCTTCCATTTATGACCAACACCCTTCTGAGACCTTGAGCGTGGATACATATCCAAAGGATCATATTCCCGCGGTGCACCAGAATCACCACTACATTGTGTAGAAGAACCAGAGTCCTCGACAAAAAAGCTTATACTTGTACCTTTTAACCTGGTAGGATTGTTTTCCTCATCTCCCTCAAAAGAACAAGGAATCAAAAGCTTTGGCAAAGGTTCTATCGACTTATAAGCAGGTCTTTCCTCTCAACCCCTTCTACTACCAATAATTGCACTAAATGAAGAAGGCATGAGTTTCGATGCCAAAGACGCTTGAGTTACATTAACTCTGGACACCAAGGAAGGCCACTTGTTCGATGCATACAACGAGGAAAGGCTAGAGCCTAGAATATAAGTTTCCTTTCTCATTTGTCCTTCCACAGATGTCCCATCCATAGATGGAAATTCCAGAAGAACTGAGGTGTCCCCCATAAACAAAGTTATCGTGTCATATATAATTAATGAGGCCCACATATGATAAGACTATAATTCACGGATAATAAACACAATAAATTCCAAGGCAAATAAATCACAACTATCATAAAAGATCCACTAAGCTTACAATACCCAAGAAAAAATCATTACAAACCATTGGTGGACTGACCAAAACTTAGGAGTTTTGACATATCGACAAGACATTTGACCGAGCCTGAAAACAAAAATGATGCCAAAATCACAAAAAATACATTATTGTTTAGAAAGAAAGAAGGCCTTAATAAAACAAAGCTTCCATGTTCACCTAGCCATGCCCAAATCATTGAGAAAAACTACAAGCTTAGAAACCCTAAACGCTTTGGCTCTGAAACCCTAACTCAATTTCAAGTTCCACTTAGAGTGACTTATGGCGACTTTGACCTATTTACTATAAACCCTAGCTCAAATGCAATTACTTATTCGATCCTAACTGTGTAAAGAAATAATACAACTATTCATTTCTTATGATATTTATTTTATCAACATATTTTTACATTTTTTTTTAATAAAAAATATATTTACATTTGTAAAGAAGAAAATAAATGCAATAAGAACATTAAGAAAACATATCTTTACACCTATAATGCAGTTACTTATTATTATTCCAACCCTAACATTATGACTAAATAGTACAAGCGTATGCTATTTTTTTTTAAAAACCATGGGAACAACAACCTCCCAAGAGTATATCCAACAACTTTCAAGCCAGATATACCAATAACCAATAACTTGTGACTTAAAAGGGTCGAGACGTTCCGGTGGGGTCGCCTACCCTTCAAGCCTTGTCACAACAGGCCAAATAAGCAACCCTACCCCGTCGGTTTTAAACCTATGCTCATTTTCAAAAGCCCATATTACCCGAGGAGCTCCCTAGGGAGAAAGCCACAAACCATGTCACCATCTACGACTAAATAGTACAAGAGTATGCTCATTTTCAAAAGCCCATATTACCAAAACCAAGGATCTACCTATGGAGAAAGACACAAACCATGTCGCCATAAAACGCTGACCATTGAAAAAAATTCTATTAATGAAGTATAATAAACTCAATGACGGCTCTTTCCATTCCTAAGTCATTCGCAATCAAGGGCGTTAATTTCTCGAGCGACCTCAAAATCTCCAAATCCCCCCATCGATCCCTAAACCATTGCATGAACATTATATAGGTTGCCCCCTTTTTGACTTTAAATTGAATTATATATTATTAGAACTTCTTCAATATCGGCTTAAATACGAAGAATTTTCTTTTTTGTTAGAGGAAATCCTGTTTTGGTGCATTCGATTTGTCTGAAATCAGTGATTATCCGGATAAATTGTCTTCATTGTCGATTGAATCACAGCAATATAATGATTTGAGTCTGGAACTCGGCGTCAGTTATGATCAGAAACCGGTGAGAAAATAGCCCCGAATTCGCAGTTGTTAGGTCAAAAATGGCAGGAGAATTGACGCCAGGGGAGAAGGAAATCCTTGCCGCCGTAAATGTCGGAGCATCGGCGTTATCGTTTGCAGGATCGGCTTTCATCGTGCTCTGTTATGTGCTTTTCAGAGAGCTTCGCAAGTTTTCGTTCAAGCTGATATTCTACTTAGCATTATCTGTAAGTTGCCGTAACTTGTCCAAATTTGTCAATTGTCTCTTTTATTTTTTTATAATTATCATTAATGCAATTTTAATCTATCTAAGCGTTGAGATCTTATGTCGAATGTCATCAATCTAGATCTTGAATGTCATAATATTTGTATATTAATTAATTATGTTGCTCTAGTCAATGCCTTTCTAGTTATTTTGTAATAACTTTAGGGCCAACACATAGAATTATCAAAGCTACCATGTGCTCCGAAGAGAATTTTGTGGAGCCATGCATCTAGAGGGATTAAATCTTTAGAGTTGTAAACTTTTTTAATGTCTATAATGTCTATCTCTTGTTGGATAGGTTTGCACTTCGAGGGATTTGATCCTTCTCGGCGTATGGTAAATTTGGAGTTTAGATGGATCTAGGCTAGTTGCAGTGTGGGATTGTCACATTAAATTTTGTAGATGATCATCATTATGTTATGTATGTAAAATTCACAATAACTTGAATTTAAAATCAGAGAGTGGAGTCACTGAAATCAATGCAACATACAAAAAACCCTTTAAAAAAAGAATCACGCAGAGGAAAGATGTTGCCATGTTACATCATGTTACGTCAATGCATTCAAATTGCTTTGGATTCTTAGTGGCTCCACTCTTTGTTATTAGGTCTTAGTGACTCCACTCAAAGATTCTTAGACAAGAATCATTGATATTAATGCAACAAACAGTAAAATAATCCAAGTACCTTGAAAATCCAAAGGAATTTTATTTCACTTGGATTATTAGTGACTCAACTCTTGGATATTAGGTGTAAGTTATAGTAAATTTTACTATTTGTTGCATTGATACCAATGACTCAAACAGAGGAATCAATGATATGATATTGTATTTTTATTGTGTTTATTATTTTGTTAGGTATGAACATTACAACATCTCCCTGGAATTGGGTGTAAAAGTTGGATACATGCTTCTAGCTCATCCCCATGATTGAGACAGATGCCATTAAATTGGCTACTTTGCATTTGGATGGAGAAGCCCATGAGTGGTGGTACCATGGGTTAGTGACACTAGGTCACAATACCATCACATCGTACCCAAATTTTACACAGAAGCTCATTGAGCGGTTTGATCGGAAGGACCCTGAGGTACACTTTAGAGAGCTGGCACAACTCAAGCAGACAGGTAGTGCAAATGCATTTATTTCAGAGTTTCAAAGGATAGCAGTACATGATGAGGATGCGCATGAGGAGATAGCATTAGAGCCATCTTGTGAGTCTAGCGTCATAAGCACATTCGCTAGTCGGATTGTGGACAAGCCGTGTGATGAGTTGGAGTTGGTACACTCTTCATCACCTACAACAGGGGCCCAGACAGTTATGACAGGCGAAATACTTGAGGTACAAGGCAATGAGCACAGCAGTCGAGACAGTGAGCAGTCACACATGGAGGTTAGGGAGAGTTTATACAGTCATGAGATAGATTTTCCAGATGATAGTCACCGAAAGAAGATTGAACGTGTTAAAGAAAGCATTCTAGCAATGAAAGAGAGGACCAAGATACTTTGGAACACCATATTACAGCGAGATGTTGAGCTTACAACTCTTCGAGTTGTATGTGCCAAGTCAGTAGCCAGACTTTCTAGTATTGAAGAGCAGTTGGATTACTTGATGGGGCAGAAGAAGAAACATACTATTGCATTTCAAAACAGTCTTCTTCAGGAGTACATAGACAAGGCTTGCAGTAGCTTGAGTCCACATTTGCATAATGGCAGATGGTTTTTACAGGTTGGCCAGGATCGAGAAATTGGGCAGTAGTATATGAGCATTCCAGTTGAAATCAGAAGGGCAGAATGTCAGCTTGGTAAGATTATTCCTTGTGATGGTGCTTATGGACGAGGTCCTTTTCGGGGGTTGGATTGGAGAGAGATTAAGAGTTGGTGTCCTATTGAGTGGGCGATTCTTGGGAAGACATTCCTAGCCAAGGGTATAGTCTCGCAAGAGCCTTCGGATATTTGGGATGAAAGATGCACAAGTTTGCATTGGGATCTAGGTAGGAGACCTTATGAGGGAAGGATACAGTGTTTATTGATGGCGTTACTTGGGAGTCCACAAGATGCTCCTGGTGTTGATACTACGCAGGGTAGCGATGGATGCATTTTGACCTATGGAATTCTCAGATTGATTTGGGACCTTAGTATTATAGTGACTGGCAGTTTAGTGATTGCTAGAGGATGCTTTCAGGAGGTCTCTTGTGATGGTACCTTGTTTTCACCGTGGTTAGTCACTCTACTTATAGGAGGTTTCCGTGATACATTTTGTAATGGTACCGTGCAGTGCAGTGCAGTGCTTTGAGCAGAGGGTGCTATAGATCTCCTAGGATAATTTGGGACCCTGGGATCATCCCCTGATTCAGTTGGTTCAGTTGATTGATTGTGGAGTTGCGTTGGCATTGCTCGAGGACAAGCAATCTTTTGGCGAGGGAGGATTGTAATGTTCCGTTTTTGATAAAAGGGAATAACTGAGGACTAATAGCACTAGGAGCAAAAATGTACATCAATTTAGTATTATTAAGTCATCAGTGTAGAAAGAAGGCCATCAGAGTTCATATCCTAAAGCATGCGGAGCATGCAGGCTTTGTTTAGTCAATATTAAAGTTAACATCAAACTAGAATTGCATGCATGCAAAAGTGAAGCATAAACCCTAAAAGTGACATGCAAACCCTAAAAGCATATGAAGATCTATTTAAGAAGGGTTATGGGACTAAATGAGATATCTATTGTTATTGTTGATTGATTTTGGAATTTCGAGCAGCAGCACAACATGCAGCCGCGACAGTTGGGGTTGGAGACGGTGTCTTTAGCTAGCAAGGGTTCGGTAGTGAGATATCTGCCCTAGTCTCTTATTGGGATAGATCATCCATGTTTATCCATTGCATTCATCATATACTATAGTATTTGGAGATCCAACACATTCCGAAGGGTTATTAGCAGATCCACGTTTGCAGCCGGAAGTAGTAGGGAAAACACAGAAGGATTCGCTGGGACCACAAAACCCAGTCTTTCCTCTGCATGTCAGCTTCCTCTTTCTCAGCAGGCCTATCCTACGGTATGCAGTGATTATCGGCCATCAGTTTGCTCACCTGGAGCAACTATCAGCCAAATAGATTAGTTGGGGGCGTGAGCAGCAGAACTGCTAATCAATTCGCTAGGGCACTTAGAGGCAGCCAAACCTTTGCATGTGCCAGGCCATCTCTTCGACATCATTAGACGGACAAGCTTAGAAAGTTTCAGCCCGAACGAACCTTTCCTCTTAAAAAAAGTTACCTTCAGTTTGGCGGGTTTTTACGGTACTATGGGGTGGTAACACCGGAGGAAAAGAGCATTATTAGACCACCCATCCGGATCCTTATGCATGCAACTATCTCTGGAGTCATTATCAACCATAATATCAATGGTAAGTGTTAATTTCTCTCTGCAAAACCCTAACCCTAATTCAACTATATTTTAGGGCATTTTTGCATGGTGAGTTTGCATGCACAAATATTTTGCAAATTTGTATGAGATTGAGTGTGTGAGTCAGCACTATCATAGAACATTAGAGAATATCAATATTTGGGATATTACAGGAACAACACCTAATTCCCCAGTTCGATGATATGAAGCAACATGGGAAGAGGATGCCATACGACTACCACTCTGCCCACCAACAAGAAGAGAAGAAGAACCTGGCATAGTCGAGTTAGTCGTAGGAATGGGTGCCTCATCTAAATCCCCAACAACAAAAGGATCTGTAGAATCAACTAAAGGGAGAATAGCCATCAAATAGTCAAGGGTATCCAAATTTGCATCCTCGGGATTCACATCCCATGGCTTCCAAGGACCCTCATTATAATTTGTCTTCGGTTGAGAGATGAGGCAAATCTAGTGAATGTACACAAGATCTTTTGCCTTTGTTGATTGAAGCTTGTTTCTCTTGATTGAATGGACCAACCCATAAGTGCTTCAGTTTCTCTCTGCTGCTGAATAACTGCAAACCTGTGAAAGAACTATAGATGAAAGGGTTTGTAACTCTGGAGCTTGGGCACCATAATATCCCCACCATGCAGTAAGTGTCATATTTCCTCTATTACCTAGCGCATTTACATTGCCAAACCACTCCTTGTGATGTCAAGTAAATTGGTTCCTTAGCTTTGCAAGCTCCATCTGATCATAGCAAATCTTTGAAATAATTGCTCTAAAACCATTGGCCACCACATTGTCTTTGTGTGGGGCCTTACTCCTACCCCAAAATTTAACCAAGGAGGCCTCATCATAGTACTTTGGATTTAAGGCACAGGCTAAAGCATGTAGATTGGTAATGTATTTGTTCCATCTACTAATGAGGATGTCCTTTATGGCGCTAAACAAAAGAGGGTCCTTCTCTTCAAGAAGTTGTTGAATTCTATCCAACATACGATCAATTCCCTCGTAGATGTCACCCAACATAGGCACATCACAAGTCTCAACAATTCCACAAGTGGCTCCATTATGGAAACAAAAAGCTTCGCTTGAACCCACCAAGCCTCATCAAGAATCGCACCTCTAATCCGTATTGCTATTTAAATGTTGCTTTGTTTCCATGTTTGCCACTATGGATTAACAACCATAGAGGACAAAGCGTCCCTCATGTCTACTAATCGCCTGACCATTATATAATGTGATGCAAATATGGTTTCTGCAACCTTAAGAAGTTGGAGTCTAGCAAATTCCCTGTACATAGCTTGTGCATGTTGGTGGTTAGTGATAAAAATTGAAATCTCTCTTGGAGCTAGCATATTTGGAGATGTTTACATGTGGCATTGCCACTATTGTATTTTGTATTATTGATCATATCCTCTCAAGTTAGTTGAAGGATAGTCTTTGTTTACGCCTTATGTTGTATCATTTGTTTTAGCCCATAAATTAATATTTTATTGTTTAGGAGGTTTTGAGCCTAGAATTCTATACATAGAGGCTCCTCCTATTGTATTGGTTGTTGGAAGTTTGAGTATTGAACTCTTAAAACTCTTGTTTAACATTTTAGTTTGGAGCTATTGGATGGATGAGTGAAGCACTTTTGTGCATGAAGACGTCTTCTATACTTTGATGCTATCTCATATTGCTGAAGTTTCCTTGACTTATGATTCTTATGTTGATTTTTCTTGAGCAACATTGAGAGCCATTCTCTTAGGAGAATGGGGACATTTGGTTAGGGACCAAGATGTGTAACCAGTCTAGCACTGGGGGACTCAACCTTGAGTTGAGTAGCCATTCTGTTGAATGGAGACATCTGGTTAGGGACCAGGATGTGGAACCAATCCAACATTGGGGGACTCAAATTAGAGCTGAGTGGCCATTATGTTGAATGGAGACATCTGGTCAGGGACCAGGATGTGGAACCAGTCCAACACTAGGGGACTCAGCCTAGAGTTGAGTGGCCATTCTTTGAATGGAGGCACTTGGTTAGTTACCAGGAAGATGAACCAGTCTAGTGCTGGGGGACTCAGCCTAGGGTCGAGGGCCATTCTCCGGGAGAATGGAGGCGCTTGGTTTGTTACCAAGTATTTGACCTCGAGTCAAATTATGTAGCCTATGGCTGAGGCACCTGGTTTGTTACCAGGATATCACTATAAGTCCTAGACTGGGTCTGGGCATGTGTGGCACTCCGACCCTCGATCTGTGGGCTTTGTGATCTGCTCCAAGGGTTAGCTACCCTTGGTTAAGACACCTAGTACCCAATCTTGGTGTCACATGGATGTGAGATAAAAGCATTAGTAATTCTTTCTATTTATGATGATGTACTTTGAGTGGGGATGAAGGACCACCTTGACCACTTGTTTTGACCACAGGGCACTTGAAGATGGCTAAAGGTAAAAGTCAAAAATACATGAGGACCCTTAGACCACTAAGGAGTCAAAGTGAAAGTGCAAAAAGACCTTTAGTACCACTAAAGGTAAAAGTCAAAGAAATAAAAGAATATTATTTTATTTTTTTGAGTTTTGGTCCACTTACAGTTGATTCAAAGGCTATAAAAGAAGATCAATCCATTTCATTATCACACACTTGCTCATCATCCAACAATTGCTCTGAAGGAAGTTTTTGCTGGTCTTTTCAAGGAGAATATTCTTATGTTTTGTTTATGCCCTAGTATGGAGGATTCTAGCTAGGGCATTTACATCTAACCCTAAGTCTGCTAGGGTTTGTATTCTATCAGTCCCAACCATTAAGTTTGCTAGGGTTTAACCCTAGATCACTGCAACTCCACAGGAAACCTCCAAAACCCTCACAGGCAGCCGCAGAATCCTTCCTAGCAGTCTTCGAACCTTCACGGCAGCCACTGGACCTCTTCTCAGCCCAGGTAGACTTTGGGTAGGTCAAAGCATGCCTAGTAGAGCTTGGGAAGCCTTACTCTATCCACAAGATGCTTCAACAGAGCTCGAGCAGCTTTGTTTCTTCTCCGGGAAGTCCGGTATAGAGCTCGGGCAGCTTTGTTTCTTCTTCGGGCAGTCTGGTACAGAGCTCGGGTAGTTCGGTATAGAGCTCGGGCTGAGGAATAGGACTTGGGTAGTGACCTGGGAAATAGCAGCAGCAGGCTCGGGCAGGCTGGATCTGTCCTCGGGCAGGTTAAACAGAATTCGGGCAGCTCAATACATGGCTCAGGCAGCTTCTGGGCAGACATCCGTACACTCGGGTAGGCAGGCAGTACATTCAGGCAGGCAACCGTACATTCGGGCAGCAGTTTGGGCAGGAAGAATAATCTCGGGCAACAAATCTGAGATTTTTGGGCAGCTGAGAAAATTAGGGCATAAAGCCCTAATTTGGTTTTTGTTGTGAAATTATCATTTGTGGATTTTTATCTGTGGTACAAACCCATTAGGTTTTGAGAATTTTTGAAGACTCAGAGATGAATTACTAATCTTTTGGGTTTTTTGTCCTTTAAAGGTTTCCCCGTGAAAAATTACTGTGTTGAGTGTGTGAGATGTTGTTGATGTTTCTACTGCACTTGTTTTTTGTTATCTTACAATCTGCAAAATTTTAAAGAATTCATGCTAATGCTAAAATTCAATAGATTAAACATTGAATCGGGTAATTCCATTCCTATTTCTCTTATATTTATCATTGTGATGTTGTCTATAAATGCATGTTACTCTATGCTTGGTTATACTACACTCTTGGGAAATATAACCTTCATGATCATTGAAGTTCATCTGCACTTGAGATCTCCTTAGATAATATTCGAAATTTTGGACAGCAAGGATAGGGCTAATTCAACATGTACTTTCCAGTCATATTTGCCCTCTTTTCCTCAATAGGATAGCTTTCCGTGAGCCTTTTTTGACCCCATGTTCCCAATGCATGTTACTAAGCACTAGTCTTACTTTCAACCATCATCTAAAATCTTAAAAAAACTATTTTTATTTCTTCTCAACAAATCTGGAAATCATAGCTCATTATCATACTACATATTTGTCACTAACTATAGATAACATATCATTTATTGCAGCTAACACTAGACTTAGAATTCTGTCCTACAAATCTACAATATCATACTTCAGAAATACTATAGAACAGATTTGTATTAAGTTCATAAAACCTTTATTTATCTACATTTTCCTTTGGACTTGGTGAGAATAGGGAAGCTCCCTTCAGTTGGTGATAAACCATCCTAAAGTGAGGGAAAGGGTTGTTAAGGTGACAGTGGTAACTCTTTCGAGTTCCTATTGAAGTTTCACTCAATGAATACTTTACAGTTTACACGTTAGGTGAGATTTCGAGTGGTAACAAACTCTAAAATGACTTAATTATACTGTAATTCATTTAATACAACACTGAAGTATGAATTAGACCAAGTCAACAGGTGACTTTCTTAATATGTCTAAGTCTATAGTTTAGATAACTATTCTTAACTAAATAACTCTTAACCAAATCCAATAGCTCACTTCATTCACTTAGCTTGGTCCAAACTTATGAAATCTCTACTATCTATTTAGGGATTTCTGCCCTTATTTTAATCTGTGAATTCTGAAAAATGAATAGCAAAGCAATATGCCACACATCATAATTTCATCAAAATATGTTAATGGAATGCCAAATTCAATATCTCGCATTTAAATCAATTTCCTTTTTATCAGGGCTTTTTAAAATGAAAACATCATACGTGCAAATACGGCTTGAAAAAACAGAGAGATAATATACATATAGTGTTGCATATGGAAAGTATTCTTGGCCTTCCTCTTGGGCCGGACATGACATTTTTATTCACATTTCTTATGGGCCTTATATCAAAACTTGATTGATGTTCTATTTAGTAAGGCTTTCCAGTTGCATCTGGGAAACTCTGTTACTTTACTATCCCCACTTTTTGTCATGTCAAGGGAAATTGGGTGCAACATTAAGTTGCAAAGGGTTTTGCTTTTCTTTTTATGCTCTTCATGGGTAAGGCTGTGTGATTTCATGCTTTTTTTGGATTATTCTTCATGAAATCTACACACTTTACTAATGGGTGCCCATTTTGACATGCAGGACATGTTTTGCAGCCTTTTCAATATACTTGGGTGAGTTACAGTTAAGTTCGTCAATGTTGTAATTGGAACAGGCATAGATTTATCTTTATGTTAATAGTCACAACTATCAAAATACTTATGTTCGAGTTCACAACAAAATGGGTTTTGATGTCTGTCTTGACTCTTGACTCTTAACATATACTGGGAAATAGTAAAACATTAGAAAACCCTTTGATAGGAGCTAGATTCTGGAAATGCCATTCAAAACATAGCAAGTAAACATACATGAATCAAAATCAAAGCTCTGTGTTCATGATCCTATAAATGCAATCAGAAAGTATGGATAATACAAAGAAAACCAATGAATTTACACATGATTTTCTGTTTCTGAACTGTTGGTAGAAATAAACAAGATAACTAAATTTAAAGAAGCCATTGGAAGGAAACCGAGTTCCATGACTTACATCTCAGAAATTGAAAAGTCAACAAAAATTGCTACATAATGAAAGCTTTACCCACAATAGAAGATATTGCCTTACTAATTTGCTGTCCTCTCAAAACAAGAAAACTTAACTGAAAATTTGACATGTCCTGAGATGAAGGGGCTTCTCTGTGCATGCCAGTCTTAGAATCAACTACAGATCCTTTGATGGGAGCTAGAATCTGGAAATGCCATTCAAAACATAACAAGTAAACATAGACATGAGTCAAATTCAAAGCTTTGTGTTCATGATCCTATAAATGCAATAGAAAAGTATCGATAACACAAACAGAACCAATGGATTTACACATGATTTTCTGTTTCTGAACTGTTGGTACTGTAGTAGAAATAAACAAGATAACTAAAGTTTAAGAAGCCATTGGAAGAAAACTGAGTTTCATGAATAACATCTCAGAAATTGAAAAGTCTACAAAAATGAGCTTCATTTTCTGAAGGCTTTACCCACAATAGAAGATATTGCTACAGATATTGCCTTACTAATTTGCTGTCCTATTAAAGCAAGAAAACTTAACTGAAAGTTTGACGTGTCCTGAGATGAAGGGGCTTCTCTCTGCATGCCAGTCTTAGAATCAACTCCAGATCCATTCTTCATTGAATTTTAGTGTCAATAAAATTTCGGCCAATTACCTTTCTTTCATTAGATTTTATCTATGGAAAACTTAATGACATCCTATGCTAAAATTGACCCAATCTATTTTAGATGAGTAAAATTTTCTATTTGATTTTTCAGTTAAGCTTCTTTTAACCTCAACATCCCAAAAATAAAATCAAAACTCAACTAGCTGGGGGTAGGGCAAAGAAAGATTGAAGAATCAATTAAGTATGAAGAGAAGATAACTGATTTATAATTTTGGATCAGAATGCTTAACATATTTTAAATAACATGAATGATTGAAATCTCATGTGAATACTGTTTTCCATATGTAACATTTGTGAACGTTCCTCAACAATATCATCCTTTGCACTAGATGGTTTCTTGATGAGCCTTTAACCTTTTCTGAATGATCAGATTAGGATTCACTTGAAGTTCACTTCAATAATGTACTGTTTCATCATATGTTTAGCATGCCTTTTTGCTGAAACTCAACAACAATCAGCCCTCACTTTAGTTATGTACTGTTTCATCATTTGCTTGGTGTTCCTTTTAACTGAAACTAAGCAACAGCTATCCCTAATTCTTGAATACATAATGCAGAATACTCTGAATAAATTTTAAAGATCTAGCCCACATGCTAAGCAAGTATGCTTATCAGCAAGTCCTCATTATGCAATGACAGGGACTGTACTTACCATATCTACTCTTTGCCTTTTATGCTAGAGAGTTGAGGCACATTATACTCTTTCATTTCGCTACTTTGACTATAAGTGTACTTCAGTCCTATTACTTGCTCTTTGTCACCAGTGGGCATTGACATAATTTATTTTTTCTTTTCCCCATAAATGGTCTTTATAGTCCCAATATTTCAACCAACTCAAGATTTCCTGTCGTAGTCTTTGGAGCAACAATGCAGGAGAGTGAACAGATTTTCTGAGCATTAGCTGATATATATTGTCAGTTTATTGTCCACTGTGGGATCTCTATTTTATTCCAGGATGACAGTTCATTGTTTCTTTTTAGTTTTTGGCCTTTAGGGATTCAGCTTCCATCATCTTGGAGATATTCACAAGTCCTATGCCATATGAATGGAAAACAATTGAACAAAGGAAATACAGCCATTATCATTAAATATATGTATTGTTTTACAAAAATATGTGTATTAAATATTTTACATACTTCGTACTCGGTCCTGTTTTTTTTTTAAACAGTGACGTTTATCATTTATATGAAAAAGCGCTGTTGCTGAACTGGACAGATTATAAATACAAAAAGAAGAGAAAAGACTGAAGCCAGATGTCCAAAATATAAGATTGGAAGTGTCTTAGCCTAGAGGTTTGTCTTTCTTTATTCCAGCCTATATCATCCCGACAGGGATACTATCTTACCAACTGATTAAGCAAATACAGTGCGACAAAATATCAGATAACAAAGAAGAGGTGCTAATTTCTAATGCCCAGCTCGGGCATCAGCATGTACTTCGTCCCTTGACACATGTTAACGTTCAAACTAGCAGGCTAGGTTTGTAGCATCAGATATGGTTCATGCTAGTGAATGGCAATCATATGAAACCTAGGCCCACTGTCACCTCAGTCAAATCTCTCAACTTCTTTGGGAACTCCTCAACACAGGGGAGAGCCCTAATCAAGGTACCTGTCAATGCAATACAACAAAGTTACAAACACCTTCCCACAACCTTATGACATAGATCAGTGCCTTACATGGAGTCAAATCAATTAACAACAAAGACAATCTGAAACATGGAGGAGTTAATTCATCTAACCAGTTGTCTGATCAGCAAATACAAGGACAAATATCAATACCATAATGACTTCTTAGTGAAAACATAGATGGCCAGTAGCAACGTATATCAATGTAGTTTACCTTAGTAACAGCAGTACAATTATGAGCAGAAAAGAAAACCAAGGCTTAATAGAGAGTAGCGATATATATCAGTAACTTGGTTCAATCATGAATTATTATATTACCATTTTACATTCACTACCATGGTAAAAATCAGCTTCAAACTCTACCAGTGATCATGTATATGCCACTGTATTGTTGATTTTTCCTAAGCAACATCGAGAGCCATTCTGTTGAATGGGGATATCTGGTCAGGGACCAGGATGTGAAACCAGTCCAGCACTGGGGGGCTCAACTTTGAGTTGAGTAGCCATTCTGTTGAATGGGGACATCTGATCAGGGATTAGGATGTGGAACCAGTCCAGCGTTGGGGGACTCAACCTTGAGTTGAGTAGCCATTCTGTTGAATGGGGACATTTGGTCAAGGACCAGGATGTGGAACCCGTCCAGCACTGGGGGACTCAACCTTGAGTTGAGTAGCCATTCTATTGAATGGAGACATCTGGTCAGGGACCAGGATGTGGAACCAGTCCAGCACTAGGGTACTCGGCCTAGAGCTGAGTGGCCATCTTTGAATGGTGGCACCTGGTCAGTTACCAGGAAGATGAGCCAGTGTAGTATTGGGGGATTCAGCCTAGGGCCGAGGGCCATTTTGCGGGAGAATGGAGGCGCTTAGTCTGTTACCAAGTATTTGACATCGAGTCAAATTATGCAGCCTATGGCTGAGGCACATGGTCTGTTATCAGGATATCACTATAAGTCCTAGATCGGGTCTGGGCATGTGAGGCACTTCGACCCTCAATTTGTGGGCTTTGTGATCTTCTTCAAGGCTTAGCTACCCTTGGTTAAGACACCCAGTACCCGATCTTGGTGTCACATGGAGTGTGAGATAAAAGCATAAGTAATTCTCTCTATTTATGATGATGTACTTTGAGTGGGGATGAAGGGCTACCTTGACCACTTGTTTTGACCACAGGGCACTTGAAGAAGGCTAAAGGTAAAAGTAAAAAATACACAAGGACTCTCAGATCACTAAGGAGTCAAAGTGAACGTGCAAAAAGACCTTTAGTACCACTAAAGGTAAAAGTCAAAGAAATAAAAGAATAAAATATTATTATTTTGTTCTTTTAAGTTTTGGTCCACATACAGGTGATTCAAAGGATATAAAAGAAGATCAATCCATTTCATTTTGTCACACACACTTGCTCATGATCTTACAGCTGCTCAAGGAAGATTTTCGCTAGTCTTGAAGAGAAGGATAATTTTTGTGGTTATGCCCTAGCATGGAGGATTGTAACTAGGGCACCCACTCTTATTGTAGTTAAACCCTAAACTAGGGTTTCACCCACGATGAACAACAACAACTACTTTTTTTCTCTTCGCATGTTAGGGCAACTCTTAACCCTCACAGGTAGCCTCAGCAAGTTTATGGGCAACATCATACTACCTCGGGCAGGCATGACCCTTCACGGGCAACCTTATTAGACTGCCCTAACCTATTCACGAGCTGCGCTCCTCTTCTCCGGACAACCCTCTCTACCCTCGGTCATCTACAACAATCCCTAAGCAGGGCTTGGGAAACCTGCTAGCACCTTTGGCAATTGCCAGCAGTCCCAGGCAGCCACAATTTGCCCTCTACAAACTACGTGCAGGCAACAAAAGGTTTCGGGTTAGGCTCGGGCGGGAAGAAACAGTCCGGGTAGCCACAACAGGCTTTCGGGCAACAGAAGCAGACATCCGGGCAGGTAGACAAAGGTCCGGACATGCAACTGTACGTCCGGGCAGGCAGATTTGGGCTCCGGGTAGGCAGTTACAATTCGGGCAGTCTAGGCAACAAGAAGAAATCTGAGATTTGGGTAGCTGAGAAAGCTAGGGCAGAAAGCCCTAATTTGTTTTTTGTTGTAAAATGCATCATTTGTGGATTTTTATCTGTGGTACAAACCCATTAGGGTTTGAGAATTTTTGAAGACTCAGTCATCTCATTTTAAGAGATGAATTACTAATGCTTTTGGGGTTTTTGTCCTTTAAAGGTTTCCCCGTGAAAATCTACTTTGTTCAGTGTGTGTGATGTTGTTGATGTTTCTATTGCACTTGTCTTTTGTTATCTTACAGTCTGCAAAATTTTAAAGAATTCACGCTAATGCTAAAATTCAACATGGTATCAAAGCTTAGCATGTGAAGACTCAGTAAAAAGGAAGATTACTGTTGTCTTCTTAGACCTTGGGATATTTTGGAGACTTGGACAACTGACTAGTAGCAGGGATGGCTACCAACATCTTTAGACCAGAAGAAAAGCTTGAAGGTTCAACCAACTACAAAACTTGGAAGGCTAGGCTCACAACCATCCTGGAGGAAAATGATCGTGATGAATTGGTGTTCAACACAATAGAAGAGCCAACATCTAATGTTGGCAGAATTGCTTACAAGAAGAAGCATGCTAAGGCTAGAAGGATCATTTATGATTCTGTCAAAGAAGCTTTGATGTCCAACATCACATCATTGAAGACTGCCAAAGAATGCTTTGACACCTTGACAAACCTATATGAAAAGAAGGTAGTCCAAGAGGAAATTCAAAAGAAGATTCCAAGCTTCTGCTGTAGAAGAAGAAGAAGAACCTAGGAAGAAGAAGAACACCAAGACTACCAAAGAAGAGGAACTTAGAAGAGATACTACCTAATCTCTGCCCTTTCTGGATCCATCACCGACAGTGCTAACTCTTGGTTAATAGACAGTGGTGTCTCCTGTTACCACCTAAGTTGTACTTAGTGGTTTTTTTATCAAGTGAGCCTGGTGAACCGGACCAAGATGACTTGTTCGGAATTCAGAAGACCTTTGGAAGTGCTTCTTAGAAGTGCTTATTGTACTATATCACATGTTCATACCCCCTTGGGGGAGTTGTAATAAATGTTCTAGCATGATAGTGTCTGTAAAAGACTCGGTCTCATAGACTTTATTTGTCAATCCGATCAGCCCAGGGTGTTTTTTCCCTTGGTTATTATTGGTTGTTGAATAAACGACTTATAATTTTTGAGTTTTTCACTCAATACCTCCAAAGTTGGGGTGGTCAGCTTGGCATTTAGGCCTATTGAGGTTATTAGAGTCTATGTGTCAATGTATAAACATGCTAGGCATTATGGTTGAGTCATATGAACATGTTTAAGTCCCCCTAGGTTTTTTAATTTTTTTTAGTGTTTTTTATTAAAATTTATTTTTTTTCAAAACTTAGGCTATTTTTTAATAGTTTAATTGGAAAAATTGGTTTTGTAATAAAAGTGGGCTCGGAAGTCAGATTCAGTCATGTAGGTGCTCATTTTCAAGCTAAGACAACCCAGTAAACCGATAGAC
>LPNX010844417.1:204078-254262 GCA_001517045.1 Pseudotsuga menziesii | reverse complement strand
ATTAATAAATTGATGAATAATGGAGCAAATCCAAAATCCTAGATCAATGGATTCTCAACCGATTTGATTGAAATTAGTCTCATCGGCACCAGATTGACTGGATCTGACAAATCCTTGACTAAAGGAGGTGATCTGGGTGGATCCAGAGTTGAACTTCAGCTTCCTTTATGGGGAATTTCGCCCTCCCTCTCTCCTCCACACGTGTGGGCTCATATGGATGAGTTTTGGTGGATGCTTCAGTCAACAGGTTGAGCTGTCAGTCAGATCAGCTCTCCGATTGACATTCAGACTCAGTAGAAGCTTAGTTCAGCTTTAGATCAAGCATTGATGGACTCTCCTTCAACTGCAGTGGTCTATCTCCTTGGGATTTGCGTCCCCTCTGGGTTGGGGTTTCAATTTTGTGTATAAATAAAGCATGGCTGCCTCCTTTCCGAGTTAGTTAGAGTTGGATTGAGGAGCTATTGCTGTTGTAATACTGTGTAATATCTTTTGCTATTGGAATAAAGTGAAGCTTTGGAGGCCAAATCGTTGTAATGCCTTTATATGTGTGGATTTAACATTGTCTTGCAGCTTTTTACCGTTGGCTTTCTCTCAATTTCTGCATCTGAATCCTGTCTGGCTTAATGATTCAGCTGAATCAATAGGAGTATAGCTGGGCAAGTAAGATTACTTGCTTTTCAATATCTCACAGTATATATGCTTAAAGATTTAGATCATACATGTTTAAATAAGTTTATTTGCATGTAATCCCTCTTTTTCTTCATATATTTCTATCCAGATCTCATAAGGTTTTGTGCAGGATTGTTTGTTAGTTTTCAGGTAACAGGGGTTGGACGAACTCTGGATCTAGCTTGACTCCACTGGGCATCCGAATGTTGTGTGAAGGCATTGTCCCTCGGCATTACACTAACTAGTCTTCTTAGCAGATCCATTCCCCGACAACAAATGCTCTTCTTTTCCTCTTCCTCCAATTTTTTCTAAAATTAGTCCGGTTACTTGTTTGCAGCTTTAAAATTGTTTAGATCTATCAATTTCAGAGTTTATTTTACATAGATCTTGCTGCTCTAAAGCTCATAAACTAGTTCTCATTCCTAAAAGAAAATTTACAAGCATTCTAGATCTAGTTTTAGGGAAAATTGTTATTTTTCAAGGCTGTGAAAGTAGATCTAAAGCTTGTTGAATGCATGGTTGTTTCTTTAGAATCTAAAAAGTTAGGTTCAGCAATTTAAGTGCTTCATATTGGCTGCCCCCAAAGCAGGCCAAGATCCCAAGGAAAGCTTTCCTTGGTTCTTTTTCCGCTTCTTTAAAAATTAGTTTTAACTTAGAATTTTTGGGTAAAAAGTTTGTTCATCCAAAAGTACTTTCAAAGTACTTTTGGGCATATTTAACTGTGATAAGCTTGCTGGTTTTTAGCAGGTGTAACAGAAAAGAGGAGACGCTGTCCGGAAAGCATTTTTGGACCACCCCCCAGGGGGTCTCTGTCTTCCAAAAATTTCAAAATTTCGCAATTTGTAAACCTTGGGTCTCACTCTGTATAAGGACCAAGTAGATCATTTTCAGTTTTCTGATATTGTAATTGCTGTTAATAAAAGAAGAACCTCTTCAAATAGGCTCTTTCGGGCCTGTTCACCACCCCCTCGGGGGGATTTGCGTCTGTGTCATTTTTTACTTTTTGTTCATCTTTTTTCAATCTAGTGTAGTTGTAATCTGTAGGGTAGTATACTTTGACTTATAATCATTGTCATATTCCATATCTGGTGGTTTCAAAGTAATTTTAATACTTACCCACGAGCCTCCTTTTGAGTCGAAAGGTGAGGAATGGTCGTGGTATTCTAATTAGAAAATTGTGGTTTGCTTATCTGTTTATGCTTCATCTGCTATCATCATTTGTTTTAGTAATCATAATAAAATCAACCCCTCCTTGATTCCCCGATTGAGGTCCACTTGGATCGAAAGAGGTTCCTGGAGGGTTTTATTTTTAATAAGAACACCTCTTTTAAAATTTACTAAAAACAACAAAGGCTCTAGTGTGTATGCTCTGCACTTGGCCGCGGTTCGTCCGATCAGTTAAGCTGCATCAAAAGTACTTGAGTGACTAGATTAATTAGTCTTCACCTCCCAAATTGACAAACCATCAGGCGAAAATCCAACGCCTCGAACAAACTATAAGCGGTGGTAAAATACCCAAAGGAGTGGAAACAACTGGAAAGTGACCTCGAGGCGCCAATCTTTGTCACACCCTGACGGATGCGTTATGAACAATAGTCTCCGAGACTCCGTTCCAGCCCACAAACACCTTGCGGGTAGCCGTGAAAGTTCACTTTTGGACATACTCCAAGTACCCCTCGGGTATATCTGGAGTCCCCTTTTTGCTTAATTTAATTCATTCACATCCCACATTAATTTAAAATTAACCAAGATACAATTGCACAACATTCATTCCAGCACTTGCAAGCACTCTTAATTGTTTTTCGACTCCATTTTCAAGGCGTTGGTCAACTGTTTATTTCTTTCAATCTATATGTGATTAGGTGTCATTTTCGTGCTTACTTGTGATTATCTCATCATGTTATTTGTTGTTTACAATTGTTAAATCGAAACTCCTAAAAAACTTACTTTTTAATACCATTATCATACTAAATAATTTTGCTTTAGTAACCTAATAGGGTCTACTCCCCTTGGCTTCATTAGGAGTTGAGCCTAAATGGTGGAGTCAAGAACAAGGTGACAGCCTTGACTCGAGACTTGCCCCCAAGGACACATCGAGTGGCTTGAAGATTTCTACCACGTAACCCAGGTGTGTGAAAGGCGGCAACACCTCCAGACATATGACAGGTAATCGTGGAGCACTCTCCTGTTACAGAAAAAAGAAGTTCACTACTCAAGTGGAACTTGGAGATGGCTCCACTTACAAAATTGAAGGAGTTGGGTCAACCACACTTCGACTGGATTCAGGTACAGTTTTACATATTGATGATGTCTTATATGTTCCTGGTTTAAAGAAGAACCTCCTCTTTGTTGTTGGTTTAGAGGACAAGGGCTACAAAGTCCTCTTCATGGACAAGAAAGTCCTTCTATGGGCAAAGAATGAAAAACTAAGCTCAACTGTACAAATTGGGGTTTGAGAAGGAGGTCTTTGTAAGGTTTTCGAAAATTCCACTCATGCTTTGGTTCATCACACAGTTGATCCATGTGAGCTGTGGCATCGGAGGTTTGGACACCTCCACTATACAGCTCTTCCAGGCCTACAAAAGATGGTGACAGGTATGCCAGAGGTCTCTCCCAAACATGATGGAATTTGCAAAGGTTGTGCTCTATGAAAGAACACTAAGAAATCCTTCTCCAGAAGCAAGAATAGATCTAAAGGTATATTGGATTAGATTCACTCTGACATTTGTGGGCCCATGTCTTTACCCTCCTCGAGTGGGTGCTTGTATTATGTCTTGTTCATAGATGATCATTCTCGGAAGCCATGGATTTTCTTCCTCAAGGCCAAAAGTGAAACTTTTGACAGGTTCAAAGAGTTCAAGGCTCTGATTGAAAATCAGACAGGTAGACACATCCGTATCCTAAGGTCAGATAACGGAGGTGAGTATGAGTCTAATGAGTTTGATGATTTTTGCAGAGAAGCAGGAAACAAGAAAGAGCTGATAGTACCTTGCAACCCTCAACAGGATGGGGCTGCAAAAAGGAAGAACAGAACAACCTGTGAAGCTGCTAAAGCCATGTCGAGTGATCTAGATCTTCCTTTATCTTTGTGGGCTGAAGCTGCATGCACTACTGTGTACATCCAAAACAAGAGCCCTCATGCTATCTTGGGGGAAGAAGACTCTGGAAGAAGTCTTCACTAGCAAGAAACCTGCAGTTGACCACTTGAGGATTTTTGGCACTCCAGTTTACATTCATGTGCCAAAAGAAAAGAGGGCTAAGCTAGAGCCTTCTGGAAAGAAAGGTATATTTGTCGGTTATAGTGACAGCTTAAAGGCCTACCGCGACAGAGGTACATTGAAGTCAGTAGAGATGTGATCTTCCATGAGGAAGCTGTGTTTTATCAAACACAAGAGCTTTCAAAGGAAGATGAAGGATCTCCTCCTGAGAATCCAAATTTAGAAGTTCAGAGGGAGAAAGAGGAATTTGAGAATCAAATTTCGGATGCACCTGAGGAAACTGAAAGTCCACTAGAAGAACTGTTTGAAGTTCCTCCTTCCAAAAGGAGACCTGCCTGGGAGAAACGGTACAAGAAGCTGAGAAGCATAAAGCTCCTCCTGAGACTTTCAAAGAAAGCATAAGCTCACAAAAGTACTCAGGTCTTATGAGCCAGCTCATCGGTGTTGAACCTTCCACATACAAAGAAGCAACAAGTCAACATGTATGGGTTGATGCCATGATTGAAGAGTACAGTTCAATCATGAAGAATGATGTATGGGAAGTTGTTCCCAGACCGACAGGAAAGTCAGTGGTAACATCCAGATGGCTTTACAAAATCAAGCATCATTTCTCTTGCTGCAGTATTCGAATGGAAGTTACATCAGATGGATGTAAAAACAACCTTCCTCAATGGTAAGATTGATGAGGAAGTCTACATTGAACAACTTGAAGGCTTTGTGACTTATGGGATTAAGACCCATGTGTGTAAACTGTAGAAAGCCTTGCATGGGCACAAACAGGCTCCGAGAGTTTGGTATGCGAGGATGGATGGAATTCCTTCACAACTTGGGGTTTTCCAAAAGTACTGTTGACTCCAATTTGTATTTTAAGGTTGTTCATAATCATATCTTGATCCTTGTCCTATATGTGGATGACTTGTTCCTTACAGGTGAGGAACAATTGATAGCACAGTGTAAGAGGGAGCTTACCTTTGAATTTGAAACGAAGGATCTTGGTCTGATGCATTATTTTCTTCGCTTAGAGTTCTGGAAAAAGCTAGGCGAAATCTTCCTGACACAAGGGAAGTATGCAGTGGACATCTTGCAGAGATTTGGGATGCAGGATTGTAAGTCCATGAGTGTGCCCATGACTACAAACTTGACAAAGTTGCGAGACTTAGCCACCAGTTCGCAAGGTGTGGACTCTACTCCGTATCGACAGCTCATTGGGTCCTTGATGTATCTCGCACACACAAGACCAGATATTTGTTACACAGTGAATGCTTTGAGTCAGTTCATGTCCGATCGGAAGCACATACACTGGGTAGCTGCCAAACATGTACTCAAATATGTGCAAGGTACTATCACTTATGGGCTCAGGTATACCTCCAGTAGTGGAGTATTGTTAGCAGGTTATGTTGACTCAGATTGGGATGGCAGTGCAGTAGATTAGAAAAGTACTTTAGGTTACTGCTTCAGTATGGGATTTGCAATGATCTCTTGGTCTAGTAGGAAACAGGGTTCCATAGCTCAGAGTACAGCTGAGGCTGAATATATTGCTGCAAGTGATGCCTGCAAGGAAGCAGTTTGGCTCAAAAAACTACTATCTGATCTGTTATATGGAAAGCTTGACTCAATGATCATCCTTTGCGATAATCAAAGTTGCGTTAAGCTTTCAGACAATCCGGTGTTTCATCATAGGTCGAAACACATTGAAATGAAGTATCATTTCATCAAAGGCCTAGTACAGAGAGGTACTCTGAAGTTGCAGTACATTCTTACAGATGAATAGATCGCAGATATACTGACCAAGCCTCTGGCAACAACAATGTTCATGTACTTTTGTGACAAGCTTGGCATGACAGAGAATACCTCTCTCACTGAGAGGGAGTGTTGATTTTTTCTGAGCAGCATTGAGAGCCATTCTGTTGAATGGGGACATCTGGTCAGGGACCAGGATGTGGAATTAGTTCAACACTAGGGGACTCAACCTTGAGTTGAGTAGCCATTCTGTTGAATGGGGATATCTGGTCAGGGACCAGGATGTGGAACCAGTCCAACATTGGGGGACTCAACCTTGAGTTGAGTAGCCATTCTCTTGAATGGCGACATCTGGTCAAGGACTAGGATGTGGAACCAATCCAGCACTGAGGGACTCAACCTTGAGTTGAGTAGCCATTCTGTTGAATGGAGACATCTGGTCAGGGACCAGGATGTGGAAGCAGTCCAACACTGGGGGACTCAGCCTAGAGTTGAGTGGCCATTCTTTGAATGGAGGTACCTATTCAGTTACCAAGAAGATGAGCCGGTCTAGTACTGGGGGACTCAGCTTAGGGCTGAGGGCCATTCTCCGGGAGAATGGAGGCGTTTGGTCTGTTACCAAGTATTTGACCTCGAGTCAAATTATGCAGCCTATGGCTGAGGCACCTGGTCTGTTACCATGATATCACTATAAGGCCTATATCGGGTTTGGCCATGTGAGGCACTCTGACCCTCGATCTGTGGGCTTTGTGATCTTCTCCAAGGCTTAGATACCCTTGGTTAAGACACCCAGTGCTCGATCTTGGTGTCACACGGAGTGAGATAAAGGCATTAGTAATTCTCTCTATTTATGATGATGTACTTTGAGTGGGGATGAAGGACCACCTTGACCACTTGTTTTGACCATAGGGCACTTGAAGAAGGCTAAAGGTAAAAGTCAAAAATACATAAGGACCCTTAGATCGCTAAGGAGTCAAAGTGAAAGTGCAAAAAAACCTTTAGTACCACTAGAGATAAAAGTCAAAGAAATAAAATAATAAAATATTATTATTTTGTTCTTTTTAGTTTTGGTCCATATACAGGTGATTCAAAGGATATAAAAGAAGATCAATCCATTTCATTTTGTCACACACACTTGCTCATGATCTTACAACTGCTCAAGGAAGATTTTTGCTAGTCTCGAAGAGGGATAATTTTTGTGGTTATGCCCTAGCATGGAGGATTCTAGCTAGGGCACCCACTCTTATTGCAGTCAAACCCTAAACTAGGATTTCACCCACGATGAACAACTGCAACAACATTTTTTCTCTTCACGTGTTAAGGCATCTCCTAACCCTCACGGGCAGCCTCAACAATTTTAAGGGCAGCATCATACTACCTCGGGTAGGCCTGACCCTTCACGGGCAGCCTTATCAGACTACCCGAACCTCTTCACGAGCTGCCCTCCTCTTCACCGGACAACCCTCTCTACACTTAGTCATCTACAGCAAGCGCTAAGTAGGGCTTGGGTAGCCTGCTAGCACCTCAGGCATTTGCCACCAGTCCCGGGCAGCCACAGTCTGCCCTCTGCAGACGATGGGCAGGGAGCAGAAGGTTCCGGGCTAGGCTCGGGCAGGAAGAAATAGTCTGGGCAGCCACAATAGGCTTTCGGGCACCAGAAGTAGACATCCGGGTAGGTGGTTGGAAGGTTCGAGCAAGCATACAGAGGTCTGGACAGGCAACCGTACGTCCAGGCAGGCAAATTTGGGCTCTGGGCAGGCAGGTACAATTCGGGTAGTCTAGGCAGCAAGAAGAACTCTGATATTTGGGCAGTTGAAAAAATTAGGGCAGAAAGCCCTAATTTGTTTTTTGTTGTAAAATTCATCATTTGTGGATTTTTATTTGTGGTATAAACCATTAGGATTTGAGAATTTTTGAAGACTCAATCATCTCATTTTAAGAGATGAATTACTAATGCTTTTGGGGTTTTTGTACTTTAAAGGTTTCCCCGTGAAAAACTACTGTGTTCAGTGTGTGTGATGTTGTTGATGTTTCTACTGCACTTGTCTTTTGTTATCTTACAGTCTGCAAAATTTTAAAGAATTCATGCTAATGCTAAAATTCAACATGTATTACATCACCGTTCGTCAACAATGTTTATCAGCAATCAAACTCAATAAGTTTGTGGTATAAAATCTGCTCTCAGTACATTTTTCACTTTTAACAATTACCTTATATCAGAATAGATAGCAACTTTCACACAATGCTTCACCAAGTCAGTAAGCACAAAAATAAGGACAAGTCTGTTGACGAAATCTGGAATATAAACTCAGCTATAGCAGTCTGTAGCACATTGAACACAACCCTAATGGGAATTAGAGGCCTGAGAAATTTCGTTTTAGAGTTGAAAGCCACCCTACACTTAGGGAGAATTGCCTCTACCCCTCAAATTTGCAAGTCATGGTTGCCCTAACCAGTTGACTATTTATTACTGGTTTGTTTTGCCACAGTTACACCAGCCCTAAAGGAATTTTAAGACCTCAAAAATTTCGGTGTAGGGCTGGAGATAATCATCCAATGAAGGCGAAATTGTTCAACTAACCAGATCTGAAAAATCTTTCTGCCCAAACTAGTGTGTGACAGTTGATAGCAGGCTCAGCTTAGGGTTTTGAGGCTTCAAATGAAAGGAAAGGAGGACGCCTCTAAGGATTTGTGGGCAAAATATGTAGGGTGCAACCCCTCATGGGCTTCGTTTTGCAAAACAATTTTTTAAACATTTTTGGAGTTCTTCGAATTTTTTCAATTTTTTAGGGTTTCTGATTTTTTTCTGAATTTTTTAGGGTTTTAGGGTTAAAAATGCATCCTAAATTAGTATGCAATGCATCTAGATATCATACATATGAAATTGTTAAAATTTTGAGTAAAAGATGTGACAAGACGGGGGTTTTCAGGCGCTATCTCAGACCCTAGGGCATAAGGGATGAGTGATCAACCTCCCTCTTGAAATGTTTCTCCAAGCTTGCAAATTAGGGCCTCCCATAACAACCTCTAGGGCTCGTTGAAGGAGCCTAATTAGGGAAAAAAACTGAGATCTAAGGCCCAAACAAGGGAAAATATCTTCAAGAGGACATTTTCCACCATACAAAGTTGACAGAAGGCTGGTAAGAAGCCGTAATTCAGAAAAAATGTAGTATCAAGACGACCATTTGATCCACATAGAAGCATAAAACTTACCAAAATTTAAGAATGGGATGTGTTACCACCTAAGTTGTACTTAGTGGTTTTTTATCAAGTGAGCTTGGTGAACCGAACAAGGATAACTTGTTCGGACTTCAGAAGACCTTCGGAAGTGCTTGTTGTACTATATCACATGTTCATACCCCATGGGGGGATTGTAATAAATGTTCTAGCATGATAGTGTCTGTAAAAGACTCGGTCTCTTAGACTTTATTTGTCAATCCGATCAGCCCAGGGTGTTTTTTCCCTTGGTTATTATTGGTTGTTGAATAAACGACTGATAATTTCTGAGTTTTTCACTCCATACCTCCAAAGTTGGGGTGGCCAGCTTGGCATTTAGGCCTATTGAGGTTATTAGAGTCTATGTGTCAATGTATAAACATGCTAGACATCATGGTTGAGTCATATGAACATGTCTAAGTCCCCCTAGGTTTTTTCAATTTTTCAATTTTTTAGTTTTTTCAGTGTTTTTTTTATTAAAAATTTAATTTTTCCAAAACTTAGGCTATTTTTTAATAGTTTAATTGGAAAAATTGATTTTGTAATAAAAGTGGGCCAAATAATCAGTTTCAGTCATGTAGGTGCTCATTTTCAAGCTAAGAGCACCATGTAAAATCATAGACCCACTATTTCCTAGTTTTGAGTGATTTTCCATCACTCAGGTCAGAAAGCCCCAAAAATCAATTATTGATGATTTTAATTAATAAATTGATGAATAATGGAGCAAATCCAAAATCATAGATTAGTGGATTCTCAGCTGATTTGATTGAAATCAATCAGATCTGAACTAGATTGACTGGATCTGACAAATCCTTGATTGAAGGAGGTGATCAAATCAGATCCAGAGTTGATCTTCAGCATCCTTTATGGGGAATTTCGCCCTCCCTCTCTCCTCAACACGTTTTGGCTCATTTGGATGAGTTTTGGTTGATGCTTCAGTCAACAGGTTGAGGTGTCAGTCAGATCAGCTCTTCGATTGACAATTGCACTCAGTGAGACTCAGATCTGGCTCAGTTAGACATAGATCATGCATTGATGGACTCTCCATCAGCATATTTGGTTTATCTCCTTGGGATTTGCGCTCCCCTGGGCTGGATCTCCTGGTTTTTGTATATATCCAAGCACAACAGCCTCTTCCAAGCTAGTTAGAGCTGGATTGAAGGGCTTGCCATTGTAATTGTGTATTGATCATCATTTGTGAATAAAGAAGCTTTGGAGGCTATACCGTGTAGTGCATGTGTTTGTGTGGATTCTCAGTGTTATGCTGCTGATGTGGTAATTGCAATTTCTTTCCAAATTCTGTGCCGCTTCTGTGTTCTGGCTTCAAGGATTCGGTTGAATCAAGTAAGGGTGTAAACTAGGCAAGTTAGATTGCTTGATCTTGTTTATCCATATGATGTATGCTAAAAAATTTCAGTTATATGCTTAAATGAGATTATTTTTGCATGATCTTTCATTTTCGTTGCTTTATACATCTATATCCAGATCTTACGAGGTGTGTGTAGGCTTGTGTTATCTAGTTGCAGGTTCCTGATTGGATGAAGGTGTGGATCAAGATTGACGCCATTCCTTATCCAATAAGCTCAAGACTCTGTCCCTCAGCGCTCCACAAAAGGGGCTCCTTTCAGCTTGCTCCATTCAAGCAACGAGCCGACCTCCTCTCTTCTTCTTCTCATTTCTTAAAAAAAATCAACTCTTTTACCCGGTTACTTTGTTCATCGCTTTGATTTTGTTTAGATCTATCATCTTTAAAGTAATTTCAACATAGATCTATCCTCTCAAAGCCCATAGTCTAGATCTTGCTCTTAAAAGGTTTCATAAGCATTCTAGATCTAGCTTTAGGGAAATCGTCTTTTTTTGCATGTAATTTTAAAGAAAATTTGTAGCTTGCATGCATTTGATTTCTGTTTGCTGTACGTTAAAATTTCATATTTTGCAATAAAAGTGCACATCTTATTGGCTGCCCAAAAGGCAAGCCAAGATCCCAAGGAAAGCCTACTTTCCTTGGTTCCTTTTTTACCTTTTTAACTAGTTTTGACTCAGTTTTTTTTGGTTAAAAATAAGCTGACCCAAAGGTACTTTCAGAGTGCTTTTGGGCCTATTTTAGTCTAATATGCTTGCTGTTTTTTAGCAGGTTTGATAGAAAAATAAGGAAACGGGAACTTCTGAAAAGTGACCTCGGGGCGCCGATCTTTGTCACACCTTAATGGGTACGTTATGAACAATAGCCCCAGAGACTCCATTCAGCCCACATATTTCTTGCGGGTAGCCATGAAGGTTTAGTTTTGGACATACTCCAAGTACTCTCGGGGATATCTGGAGTTCACCCCTTCACCTAATTTTAATCAACTCACACCTCAAATTTAACTTAAAATGTACCAAGAGGCAATTGCAAAACATTCACTCCAAGCACATGCAAGTACATTGATTTTATTTTTGACTCCATTCTAAGGCATTGGTTATTTTCTTGCTTTATATATATATTGTGTTTCAGCATTGTGCTTTCGTGTGTTCATTTTTATATCTTGTCATCTTTGATTGTCTATAGTTAAATTTCAAACTCCTAAGTAACTCATTCAGTTTAACATCACCATACTAAGTAATTATCCTTAGTAACTTAATAGGGTCTACCCCCCTTGGCTTCGTTAGGAGTTGAGCCTAAACTGAGGAGTCAAGAACAAGGTGACAGCCTTGACTCGAGACTTGCCCCCAAGGACACACCAAGTGGCTTGAAGATTTCTGCCACGTGACCCAGGTGTGTGAAAGGCGACAACATTTTTTGGCGCCGTTGCCGTGGATAAATCTTCTTATTCCCGAGTACGACTTAGCTTAACTTTTTTCTAAACAATTAAAAAGATAAAAACTTTTGATTGATCTAGTCTTTAAAAAACATAAAAATTAAAACTCGATCCATCTGGTGATTCCACTGTCTAACATCCCTTAAAGAATTTCTACCCGAAGAAACCGTCGACAATTATTCAATCCTCTCCCTGATCCCGAAAGGTTTATTAGGGAAAGATTGAATAGGCAGACTTCTCGTAGAAACCTTGAAGATTTAGGAGACCAATCCCTCTTAGATATCCATCACATATTTGTAGAGAGTCATGTTCACCAATCTCAATAAATGATGGAATTATTCAAACCCCTTGACTTTTCTCAGATAGCAGGTGCTCCCCATGCCATTCCAAAAGATGCTATCAAGAAGCTGCCCATATTTCAGGGCAATAATGCTATCACTGCCAAGTCTCACCTTCGAAAGTTTGAAAAGCACCTTGTCAGTTATTGCAATGATGCTGCCCATGACCATGACGATGTCAGACGCTCTTTGCTTTATCCTTGGAAGATGATGTTGAAGAATGGTACTTCGACCTAGATGATGATTCATATAAAACTCTTAGTGAATTCCTAGAGGGTTTTAAGAAGAAATGGGGGGGAAAGAAAGAACCAAGACATCTGCTTGCTGCCCTCCATAACATAAAGCTGATGGAGAATGAAACCATTGATGAATTTAATACTAAGTTCAGGCGTGTGGTTGTAGACCTCCCTAGAGAAATCAAGCCAAGGGATGCCTCCATCCTCATATCTTACATCGAAGCTTTCATTGGTGATTGGAGGTCCCAGTTAAGGGACAAAGAGCCGACCGATCTAAAAACTGCTCAAGAATTGGCCGAGAAAATAGAAAAGAATATGCAGTCTTCAGGAAAATCCAACATTCCAAGTTACATTAGGGGAAACACTTCATACAACGAAGAAAAGGGCTAAGCCTTTGAATCAGAAGAAAAGGGAGCCTCTAAAGATTCCATGGAAAAGGTAACAGACATGATAAAATACTTGGTTACTAGTCAAAACCAACTTATGGCAGATCAGTCTGCACAATTGAATCTTATGCACAAGAGAATAATCACAATGGAAAGAAATAATGGACCTAGGAACTTTCAGCCTAGGCAGAATCAGATGTATCAAAAGAAGTTTCCTCAACAAGAGCCTAGGATTCCAACCTAGTTAGACTCAGCTAACATGGTAGAAGAAGTAATTCCATGGTGTATACCTTGTGAACAATTCCATCAAGAAAGCACTTGTTATGTTGCAAATCAAGTCATGGAACATGGACTTCCCAAGGTCAGTAATCAGGAAACAAATTCAAGCGAGCCTGATCATATATACATGGTAGGCCAGGCCTACCCTTTGTTACCATCTAAACAGTACAAGCCTAAGGATGAAACCATTGCAGAATCTTATAGTGAAACTTATGATGAAAACTGTAATATACATGATGGGACTCCTATGTGTTCTCCATATAATGATGACAGTCTGGAAGGTTTACTACCTTGTGACCTTTTCTCTGAAGAAGATGAGTATGAAAATGAGGACAAGTATAGCTTGGAGCATGATACAAGTGACGAAGACTCCCTTATCCCCGAAAAAGATGTTGATGAGGAGTCCTGGACATTCATGGAAAATCTAGTCTGTGACATGAATAAAGAGGAAAATAATGAACCAGACACTTTTGATGGTTTTGTTGATTTTTCTGTCTATGGCATATCTAAAGGAGAGAGCATGGACCATGTGGCCTTGGGAAACTTTGATATGAAAAAGGAGCATCCAGTTTATCCATATGATCATTCAGAGTCATATCATGCAGAGCCGCTCAAAGGTATAAATAATGAAGACATGGAGAAGCAGTGTTGTGAAAAGACAGATGTGATGCAGTTATTAGAATATCAGTCTCAACTATCATCTTCACATATAGAGTTTCCTCATGACTTGGAGCCGCTTGGGGCTTATACAGTGAATTATCATCTGGTAAGCCTTGATGATCAGTATGATGGTGTAGTCAATCTGCCTCATCATTCCAATTTGTACGTCAACCCTGTCCAGTCATGGATAGAAGCAGCCTGCGCAAGCACTTACCAGTTTGGGAGGAAGTTTGACGACATTATTCATGCCTATGATTTCCCATTCGTCCTGCCCCTTCCGGATCATCACGCAGGTTTGCATTTTCTGAATAAAGTATCCTTACTTTGGCTGGTAACCAAAGACAAGGAAATTTTTTTTTATGTTAATAAAATTCTTAGGTGGTTACATTGGATTTCTGATTACACTTAACCCTTTTTATATCATGCTTAGAGTAGGAAAATAAGCTCCTTGAAAGAGAGCATTTACTTTCTGCATTTCTATTTTATACTTAGCTATAATAAAACTTTGCTTCTTTTAGTTAGTTACATTTATTTTGTTTAAATAAATCAGCTTAATGGTTCATTTGGTTTTTTATAAAACTTGTGCTACTAAGGCTTTTCTTGTCAAGTTGAGATGTTTTTACAGGGTATATAAACCAGAGATTCTGGTGTTCTCGTATCCTCTCCTTGCCTCAAAGACCAGATCGAGCACACGTCCCATAGTTGGAGCTAGAATGTTACCACCTAAGTTGTACTTAGTGGTTTTTTATCAAGTGAGCCTGGTGAATTGGACAAGGATAACTTGTTCGGACTTCAGAAGACCTTCGGAAGTGCTTGTTGTACTATATCACATGTTCATACCCCATGGGGGAATTGTACTAAATGTTCTAGCATGATAGTGTCTGTAAAAGACTCAGTCTCTTAGATTTTATTTGTCAATCCGATTAGCCCAGGGTGTTTTTTCTCTTGGTTATTATTGGTTGTTGAATAAACGACTGATAATTTCTGAGTTTTTCACTCCATACCTCCAAAGTTGGGGTGGTCGGCTTGGCATTTAGGCCTATTGAGGTTATTAGAGTCTATGTGTCAATGTATAAACATGCTAGACATCATGGTTGAGTCATATGAACATGTCTAAGTCCCCCTAGGTTTTTTCAATTTTTCAATTTTTTAGTTTTTTCAGTGTTTTTTTATTAAAAATTTAATTTTTCCAAAACTTAGGCTATTTTTTAATAGTTTAATTGGAAAAGTTGATTTTGTAATAAAAGTGGGCCAAATAATCAGTTTCAGTTATGTAGGTGCTCATTTTCAAGCTAAGAGCACCATGTAAAATCATGGACCCACTATTTCCTAGTTTTGAGTGATTTTCCATCACTCAGGTCAGAAAGCCCCAAATATCAATTATTGATAATTTTAATTAATAACTTGATGAATAATGGAGCAAATCCAAAATTATAGATCAGTGGATTCTCAGTCGATTTGATTGAAATCAGTCAGATATGAACCAGATTGACTGGATCTGACAAATCCTTGATTGAAGGAGGTGATCAAATCAGATCCAGAGTTGATCTTCAGCATCCTTTATGGGGAATTTCGCCCTCCCTCTCTCCTCAACACGTTTTGGCTCGTCTGGATGAGTTTTGGTGGATGCTTCAGTCAACAGGTTGAGGTGTCAGTCAGATCAGCTCTCCGATTGGCAATTGCACTCAGTGAGACTCAGATCTGGCTCAGTTAGACACAGATTAGGCATTGATGGACTCTCCATCAGCATATTTGGTTTATCTCCTTGGGATTTGCGCCCCCCCTGGGCTGGATCTCCTGGTTTTTGTATATATCCAAGCACAGCAGCCTCTTCCAAGCTAGTTAGAGCTGGATTGAAGGGCTTGCCATTGTAACTGTGTATTGATCATCATTTGTGAATAAAGAAGCTTTGGAGGCTATACCGTGTAGTGCATGTGTTTGTGTGGATTCTCAGTGTTATGCTGCTAATGTGGTAACTGCAATTTCTTTCCAAATTCTGTGCCGCTTCTGTGTTCTGGCTTCAAGGATTCGGTTGAATCAAGTAAGGGTGTAAACTAGGCAAGTTAAATTGCTTGATCTTGTTTATCCATATGATGTATGCTCAAAAATTTCAGTTATATGCTTAAATAAGATTATTTTTGCATGATCTTTCATTTTCGTTGCTTTATACATCTATATCCAGATCTCACGAGGTGTGTGCAGGCTTGTGTTATCCAGTTGCAGGTTCTTGATTGGATGAAGGTGTGGATCAAGATTGATGCCATTCCTTATCCAATCAGTTCAAGACTCTATCCCTCAGCGCTCCACAAAAGGGGCTCCTTCCAGCTTGCTCCATTCAAGCAACGAGCCGACCTTCTCTCTTCTTCTTCTCATTTCTTAAAAAAAATCAACTCTTTTACTTGGTTACTTTGTTCATCGCTTTGATTTTGTTTAGATCTATCATCTTAAAAGTAATTTCAACATAGATCTATCCTCTCAAAGCCCATAGTCTAGATCTTGCTCTTAAAAAGTTTCATAAGCATTCTAGATCTAGCTTTAGGGAAATCGTCCTTTTTTGCATGTAATTTTAAAGAAAATTTGTAGCTTGCATGCATTTGATTTCTGTTTGCTGTACGTTAAAATTTCATTTTATGCAATAAAAGTGCACATCTTATTGGCTGCCCAGAAGGCAAGCCAAGATCCCAAGGAAAGCCTACTTTCCTTGGTTCCTTTTTTACCTTTTTAACTAGTTTTGACTTAGTTTTTTTTGGTTAAAAATAAGCCGACCCAAAGGTACTTTCAGAGTGCTTTTGGGCATATTTTAGTCTAATATGCTTGCTGGTTTTTAGCAGGTTTGACAGAAAAGAAAGGAAGCGGGAACTTCTGAAAAGTGACCTCGGGGCACCGATCTCTGTCACACCCTAACGGGTGCTTTATGAACAATAGCCCCAGAGACTCCATTCAACCCACATATTCCTTACGGGTAGCCGTGAAGGTTTAGTTTTGGACATACTCCAAGTACTCTCGGGTATATCTGGAGTCCACCCCTTCGCCTAATTTTAATCAACTCACACCTCAAATTTAACTTAAAACGTACCAAGAGGCAATTGCAAAACATTCACTTCAAGCACATGCAAGTACATTGATTTGATTTTTGACTCCATTCTAAGGCACTGGTTATTTTCTTGCTTTATATATATATTGTGTCTCTGCATTGTGCTTTCGTGTGTTCATTTTTGTATCTTGTCATCTTTGATTGTCTATAGTTAAATTTCAAACTCCTAAGTAACTCATTCAGTTTAACATCACCATACTAAATAATTATCCTTAGTAACTTAATAGGGTCTACCCCCCTTGGCTTCGTTAGAAGTTGAGCCTAAACTGAGGAGTCAAGAACAAGGTGACAGCCTTGACTCGAGACTTGCCCCCAAGGACACACCAAGTGGCTTGAAGATTTCTGCCACGTGACCCAGGTGTGTGAAAGGCGACAACAGGATGATCAACGAAAATCCCTAGATCCTCCTTGTGCTCGTGTTGGTCCAATAATGCTAGCATCAACCATGTATGTGCAAGAAACCATAGACAAACACTCTAATTTTTACCTTAAGCCAAAGAAGACATCATCAAGAGGTGCGCCTCGCTTAGATAGCCCATAGAGTAATAAGAGAAAGATAACAATCATGATTTTATCCCAAGTCTTGTGCTTTACAAATGAATTTGGAATGGATATTTATGTCCATCTTAGGACAAGATTTAATTTTTTTATCAAGCCAACATGTTTTAATTTGTCAATTTAAAATTAAAACAATAAATACTAAAATAATCTAAATTAAGACAAAATTAAGGATGCCACCCACATGTTGGGGACTAGACCCTAAAACTAACATAAAATGATGAAAAATGCTAAAATAAGCAAGCTAAGGCCTCATTGTGACGACAAGAGTGAGCCAAAGGAGGGTCTCATATCGCTATTAACCCTAGAGGGATAAAAAATCCTTCAACGTCCCCATTTCCTTAACTTGAGGCTTGATCATCATGATGACGTCATAGGGTCAATTTAGTTAGAAAGGGTCTAATTAGTGGCAAAGAAGGTCCAAGTGGGCTGAGAGAGAGCTGATAGTCTAGGGAAGACCTCTCTAGATGAAATATAGTCACCTTTAAGGAAGAAAAAGCAGGGTGGTCATGTGACCCAATGGCCCACCCTTGGAAACCCCAAACACTAACCCTAGGGCTAAAATCCCCATAAAGGGCAGTTAGTAATGCCACTAAGCCATAGTACTTTCCAAGATTAAAATCAAGGATCCCGGTCATGGTCAATCACATATAGAGAGTCCCATACTTGGTCTTTTGATCCCTTCTTTGTTAGAGTTTGTGCAACTTTGAAAGACATTCTTTATTTGTACCTCCTACGGGAGTTGAACTTCTTGTAATCAAACATACAAACCCTAGAAAGATCAATGTAAACCTTGGGGTGAAAAGCAAGCAATAGAAATAAAAAAAATAAAATTATAAAATGTATTTTATTGCTCCCCCAAGCGAAGTCGGCCCCAGTAAATTTTCCACTTGGAAAATCAATATAAATAGGAGGCGCCCCTCATTATTCACATAGTCACTCAAGTGAAATTCGCTTCACTAGGAGAGAGAAGTTCGCACCTGCTAAAGGAGAAGACTGTTTTGGGGTTTCTATCTCTGGAAAGTACTTCCATCTTTTCTCTCTCTCTTCTTTGTACACTGTTTTCAGAATTATCATCTCCATACGAAGGTTGTTGGGTTTTCTCCCATTTGGGTTTCCCAGGATAAAAATTATTGTGTTATTGTTTTGTGCTTTGTCCTTCTTCTAGTGATCCTATTGGTAACTGCAATTAAGATATACTGCTATAATCTTGTGAAAAACTAACATGGTATCAGTGCAGTGCTAGAAGAAGCCATTGCCGGAACATTGTCGGAACCCTGCCACAACTAGGGTTTCATCTTTCAAAGCCTTTACTCAATCTTTTGGCAGAAAAAGAGCCTTGGGAATTTCACTCTAAGGAGGGCACATCTTTTGGTGAAGACAAAATTCAATTCTAAGAATTTTCAATTTTTGACCTAATTCTGCTGCTGCAAGTTGCAACAGAAATTAGGGTTTTAGTTTTTGACCTACTTCCTCCACAATTTTGACTCGACTCTAGCCCTTTCCAGCTCGTCTCTCTAGGGCGCATTTATCTGTGGAGTCGGTTTTCCAAAAATCCAACTTTCATTTTTGACATAGCCTCTGCTAGGGTTGCTGATCTAGATTTGTAGTCAAGATGATCAGTATGAAGGTTGAAGATTGTCTAGAAGGGGTTTCCAACTTCATTCCCTGGAAGTCTAAGGGGTTCTTCTACTATAAGAAAATGACCTATTACAGTTTGTAAATGCAAACGTCCCAGAACTAGAAGTCGAAGAAGACAAACCTCGATGGACGAAGAATGATGCCAAAGTAAGAAGGATTTTGGTGGACTCAGTTAGAGACACTTGGTTCCTCAGATCTTAGAAAAGACGACAATAAGGAAGATGTTCAAAACCTTAAAGAAGCTATTTGAACACAATAGCATCAATGTGACTCTCACATTGAGGAATAAACTATCAAATATGAAGATGACGAAGTTTGAAAACATTGCCTCATATTTCATGAGGATCACCAAGTTCCGGGACAAGCTAAAGTCCAGTGGAGACAACCTTGAAGGAAAGGATAAGGATGGTCTTCCACCATCTTGGGAGTCCTTCATCCAAACTATAAGTGGTTGAACAATATTGCCCAAATTTGATAAGCTATGGGCAGAATACACTCAGGAAGAGACGAGAATTATAGCACACCAAAGACTTCATGGCACTCAACTTGAGGAAAATCAAGCGTTCGTATCTCATGCCAAGAAAGGCAAGGGAAGGGGAAGGAAGTCGTAGAATCACAAGCATCAAGATAAGAGATCCAGTTCTCCCCCAGAGCAAAAGAAAAAAAGAAAGATTTATCTCAGATCCAATGCTACAGGTGCAAGAAATACGTTCATTACACCAGTAGCTGTCGAAGTTCACGCAAAAGGAAGCATGAAGCTTCAACTATTGATGTAGAAGAAGATCATCATCACAAGAAATAGAAGACTGGAGATCGTACAAAATTCTTCTTCATATTAGCTTATCAGGTACTGTTCCCACCATTAGTGATACTTGGCTCATAATTAGTGGTGCATCTAGGCACATGACGAGATATAAACAAAATCTCTCAGAAGTAGTTAAGAAAGATTCTCATCTCCGTGTTGTACTTGGAGATGATACTAACTACACTGTGAAGGGATCTGGGGCCACCTCCCTTCAGCTAGAGTCTAATGATACTCTACACTTAAGTGATGTGCTCTATGTACCTGGTATGAAAAGGAATCTTGTTTCCATCTTAGCCTTAGAAGACAAAGGAGATAAAGTAGCATTTTCAGATGGAAAAGTACTTGCTTGGCAGAAGAACTCAAGCATGGATACAACTAAGGTAATTGGTATGAGAGAGGAGAGCTTGTACTGACTGAACACTCTACCTGTTTAAGCCCTAGTCCATGACTCTACAAGTATGAGTTAGCTATGGCACAAAAGACTAGCTCATCTAAATTACAGAGCTCTCCCTGCAGTAGAGAACATAGTTACAAGTATATTAGTACTACAGGTAGACCATGATGGAACATGTAGAGGATGTGCACTTGAATGCCAAGAAATCCTTCCCAGATAGTGAGAGCAGATCTAAAGAAATATTGGATCTAGTGCACTTTGACTAGTGCGACCCAATGACACTTACTTCATTGGGAGGATATCATTACTATGTAACTTTCATTGATGATTTCTCACAGAAGACTTGGATATACTTTCTCAAGACCAAGGAATCCGAGGAAGTACTCAACAAGTTCAAAGAATTCAAAGCACAAGTCGAGAATTTGTCAGGGAAGAGGATCAAGATTCTAAGATCAAATAATGGTGGAGAATACACCTCCACATAATTCAATGATTTCTGCAAAGAAGTAGGAATTAAGAGGGAGCTAACAGTTCCCTACAACCCCCAACAAAACGGGGTTGCTGAAAGAACAAACAGAACGATTGTAGAGGCAACCAAAGCCATGATACATGACCAGAGTCTACCTATGTTCTTATGGGAAGAAGCATCCAAAACAACTGTATATGTACAGAACAAATGCCCACATAAGATAGTGAAGAACATGACTTCGGAAGAAGCTTTTACAGGAGTAAAACCAAAAGTGGGTCACCTCCAAATCTTTGGCTGTCTAGTCTACATACATGTGCCCAAAGAGAAAAGAACAAAGTTAGAACCTTCAGGCAAGAAGGGAACCTTTGTGGGATACAGTGAATCCTCAAAGGCCGACATAATCTATGTCTCAGGATCTAGACAGATTGAAGTTAGCAGGGGATGTGACCTTTGAAGAAGAAATGGCTGTTAGGAAAGGCAGAGGATCAGACATGGAGACCGATGATGAGGAGATGCTAGGATCAGAGGAGATGAGATCATCTCCCCCTCAAGCTCGGAGGGAGTTGGTAGAGAAAGATGAACCTGTCGATACCATTGATGTAGTCGAGATAGTTGATTTAAGCTGGAAAAGACCTAGGTGGGCACAACATACCTTACAGGATGCAGAGGGGCATGAAGCTTCACATGGCACTTTCTGAGAAAGCAAAAGACCTAAGAGGTTCTCCAGTTATGTTGCACTGATGAGTCACATTATTGACTCAGAACCCACCACTTATGAAGAAGCATCCAGACACCAAGTTTGGGAGGATGCCATGGTGGAAGAATATCAATCCATCATGAAGAATGATGTGTGGAATATTCTTACTGAGACCCGAGGGGAAGTCAGGTGTACCTTCTAGATGGCTAGACAAAATCAAACATGGAGCAGATGGTAGTATTGAAAAATACAAGGTTAGGTTTGTTGCCAAAGGGTTCTCTCAGAAAGAGGGAGTCGATTATGATGAGACATTTGCTCCTATGGCTCGATACCTTTCCATTAGATCGATCATTGCTATTGCTTTAGCTATGGGATGGAAGTTGCATCAGATGGATGTCAAAACAATCTTTCTCAATGGTATTATTGAGGAAGAAGTATATATTGAACAACTAGAAGGGTTTGCGTCCATGAAAAGGAATCTCTTGTAAGCAAGCTGAAAATGGCTTTATATGGACTCAAGCAAGCACCTCGTGCTTAGTATGGACGAATAGATGGATTTTTGGTGAGTCTAGGATTCACCAAAAGTGATGCAGACCCCAACCTTTACCACAAGGTTGTGAATGATGAGCCACTAATTTTGGTTCTATATGTTGATGACTTGTTTCTCATTGGAAATGGGAAACTTATCGTATGGTGTAAGAAGAAACTTGCCTTTGAAGTTCGAAATGAAGGATCTTGGATTGATGCATTACTTCTTGGGATTAGAAGTATGGCAGAGGCAAAAGGATATTTTCCTAGGTTAAGGAAAATACACCATAGATATACTGAAGAGATTCGGAATGTTGGATTGCAAGTCCATAGCTACTCCGATGGATACAAACTTGAAGAAGCTGAGGGATTCTGCTTCAGATTCAAATTTGATTGATCTCACCATGTATCGCCAGCTGATTGGGTCCTTGATGTATCTGACCAACACCAGACCAGATATATGTTTTGCTGTGAATGCTCTCAGTCAGTTGAAGTTCATATGTGAATTGAGGCAGATTCACTGGGTTGCTGCAAAACATGTGCTTAGATACTTACGTGGGACTATGGGATATGGTCTGCGATATAATTCAGAATGTGACTTAAAATTGCAAGGGTTTACAGACTCAGATTAGGTTGGATGCACTACAAATAGGAAGAGTACTTCAGGATGTTGTTTCGGTCTGGGCTCTGCAGTAATTTCTTGGTGCACTAGGAAGCAAAACTCAGTAGCTCTTAGTATTGTAGAGGCTGCGTATATACGTAAACTTGGCTTCGTAGCACAACAGCCCGGGAAGCAGTTTGGCTTCGTAAACTTCTTGCAAGATTGTTTGGCCAGATTCCAGAGCCAACCATGATTCACTGTGATAACCAGAGTTGTGTGCAGATGTTAGTGAATCCTGTATTTCACGACAAGTCGAAGCACATAGAGATTCTATATTACTTCCTACGTGATATGGTGCAGAAAGGTGCGGTCGAACTACAGTATATTCCGACAGATGACCAGACTGCATATGTTCTCATCAAGCCTCTTCCCAGGGTGAAGTTTGAATACTTTCGCGGAAGACTTGGAGTAGAAGAGAACGTATCCATCCTTGACAGGGAGAGATGACTGAGAAACACTTACCATGCTCTTGCCCAGGTACCTCTACTCATCCAGGTTCTCAGCCAGATATGGGAGAAATCCCATCGGCCGATGAGATGGACAAGTAGTAGATGGTCGGGTTCACACAGGTGCCTCTACTCGTTCAGGTGCTCAGCTAGGTATGGGAGAAATCCCATCGACAGATGAGTCGGATAGGTAGTAGATGGCCGTGTGATTGCACAGGTACCTCGACTCGTTCAGGTTCTCATCCAGGTATGGGAGCACCCCATCGATAGATGAGACGAACAGGTAGTAGATGGTCATGCACGGTTGCTTGTTCAGGATCTCAATCTAGGCATGGAAGAATTCTATCGACAGTAGAGACAGACAAGTAACAAAAGATATTCTCTTAGACATCTTGGTAGAACTAATTCATACTGACACTTTTCAAAGACAACCTTCAGTACGTATAGAGATGATGGAGACAATATAAATGTATAGATGAAACCCAGATGTTCGTGATGCTAATGAAGACCAAATAATACTTTCCTTGTTGAGAGGGAGTGTTAGAGTTTCTGCAACTTGGAAGACATTCTTTATTTGCAACTCCTATGAGAGTTGAACTTGTTGTAATCAAACATACAAACCCTAGAAAGATCAATGTAAACCTTGGGGTGAAAAGCAAGCAATAGAAATAAATAAAATAAATTATAAAATATATTTTATTGCTCCCCCAAGAGAAGTCGCCCCCAGTAAATTTTCCACTTGGAAAATCAGTATAAATAGGAGGCGCCCCTCCTCATTTTTCACACAGTCACTCAAGTGAAATTTACATCAGTGGGAGAGAGAAGTTCACACCTGCTGAAGGAGAAGACTGTTTTGGGGTTTCTATCTCTGGAAAGTACATCCATCTTTTCTCTCTCTTCTTTGTATATTGTTCTCAGAATTATCATCTCTATACGAAGGTTGGGTTTTCTTCCATTTGGGTTTCCCAGGATAAAAATTATTGTGTTATTGTTTTGTGCTTTGTCTTTCTTCTAGTGATCCTATTGGTAACTACAATTAAGATATACTGCTATAATCTTGTGAAAAACTAACATGGTATCAGAGCAGTGCTAGAAAAAGCCATTGTCGAAACACTGTCGGAACCTTGCCATAACTAGGGTTTCATCTTTCAAAGCCTTTACTCAACCTTTTGGCAGAAAAAGAGCCTTGGGAATTTCGCTCTAAGGAGGGTGCATCTTTGGTGAAGGCAGAATTCAATTCTAAGAATTTTCAATTTTTGACCTTTTTGAAATTTTTTCGTATGGAATTGACTGGTTGATTTTTAGCTTGGGAGACCATTGACAAAGATAATCTTGGAGAATCTTTGAGGGTCAATTGCGATATGCCCTTGTACTTGTTCAAACATTCTTTTGGACATGCAAGCATATTGTTCATCTTTGGAATAATCATGTTAGTATCTCTAATAATCCTTAAACATTTGAAATTGTCAGCCACAAAATTCATACTTTCACATTTCAAGCGAAAAGATAAACAATAAATATCATGGAAACAAGACGTGAATATTATAACTTTCCACATACCTATCTTTGTTCCGTTGAAGTGCATCATTGAAAACTTACCAGAGGTTGATCAATTTCTACTATACTTCTTGAGGGATGCTGCTGGGGACGATGATCAAGTCCCACCATCGACTGAATGATTGTAAAAGAACTCTCTGTATGATATCCCATATGTTCCTTGATGCTAGGTAGGTGTTGTCACACAAAGTGTAGATACCCACTGAATGTATCCTATTTGGGACGATAGAGGTGAGGTAGCTAATCGGTAACACCGCAAGGGCCTTGTCCACTACAAATAAAAGGTAGTTGTCACACTGGATGGGCTCTTGTCCAAGGAGATATTGGATTTAGTGCACTCTGACTTGTCTGGACCTATGACTGTTGCTTTATTGGGCAGTTACAACTACTATGTAACATTTATTGACAACTACTCACGGAAGACTTGGATATACTTTCTCAAGACCAAGGAATCCGAGGAAGTGCTTAGCAAGTTCAAAGAATTCAAAGCACAAGTCGAGAACCCGTCGGGAAAGAGGATCAAGACTCTGCGATCAGATAATGGTGGATAGTATACATGCACAGAGTTTAGTGATTTGTGCAAGGAAGTTTGAATTAAGAGGGAGCTTATAATTCCTTACAACCCTCAACAAAATGCGGTTGCTGAAAGAAAGAATCAAAGAATTGTGGAGGCAACCAAAGCCTTGATACATGACCAAAGTCTACCGATGTTCTTGTGGGCAGAAGCTTCCAGAACAATTGTTTATGTACAAAACAATTGCCCTCATAGAATCTTGAAGAATGCGACTCTGGAAGAAGCCTTCATAGGAGTGAAGCCAGAAGTGGGCCACCTTTGTATATTTGGCTGTCCAGTCTACATAAATGTGCCCATGGAGAAAAGGATGAACTTGGAAACTTCGAGAAAGAAGGGGACATTCGTGGGATACAATGAGTCTTCAAAGGCCTACAAAATTTATCTTTCAGGATCGAAGCAAATCCGGAAAGGAAGAGGATCTGACATGGAGATCGATGACAGTGAAGAGATGAGATCATCTCCCCCTCCAGCAGTTCAAAGGGAGTTGCCAAAGGAAGAACCGATTGACTCTATTGATTCAGTTGAGCCAATTGATGCTCCCACAAACATTGCACTTGGCCGAAAAAGGCCTATATGGGCACAACATACATTGTAGGATGCCAAGTGGCATGAAGCTCCACATGGCACTTTTTGGGAAAGCAAAAGACCTCAGAGGTTCTCGAGTTATGTAGCATTGATGAGTCACATCATTTCCTTAAAGCCAACCACATATGAAGAAGCATGCATGAACCAAGTTTAGAAGGATGCCATGATGGAAGAATATCAATCCATCTTGAAGAATGATGTATGGGAGGTTGTACCGAGACCTGAGGGGAGGCTAGTAGTGACTTCCAAGTGGCTTTTCAAGATTAAACATGGAGCAGATGGTAGTGTGGAAAAACACAAGGCTATATTTGTTGCCATAGGATTCTCTCAGAAAGAGTGAGTTGATTACGACGAAACATTTGCTCCCATGGTTCAATATACTTCCATTAGGACCATTATTGCTATTGCTTCAGCTATGGGATGGAAATTGCATCAGATGGATGTCAAGACCGCTTTCCTCAATGGTGTAATTGAGGAAGAAGTATACATTGAACAACCAAATGGTTTTGTTGTCCATGGGAAGGAGCCCCACGTTGACAAGCTGAAAAAGGCTCTATATGGACTCAAGCAAGCACCTTGTGCTTGGTATGGATGGATAGATGGATACTTGATGAGCTTGGGATTCAGCAAGAGTGATGCAGATCGTAATCTTTACTACAAGATTGTGGAAGATGAGCCACTGATTATAGTTTTGTATGTCAATGATTTGTTTCTCACAGGAAATGAGAGGTTGATTGCATGGTGTAAGAAGAAGCTTGCCACTGAGTTTGAAATGAAAGATCTTGGATTGATGCATTATTTCTTGGGATTAGAAGTATGGCAAAGGCAGAAGGAGATATTCCTAAGTCAAGGAAAGTACACCATCGATATATTGAAGAGATTTGGAATGTTGGACTGCAAGTCCATGGCTACTCCGATGGATGCAAACTTGAAGAAGCGGAGGGACTCGGCTTCAGATTCCGAATTGATTGATCCCACCATGTATTGCTAGTTGATTGGATCGCTGATGTATCTGATGAACACCAGGCCGGATATATGTTTTGCTGTGAATGATCTCAGCTAGTTCACGAGTGAGCCAAGGCAGATTCACTGGACTACTGCAAAACATGTATTGAGATATTTGCGTGGCATTGTGGGATATGGATTGAGATATGCTTCAGAATGTGACTTGAAATTGCGAGGATTTTCATACTCAGATTGGGCGGGATGCGCTGCAGATAGGAAGAGTACTTCCGAAAGTTGCTTTAGTTTGGGTTTTGCAGTTATTTCCTGGTGCAATAGGAAGCAAACCTCAGTAGCACATAGTACAACAGAAGCCGAGTATATGGCTGCTAGTACAATTGTTCGAGAAGCAGTATGGCTTCGAAAACTCCTTGCAGGATTGTTTGGTTAGATTCTAGGACCAATTGTGATTAATTGTGACAACTAGAGCTGTGTGTAGATGTCAATGAATCCCGTGTTTCACGATAAGTCGAAGCATATAGAGATTCAATATCACTTCATTCGTGATATGGTGCAGAAGGGTGCAGTCGAGCTGTAGTACGTGTCGATAGATGACCAGACTGCAGGTGTTCTTACCAAGCCTATTTCCAAGACAAAGTTTGAATACTTTTGTGAAAGACTTGGAGTAGAAGAAAATGTATGCCTCCTTGAGAGGGAAAGGTGATTTAGACATCTACCTTGCTTCTACACTGGTGCCTCTACTCGTTCTGGTTCTTAGCGTGGTATGAGAGAAATCTCATTGGAAGTGGAGACAAACTGGTAGTAGATGGTCGTGTACACTGGTGCCTTTGCTTGTCCTGGTTCTCATTCTAGTGTGGGTGAAATCCCATCGGTAGAAGAGACAGACAGGTAGTAGATGGTCATGTACACTGGTGCCTCTGCTCGTCTTGGTTCTCAATCTAGTGTGGGAGGAATCCCATCGGCAATAGAGATGAACAGGTAGTAGATGGCCATGTGAAGCATGTCCAGGTTCTCAACTAGGTATGGGAGATTCCCATCGGCAGTATTGACGGACTGGTTGTAGATGAGACATTGATGACAACTCTTCGATGGACGGTGAGAGCTGATGGATTCATCGATGGACTGTGTGAATCAGATGTATGATACCTCTTCGATGGATTGTAAGAGCTAATGGATTCATCGATGGACTGTGTGGATTGGATGTATGATGACAGCTCTCTGATGAACCGTGCAGAGTTGCAGAACTGATGGATTCATCGATGGATTGTGTGGCTTAGACATATGATGATGATGACTTTTGATGGACTGTGCAGAGTTGTAGAGCTGACATATTCATCGATGGACTGAGTGGATCAGATGCATGATAACACCTCTAGACGGGCAAAGATCGTATTGACAACCTTTAGTATGTATAGAGATGATCGAGACATATGTGCTGTATGGAAGAGACCTAGATGATCGTGATGCTGATGATGTCTGTGATGATTATATCCGAAGAATACCTTCCTTGTTGAGAGCGAGTGTTGGACTTTGTGCAACTTCGGAAGTTATTCTTATTGTATTTTTATTATATCGTTTTGTACCTCTTATGGGGGATCATACTGATGTAATCATTCATGTAAGCCCTTGAAAGAATCAATGTAAACCATTTTATGTAAGAAAAGAACTAAAATAAAATTATTTTTATTATTATTTATTTCTCCCTAAGGGAAGTTGGCCCCAGTCAGTTAGACAAGTCGACCCAGTTAGGGTTAAATGTCGGTTTTGTAAAGTGTATAAAAAGAGAGGTTGGGCGCCTCATTTAAATAAGCAACCAAGCAAGCAAGTTCGCTAGTCAAGGAGAAGTTTGCTCCAGCAGTGAGAAGCAGTCTTTTCTGGGGTTTTTCATTAGGGAGGTTTTCTTCTCTCTCTCTCTCTCTCTCTCTCTCTCTCCTTGTACTTTGTTCTTAGGATTGTTCATCTCTATGTGAAGGTTGCTGGGTTTTTTTCCCGATTTGGGTGTCCCAGGATAAAGTCTTGTGTTCTTCGTTTCTGTGCTTTGTCTTTATTCTAGAGATCCTATTGTTCATTTGCAATAAAGTTATACTGTTATAATCTTGTAAAAATCCAACAAGAGTTTCTAAGGTTGATTAAGCGTTTTAGTGGTGGTTTGTGGATGAGTAAGTTGTTTAGGATTTTTTATGAAAATAAATATACTGGAACAAGATATTGAAACAATATATATAAGCACGACAACATATAAATTATCTAAACACATGATAAGTAAATGAGCTTAAAGCAAATGTTTGTACGATACAAATAAAATACCAGTGCCAATAATGGAGTCAAAAAAAGTAATGTTGTTGTAGTGCTGAGAAATTTGTTGCGAATCCTCTTGGTCAGTTTTAGATTAATGATGAGAGGAGTGGATTAAAAAGGGAAGGGCACTCCATATATACTTGACAGTACGAGGAGTATGTCCAAAAACTTCATTAAATGTGGCTCCATGCGAAGAAATGTGGGCTGGATCGGAGTCTTAGGGAAGTGTCCAACACTACACCAATTGAGGGTGTAGCTTGACGGTATCTCGAGGTCACTACCCAGTGGTTCCTGCTTCCTTTGTGAAATTTTCCCACAAGAGATTAAATAGAGGTGTTGGATTTTCACCTTGGGAGGTTAATTGAGTGTGAGACTAATTAAGCTAGTCACTCAATCCTTTTCTGGATGTGATCAACTGGTAGGTCAAAGTTGCAGAGATCTAGAGCATAACAGGGAATGAGCCTTGTTGATTTTAAGGTTTTTAGAACAATGTTTTCTTGGATAGAAAAGAAAACCCAAGAATCTCTTTCCAGGTCTAGTACTTGGGCAAGGCCTTGTCCGTGAACCGTACTTGGGAAAGCAAGGGGGTTTATTTTAAAATAAAAAGAAAACTGAAAAATAAAGATTATCTAATTACTACATTACCGAAGTAGTGGGTAAGTATTTGTTTACTTTGTAAGTAAAATGTATTCTAAAATAAAGTGCACTTCAAAGTATACGGTTCTGCAAAAGACAATTATAAAAGTTTTCCTACATCTTGAGTGAGTCAATGGCCCAACAATTGGATTGGACCACGACGGTTAATTTTAAACTAATCAAGTTAATTTTAGCCAAAGCAAACTAAAGAAAAACAAAGAAAAACAAAACTCATGAAAATGTACACCGACGCGGATCCCACTTGAGGGGAGGGGAGTGGGCTCTTAAGAGCCTACTCGAAACCTTTTATTGATGCTTATTATAATATGGTAAAAAAGAAGGCACTTTGGTCCTTGTTATTTGGGATCCAAATGCTTACAAAAAAACAAAAATCTATCTACAAGCAAGAAAGGGAGCCTCGAGAAGCTTTGAATAGCTCAAATCTTTGAAAAATGGCCAACGCTTCTGTTGAACAAATTGTCATTGATGCCAATAGGTGTGTCACTATGTCTTGGTGCCCCTTGAGGAGCCCATGAGGATTAAACAGTTGCCAGTGTCAAATGAGACCTTTTGACCTTGTCCAAGCCCAAGTCTGAAGCCCTTGGAGCCCTTGGGCCAATGGCAAAAGCCTGTACACACTTTAGAGTGTTTAAGTAACCCTAAGTTGGTTCTATGGTTTCCCTGTTGTTTCTTTGGTTCGCCAGTACCGCAACCTATGCCCTAGTACCCTAGAAAGTGTCCTTGGTGGGTTTAAGAAGTGTAGAGTCCAAATGACCCATTCTGTGGTCATTTGTGTTTGTAACAAGGTCATTGTTCCCTAGGAAAAGTCTAGGCACCCCCACACTTCATGGTTTAATGATCCTTGAAGGAATGGAAAAGTAATATCCTTGAGGTGGTCAAAATGATCAAGAAAGTCCTTGAACCCACACCTTGATGGTCATAGGGTTCTTGGTGGCTAATAGAACACACCCATACATATTAAAGCCCTAAAATCAACCTCATTAAGTGTTGAACAATAAAACAAGTTTAAAATTAATTCAACCTTTAACCCTTGCTTAGGTCAGCCCCCTTTAAGAGTTTAAGTTTAAAAATAAAGTTTAAAATTAATAAGTTATTTAAACTCTTACTTCCTCCAATGTTGACCTTCCTTTGGAACCTACTACCACTTCCTTGAAATGTTTAAAGCAATCAAATATTAAAGCAATTTAATAAAGTGTTCATTAGCCTTTAACTTAAATTAAATGGATCACTTTAATACCCTTGTGGAAGTTTTAATCATTATATAATAAATTAAATCTCTTGATACCCTTTGATGAAGTCGGCCATCCTAATCCTCCAACGTTGGCATTATTTTAATAATGATTCAAACCCCATAAAGTCGGCCCCATATGGTAAAATATTTTTAAAGTCAATAAACTGTTTTTTAATTGCTTCATTAGGTCGGCCCTATCCTCCTCCTCAATGCTTACTTAAGTGTATTTATACACTAAACACTTGCCATAAATGATCATCAACAAATCAACTAATTGACTGAGATTTTCGGATGTCTGAGGTATATAACTTGCTGACTGAGGAAAGACTGAGCTAGGTGGCAGCAAGCCCGAGTTTTCTCAAAGAGATTTTTTTGGGTTTTATTTCAACATAGAATAGTCTCGAATTTAGCATCTACAGTACAGTTCAAGTTTCCTCTTGTTGCCCTTTTTACAGACCTTCTTATACAGTGATACAGTCCATGCACAAGTTCGAGTTTGTTGGGTGAACACAATCCGAGTTTTTCCACTGTTTGAGGATGGTTTTTGCACAATCTGAGTTTGAGGTTTTGAAGTCTAATGTTTTGCTACTGCTCATAGTCTGAGTTTAAGGTCATACACAACCGAATTCTTCCTCATTCCTTCTGCACATACACAGTCCTAAGGTTAGACATGCATTGACAAGGTATGCATGAACAATGGTGTACAATGGTATGTGAACAGTGTGAACATTGTATTCAGTGGCATGTACAGTATACAAGTGTATTTACAGCGATGTGTATGTACAATAGACAACTGTATGCACAGTGAGTGTATATGTATATGTACAGTGAAGTATGAGTGTATGATGATGTACCCACAGTAGTATATTACTATATTCAAGTGTACAAGTGATGTATGTACAGTGAATGTACAGTGATTGAACAGTGAAGTGCATGTACAGTGAAGAGTACTAGTGTATGTACAAACAGTGATGTACAAGTGTATGTACAGTATTACAGTAGTATACAAGTGTGAGTGTATTAGTGTACAGCGAAGTGAGAAGTTGTGATCTATTACATGATGATGCATGCTTTGATATAATGATGCCCTCCTATACTTGATGATGATAATGCATGCAATGCTATGATGATACACACCTCTACAATATGATGTACATGTCATGATGCACTTCTACACTTTATGATGATGATGTGATGATACACACTATGACATACACTCCATGATGTACACTTGATGACGGCGACGATGATAATGCATATCCTATGATGACGATGCTACTATGAACATGCATGTCTTATGAAAGCAGAGCAAAACTACTTGTTAAGTGATTGTGTATGACGAGGTGTACAAGGATGTACATGAGCAGTGTATAGCAGTGAAATGACATCAGTATACAGTGATGATTTGGCAGTGATTAGAAAGAAGAGGTTATCAGCAGCAGAAAGTTTAGGGATTGGTGTTGACAGGTCCACAAGTTCAATAGTCTTTTTTATTTAGCGTGGTAGGGTGGTGCTAGGGCTCACAATCTTGTGATTTAAGCTGTTGTAGCAGCTTGTCAGTAGTAGCTGACGAATCCTAAGGGGCTGTAGTCCCTTCTAGTTGTAGCTGGTAAAGTTGCATTAGATTTGTTTACCCTAGTTGTTGTTGGGTCAAATTTATTTCTAAAAGGCTTTCGTGGTTTTATCCCTAGGACTTGGGTTTCTATGTCAAAATATTGTGTACTGTGCATCTTGTTATTTTTATGTAAATTGATGATATGCTATGATTGGTGATTAGCAACTTGCTCTTCATTAAATTTTTTATAATTGTGCAAATACTGATTCACCCCCCTCAGTATTTCAACAACTTCCTTCTCTTTTATCGCCAAAACCTGCAGAAACAACAAGCTAACAATCCTAAAAGATGATAAAAAACACTTCAAAAAATTATCCCCAAAAAATTTCTAAAAAATTATCGAAGTCAAATCTATGATAAAAGTGCATGGGAAGTATACTCACCCCCATTATTTGATCTGAGTACCTTGATCTTCTTTCCCGTCTGGTTCTCCACAAGAGCTTTGAACTCTTGAAATTGAAGCAAGACCTCCTCTGACTTCTTGCTTCTCAGAAAGTAGATATAGGTCTTCCTGGAAAAGTCATCGATGAAAGTAATGTAATACTCAAAACCTGTCAATGAGGTAGAAGACATGGGACCGCATAAGTCTGAATGAATCAACTCCAACACTCCCTCTGATCTGCTGTCACTGCTCGAAAAAACAATCTTGGTGTACTTTCCCAAAGCACACCCTCTGCATACACCACTCTCCTCTGTACTAAAATCTAGCAAACCTGTGGTCATGTCTGTCAGCATCCTCAAAGATGAATGATGAAGGTGGGCCATCCTCTTGTGACACAACTCACACAACTCATTGCTGCTCTGAGTGTGTGACAGTGCATGATGTGGCTGGAAGAGAAGCTTGTACAATTTCCTGCATCATACTCCAATCACATATGAAGCAGATGGACACTTTGCTTTGGGAAAGATGTAAACTTTACAATCTAGGACATACACCCCAAGGCCTTTATCCTCAATCATGGAAATTGATACAAGAATCTTCTTCAACCCAAGGACGTCCAAGACATCCCTCAGAAACATGGGCTTCATGGACTCCCTGTCAAAGCGGATTGTCCCACGGCCAACTTCTCTCACCACTATATCATCGCCCAATACAACCTCCAACTCCACGTTTGCCTCAAAAATCTCTGTGAACATGTCCCGAACACTTGTCATGTCACTCGAAGCTTCACTATCAATGTACCAAGTGGAGGAAGTAGTGGAAGCACTTAGTGACTGCCCAACGATCATAGAATGCTCAATGTGATCTTCAAAGTCCCTGTTGGTGATGGGTGATGCTCTCTCTACACAACCACCAGCAAAGAGAGAAAACTCCGTCTCAAATCTAGCAACGTACTCATCAATCTCTGCTGAAGCCGCTATCTGCTATTTCTTCTTCTTCTTGTTTGGGCATTGTCCAGCATAATGCCCAAAATTTTGACAAGCAAAGCATTTCACTTTGCTCATGTCTTTCTCTCCATCTTGCTGCTTGGTTCCACCCTTGGAACCCTTCTTGAATTTCTTTTTCTTCCCCTTTGCTGCTAATGCCACATTCTCCTCATCATCCTTGCTGTGAGATGTTCTTCCTTGTACATATCCCCTACGGGTCTTCTCCTGTATGAAATCATCCCAAAGACGATCCCATGAAGGCATGTGCTGACGAGCAATCACTTATTCTACAAATACAACCCATGGCTTCGTCACACCATTCAAGGCTGTACGCACCAAATCAACACTCTCTATCACCTCCCCAATAGCTCCAAGCTCATTACGAACCTGTGTAATCCGGGTGAGGTAAGTGGTCATATTCTCACCCTTGTGCATGCGAATGCTAACTTCTCCCTTAATACCATCTTCCAATTTTCATTGGAACTTTGGTAAAAGTTAGTTAAAGCGGTCCACATCTAATGGGCATGATCTTTACCTGATATATGCTGAATCACATGATCGTTTATTGCATCAAGAATGATTATTTTGGCTTTTATATCCCTCTTGTCAAATGTGGCTTTAGCCACTGCATCTGGGGGAACAGTCATTGGATTTGCAGTAGTGCAGTTCACTATGTCCCATAGTTCACTATCCTATAAAATCAACACTATTCTAGCTTTCCATGGACTGAAATTTACAGCCCCATCCAACCTGTCCTCGATCCTAAGACCAATAGCCATGACTACAAGAGAGTTCAAGAACCTGTTTTATTCAACAACCCTGTTTTCCTTTATTTCTCCAAGTCTGAAATTTTTTTCTCTGTAATTTTCAGCCTTCAATCATGTTCTGATACCATGAAATTTTTTCAAAACCCCAACCTGGTTTCAGTTTCAGTTCAACATATGGTTTAATGTCCAAACCCCATCATTTGCATGTGCATTAAAATTTACAAATTTAATTGAAAACATAAAACATATGAGATTTCTTTTCTTCTTTTGAACTTTGAAAATTATGGCAGCCCTAAACTCTTACTCATAAATTTAAATTCAGCCACACATGAAAATTAATTTCTCAGATTTTTGGTCAAATTGACTTAGGAAAAACCCCGAAGGGAAAACCTGTACTTCAGAGAGAGATTTTATTTTATCAGACAAATTTTACAAATTTCAAACAACAGTACTTATCTACTTTTTCTTCCTCGAAAAATGTGCCAGAATCACTCTGAACAAATATGTACAGACTACCAAAACAACACCTCGAAAAATGAGCTTGTACGGCCTCACTATAGATTTTTCAACACTTTCCCAACCCGGTTTCCAACTCCGTTTTAACTTTTAACACATTGTTTAATGCCCAACCCAATTTGTTTTACGGCTGCAAATTAGATTTTTCTCATTAACAACATAGGACTGAAACACAAGAAAAACTTCTACAACTTTTTCACTAACAACAAATAAACACATTCAACCATGGAATTTCAGACACAATATTTTTGGTCCAACAACCTAGGACAAACCTCAACCTCCGGGGAAAACTTGTGAGAGAGATTTTTATTTTCAGAAAAAAAATTACAGCAATACTAAAAAAATTTCAAACCAACTTATCTCAACCGGATGAAAATTTTCCTCCTCGTTTTTTGTGTTCAACAGAAAAATGCACTCAGAAAAAATTTCAGACCAACTTATCTCAATCGGATGAAAATTTTCTTCCTCGTTTTTCGTGCTTAACAGAAAAATGCAAACTTAGAAATTTTCTGTTTTTTGCCTTGATTTTTCGTGCCACTATACGGACTGTACAGACAGACCATTCGGATCTCGAAATCTGTGCCCAGGATGTTTTGTTTTTCAAAAACCGTGCCCAGAAATCTGCCTCGAAAATCGTGCCGGATGTACTAAAAACCGTACCATACAGACCAACAATAAATGTTGCTGTGCGTTCCTCGATTTTCGTGCCCTCTCTTGCTGTCGTCCTTTCCTTGAAATGCGTACCAAGAGAAAAAATTGCTGCTGCTGGTTTTTTCTCCTCTTTCTCAGAAAATGGCTCTCTCTTCTCTCTCAAATGCAAAAGTGCCTCTTCACTTGGAAACTTTCCCTTTTGGTGAAAAAATTGGGGTGAGTAAAACGCCATCTAATCCTAGGGCTCAGATTATTCTAGACGAGTGGTTGTGATTAAAATCACTTTTCTCCACAAAAAAATTAATTTCACTCACTTTTAAAATATTTCACTTAAAGTGCACTTTTTCCCTAAAGTGCAATTAATGCTCATCTCAAGTCATTAATATAAAGTCCAAGTGACTTTTTCCCATTTCCTAGTGACTTAGGCAAATGTCACTTAGGGGAACACTTCCTAGGTATAATTTAACACTCCCTTTTACCGAGGATGTTCTTCACAGCACCCAACTTGTCTCTGAAGTGAACAAACTTGCCTCTTCCAAGAGACTTCGTCAGGATATCTGCAACTTGCTCATCAGTGGAAATATATTGCAATGTCATTGCTCCTCTCTGAACATAATCACGAATGAAATGATACCTGATCTCAATATGCTTTGATCGGTCATGAAATACTGGATTCTCAGAGAGCTGGATGCAACTCTGATTGTCACAGTAAATCAACGTAGGCCTCAGGTCCTGATCAAATAAATCAACCAATAACTTGTGAAGCCATAGCGCCTCGCAACTGACCTGACTGGCTTCCATATACTCGGCCTTTGCAGAACTCAAAGCAACAAACTTTTGCTTTCGACTGAACCACGACATTGCTGTTGAGCTCAAACTGAAACAACATCTGAAAGTGCTCTTCTGGTCTGCCACACTGTCTGCCCAATCTGAATCTGTGAAGCCAATCAATCTGATCCCATCCGATCTCCTGTAGTCCAGACCATACTCCACTGCCCCTGCAAGGTATCTCAACACATGTTTTGCGGCTACCCAGTGCACTCTCCTAGGCTCCACCATGAAACGACTGAGAGTGTTCACCGCAAAACACAAATCTGGCCGAGAGTTGACCAGATACATCAAAGAACCAATGAGACGACGATATAGTGTAGGATCCACCAACTCTCCCTCAGAAGCATGAAGCTTCTTCCAGTTGGTGACCATCGGTGTAGACATTGGCCTGCAATCCTCCATTCGAAATCTCGTCAGAATATCAACAACATACTTTCCTTGTCCTAGGAAAACATGTGCAGGCTCCTGCCAAACCTCCAATCCCAAAAAATAGTCTTATTTGTTCTTACTGAAGTAAGAGAAGCATAAGCCCCAGATTCTATAGAATCTGTTTGTTCCCAATCAAATCCTAGACAAGTTCGAACCAATGGAATGCTTGTGTCACTAACCAATGGAATGCTTATGTCACTCATTAGTTGGATTCGTTCACCATCTTCATACGAAATACAATTGCTAACTTGAATCTGCAAGTTGTTTCCTTCCCTCGATAAATCAAGGGAAAAGGGTGTTGCCATATCCGGCCCATCAGGTATTCCATATTCTACATTATAATATCCAAAAATAGAATTTCTCTGTAGAATACCACTTTTTGGTATTCTAAGAATCGCATCAGGACAAGGTATTATTCTTTTTCCCCATTCTTTATCACACTGCAACGGGACGATGAATCGATTCATTTGCTTTTTCCCCTTAATATTGTAATTCCTAGGAGAAAAGGTTACATAAATAGAGTCTCGATGTTTGTTGGATATGGTCCGATCAGTTTCTAAATAACTGAAGATTTGTTCTTCCTTCCCATAGCAGTTTGAATCACCTGATCTATGTTCCACTTGATCCACGTAAGAATCAGAAAGTGATTGATGTTTGGCAACAAAAGGTTAAACATCTACTTGATCTTGATACTTATGAAATGGAAAGAGTACTACACCGGATCCGTATATACCTCCCGATAATATCCATAGATAACCTGTCCTTAGTATAGGATGAACATTACCGTGTACATATTCAGGTGCATGACACACATTGGTACTCCAGTGCATTTCTCCTTCTAGGTCAGAATATATATTTTTGCGAACTTTTTCCTTGAAGGAAGATGTTCTAGCACGAACTTCGGCAATAATTTGTTCCGATTCCACATATTGATCATTCTGAACCAAAAGCAAACTTTGTGGTGGAATGGTTAAGTTCTGTACTTGATCCTGACCATCAATAGTGATGGATAAGTTATTATGACATAGATAAGCAGGATGTCCATTACATGTACGTGTAGGAGAAAACAAATTATCATTGAATTCAATCTTTCCATTGAAAGGGGCTCGTACATGTTCTGCAATATCACCTGTAAATACCCCCCTGGTATGAAAAGTCCTTAGTGTTAGTTGAGTTCTTGGTTCCCCAATGGATTGGACTGCAATAATACCTACTGCTTCTCCCAATTCGATCAAGTGACTGTGAGTAGTACTCCGACCATAACATAATTGACAAGTCCGAGATATACTCTTGCAAGTAAAGGGGGTTCGTATATATATTGGTTGTGTTTGAGGGTTTATTAATTGATTGACAAGTCCAACCCCAATATCCTGATTGTGCGTGGCAATGCATCTCCTATTTATATATACATCGTCGGCTAGCACACAGCCAATTAGTATTTGTGTTCATACAACAATTTCATACCTTTGAATGGCAATTAGGTTACCAAACTGAACTTAATAGAAGTTCCTAGATCGTGTGAAATAATAGTAGTTCCAAAGTCACTAGCTGCAAACCTGTAGCACATACATTTATATAGTTGGGAAAGGGAAGAACCATCTGGAGAACACCAATATCTAGAACAACAAACTTATTCTCTTTCCCCTTTGCTTATCACATATAGTCCCGGGAAGAAAAAGCAGGCAAACCACCATTTTGTAACTGCTTCCCTGAAACCCTTTCATTTCCATTACTATAGATTACAACAGCTTTTCCTTATGAATTGAACCAATAAAAACAATAGAACCAATATAATAATGTCAATTATGTATGATAGAAAAGTACAACCAATCTTAGAATCCTAATGTGTCCATGAAAATTGACACTTTATTTAGATACTTGGATCCAGTACCTGACATTGAGACCTGACATGGCCTCCAGCGAGTACCGAGAATGCATGAATACACCATCTGTATCGACTAGCGTCTATTGAGATTATTTCCCAGCGACTGATGACTGTGGGCGACCACTGGCTATCAACCGTCTAGCAATGGCACCCCCTGGGAATGGGACTGTCTATCGGCGACCTCTTTAATGGTGGGCAACATACTCCTGGTAGAAGACTTCCGGTGGTGGACAAAACCCTAATAATATCCAGCTCCTCAACATCGATTGATTGGACTGACTATGCTCCTCTCATTGTGAATCAACGTAAGGTTTAGGTAAGCTAGGTGAGTGTCAGCTGTATGGCAAGGGGGCCTTCTGACAATGTGGATGATACACTGGCTATTAGCCTGACAATGACTGGGCTTGGGGCTCTTAGGAATGACCACCCTTCTTACTGACTAACCTCACGAACTTCCAGGGTAGGAAACCTGAAGAGCTTTGGAAAGAATTTATATCAACTGGGATAGTGTTTTCACTACAGCTAATTCTAACTCTATGGATTCTTCCCAATGAGCGGAGTCTCCAAGCGGCTTTGAGTAGAGTGTCCAAAGTAACCAAGCGGAGTATATGAGCCCAGCTCTGGCATTGGGGCACCTGGCTGGGTTGAGAGGATCGACAACATCAACTAGCGTTCGTTAATAGGCACCTCTTTTTTGACAGGAATGGAGACTACTCTCTTTTTCTCTGCTTAACGCTGGTAGGTGCAAGTATTATAGTGGCTTGTAAGCTTTCAGTAGCCAGATACGCTTTAGAGCAAGAGAAAGTGAAGGTAAGTAGCCAGCTATAGAGCAAGACAGCAAGGCACTTGAGCTAACCTATAAAGCCTTGATAGCTAGTTAGGTTTCAGTAACCCTAGCCATCTCTTCCAATTCATTAAGACAGTATTAGTGCCATCTCTTCCAATTCATCATGTAAAACCAACCTTTCATTGCTAGGAGCTCATAGCCTATATTACATGTTTGCTAGTTTGTTTGTCTCTTCAGGGACACAAAGAATGGGAGAAATGAGCCCTGGGTCCGGTCTAATGGCTGGGCAGGAGGCAGCTGACCTAAGGAAGAAGCCTCTCTGCGCTTGCTTGTTTGTTTGTTTGAAAGAATGGGAGAAATGAGCCCGAGGGTTTGGGGGTGTCCCCCAACAATGAGCCCTTGTTACTTGGCTACGAACTACACGAACTGGGTATGCCTTCTCTAGTCGCCATGCTCCAGTTCAACTTTATATCTGCATTAAAGCCAACTTCAAGCACTCACTTAAACATAAAAGGATAAGGCCGGGCTCCGCAGGACATGTTCGGGCAAGTGAGCCAGTCAATCGCACCCGTTGGTCAAATTGTCATGGATTGGGGACAATTTGGCTAGCATCACTTTGATGTCTGGCTCCATTCTTTCTAATAGCTGAAATAGGATAGATCGTAAGGTTGCATCCATTGGAATATTTGCACACGTGATATACCAATACGAGGCCACGGGACCTCTGACTGACGCGTTACTACTGAGCTTATCAGTCATCGTTTCTAACTTGTTTAGAAGTTCTTTTCCCCCCGAAAATCCTTGGATTTGTATTCCCTCATTGATTTATATTTCGACCTTCCTTTTTTGATTCTAAACGAACATGGTTCCTTCTGAACCTAGAAAACGCCCGAAAGCACCTGCTACGGAACTACCAAGCAAGGGCAACGATGTGAAGAAGAGTGTGAGGTGCTCGCCCCCTGGCGGAAAGCACAAAGCCAGGGGCTCGCTGTATCTGATCTTTCTTATTCGTATAACTGCGGATCTAATGGGTGAAAATCAAGCAGGTGGCTTCAGCTTCATGACTGGAAGCTTCTGGTTCATTAATAAGTGACTGGTATGCTTCTGTTTCATTTTCTGTGGATTCTTCGTGTGTAGCTCTTTCCCGACAGGGGAAGGGACTGTGATTGAGCTAACCTGGTACAGCCAACCCCCCCAACAACCCCCTTTAGACTCTTGCTACCTTCCTTAAAAATAAACCAGAAGCTTACCAGTACTAATTTCATGATCACACTAGGACTCACACTTTGAAGCCACCTGCCGAAGGCTTAAGTACCTACCGCATCGCACTTACTAGCCACCCCAGCCCTCTCAGTCATTAACCTTACACTGAAACTTATCAGCACTCATTGTCTTTAGCTACGTTGTCCAACCCAGTCCCTTTTAGACATATGACCTTCCGAACCTCTTCTGATGCCTCTTTGATGCCTTTCAGAACGTTATCCGAACACTTTTGAAGCATCTACTCAGCTCTCATAGATGGCCATTTGAAAGCCTCTCTTATTCTCTTTGATCTGATGCTCCAATTCACATACGGATCTCTGATGCTCTCTCACGCCAACAGTGGGTATTTAGACAGGATTTGTGTGCATCCCTTAACTGGTTGTTAAATGCCCTAGGTGTTTCCTTGCGAGGTTGTAATGTTAAATGCACAGGGTACTCATCCCACAACTTAACTGTTATACCTATCTTATGCTATCTTATGAGCTTTGAGGCTCTCAGCAAGGGGTATTTAGACGGGATATGTGTACATCCCTTTACAGGTTATAAAACGCCCTAGCCTCCATTGGTTGGGTTGTCAAACTTAGGTTTCCTTGCAAGGTTGTACAGGGTACTATGCCCACAACTTAACTGATATACCTCTCAAATGCTCTCAGATTCCTTGATACCGGTTACTGAATATGCCTCCCCTTAACTGGGTTGTAAAATCGCCCTGGGTGCCCCTCCCTGATTGCGTATACCCCTTTCAGGGAGCTATGAGAAATCCTGCCTTCATAGATAGTTGTAGATATACAATGTACATAGGTCCTTCAGCGTAAGGTTGTAATGTTACAGGCTTCGGGTACTTTGCCCTCCAAAATCAGTTGAGCAAACCAAAGGCCTCTCAGACTACTTGGTATCTACGTAATTGAACCCAGAGTCATGTACGTATGACCAGAGGTTCTCAAGTTTAAAGTCCTATAGTCATGTCACCAGACTCAAAGTACAAAATCAAAGTGCATTAGTCATGTCACCAGAGCAAGAAGGTACTAATAACACCAGAGTAATAAGGAACCTATAGCACCAGAGCGTGCATTAACAACCCTAGACCACGCCCAGACCCACCTCTCACATGACATAAGGAACCACTCTACTTGGTCTCTATTAGCCCTCTCATACACTGTTTGATGTGTAGTTGATACTTTTTGACCTTTATGTGCCTTTAGAAGAAGCCAATAACACCACAGGGAACCTTCTCTTTTGGGCAGTAGTAATAACCTCCTCCTTCGCTCGATTACTTGCTCTTTCTGCCTACGCATTCTCTATGCTTAACCATTATTCCTATCCATTAATAAATCCCCACCATACAACACATAACACCATCACTACATGTACCCCCCTATATGTCTTAGATTAGCAAGTGAAGTGATACAGCTTTCTTACTTACATACTTACTGAATGAATGATTCTACTGGGTACTACATATAACCTTCTGGGTACTGCTATGGATCTGCTCCTACTTATACTGCCTGCTACGGATAGTTACCCACCTTCAGACCTAGAATTCCCTATACACTTGCCTTAAGACCTAGAACTTCCTATACACTTTCCACATTAATAGAATGTTTCATATTCTGGGTAGTCCCTCGACTCCTGGCTTGAAGCAAGGCATGTGTGGGCATAACAAAGGTTGGGTATGCAAGGTATGGAATATAGGTGGGTTAATCCTAGCTGTAAATAGAAGTTATACAGCTTGAAACAAATCCCACTAAACCTACTTAGGATCTTCTCTTATTGCTGCTAGGAATGTTTCAGCTAGTTAAGAAGGCGCTCGGAACGTGTTCGGAAGGCGCTCGGAACACATAGAGAAACTCCATTGAGATAGCGGGGAAGAGAACAGCAGCAGGTTACCCCACCTGTTGTTGGATCGAATCCCATTAGTGCTTGCTTGTTTGTGAGCTAGCGTTACTGTATAGGGCTAATGACACCGCCAAAGGCATTTCAGGTAGGGCGCTGCATCTAGTTCTCACATTTGTTTAGCTTCCTTCCTTCCGGCGGTATCGACTAGCTTCTTATCACATCCTGCCTTCCTCCCTGAACTCCCTTCCTCGAGCTTCAACTATAGGTAGGCTCCACCCCCCGGGTAGGAGTTACTTCCTTCTCGTTTCCTAGTCTCGTTAGGGTGTTAACTAAGCTACAACTATAATCGGAAACAGAGTTCCATCCTTCACGGGACTGAACACCTTCTATTTCTCGATCTTGCCCATCCAGGGTGGGGAGTTGGAACTCTACTATAGCAACAAGGATAGCCACCTAATATTAGGCTGGATTGAATCATTCGGAATATAGATTAGCTAAGCGGGAATCAACGTTAGGCAGGTCAGTGGGGTCCTAACTAAAGCTGTAATGATGAGTGAACTATATCTCCAAGATACCACTAGTTCCCACATGTCGCATCATACTCGCATGTCACACTTGTACCACCCATCTGGATCACAACCAATAGATCGTGTTATGCAGGGGTGGTTCTTTATATCACCTTGCCTGGCATACCTACTAGTTTTAGATCCAATCGTTGGCCTTTAACCAGTAAAGAATATGCCCATATATACATTAGTTGGAGAAACAAGAGCATAGTTAGGATCAGAGACAAAGGTTCCACTTCCATGACCATACGTAAATTCGGTAGAGTTCATACTTATAGGGCCGGGGGTACCCCATTCTGTAAAAGTGCCATAGCTGGCTTCCTGTCAAATTGCAAACCCATCAGTTGCTAGGATTGAACCATGACTTGTTAAAGCAGATCCAATTCCAGTGCTAGGTGCAGGGTTTTCTCTTGTTGGAGTGAAGATTGAGTTTGCCAGGTTACAGTTTCAGAAGGAAAAGTAAGGAGGTGGTATAAATAATATCCAAGCCATCATCTTTGCCAGTGATAGAGAAAGCATCAGTACAAGTAATTGATCCCACAAAGTAAAGGGTAGGAGCTTATTCGGCCACAAGGGCAAAGGCAGTTGGGTTGGTATGGGCAGCACCCGCAGGGGAAGAGATAACGCTGCTATTATAATGATCTGGCCCAGTAGAAGCAACTTCAGATGTAGAAAAACTGGCATCAATAGGGGATTACTGGGATGAGAAGACCATGTCTGAAATAGGAGGGCTTTCAAAATAATATTTTGACCTGTTCCCGCAAAGCTTCATCGAGCAGAAAGGAATCAAAGGAAGTCTAGGTGAGATGAAGATTGACTTGAAGCCTGATGCCAAACCTGTTAAACACAGGCCCTATCCTTGCCTTCCTACCCCTTACCTATTACAGCCACAGTTAGCCAGCCATACGCTTTCAGTTTGCCATAGTAAAGTCATTACGCACCTGCCAACATAGAAGCCCACACAATACACAACAGAAATAGGCCCCTTAAAACCTAGGTTGGAATACAGGGACACTAGTAAAGCCCGAGACGAGAAAACTACATGACACGCACCCCCCCCTTACTTAACGAAATGCCCATTCAAAGTCCGATCAGTGTTGGGTAGTGAATACGTCCCCTACTATTATTAAGCATGAGACTATACTTCGTGATCTCCATCCCATCCATCCCATCCAGTCATACCACGCGCCTTTAGATCGGGGAATTCCCTAAGGAAAGATGGCCTATACCATTGAGGACCTGATACGCCAACCAGCAAGGAATCCCTCCCTCCCAGCAATCCTAGCGAGGCCATCCCCCCTAGCTAGTAGTGTGAATGTTGTAAAATGCCTTCCCCTCCTTTGTCGGGAAAGAGTGTAGCACCTTTATTCTTCGCTCCGTGTGTCACTTTCAATTTAAGTGGGGGTATCATATCAGGTCAAAAGGTGGGTTGAAAGGGTGGCTAAAATAGCCATAGAAGAGTTTTCTCCCGGACCCGAAAAGCACCTTGTCTTGCTGGCTTGCTAACAACCCTCTAAGCTAGGTGACCTTCCTCATGCATTTATGGATTGACCCTTCCTTCCTTGCCCGATGCGGACAAGACCTCCAGACCTTTTTCTCATTATTCAGAAAGAAGCATGATTTATAAGTGGCATTTCCACAAGGTCAGCTGGTTTTCTAACTGCTACCTTCGTTGCTTAGAAAATTGAGTAAACTGCCAATGCCTTCCCTGCCTAAGCCTATGTATATGCTGCTGCCTTAGACGCGGGTATCTCTTACCCTTACATAGTACAAGGGAAGCTATGCACGGGGTATCGAGATTAACATATATTAGAGATGCGCTGTAGCTTTAAGCACGTTTGTTGAACGAAAGGAAGGATACGGGCCTAGACAGGGGGGGCAGACAGATGCCAACGAACCACACATTGATCGGAGCACATGAGACAGTACATAAAAGGCAAGGCAACAAAGAGGACGTGGCTAAACATGATGAGAAATATGATGGGTTAAGATCTTAGAAAAATAGGTATAATTCTAAGAGAGACATAGTAGGGAATACAGTGTCATTGCCATAGATACCCATATGATACCTATTCTTGTTCCCTTTCCCCCATGATGTTCACCCAATTGAATTGTTCCCCAAGGTACTTCACTATATCCTTGACTTTATTTGTGGTCATCTCCTCTTGACTAGTGGCCTTCTTCCATGAAAAGCCTGGAATTATAGCCTTTCTTTTCTACCACAATAGTGGGGTAATTTATAGTGAAACCTCTTCAATATTTACCCCATGGTACATGGCTACTTACTGTGGCTCCTGCTAGAATAAAGCAATAAATTGCATATCCAATGTTAGTGTTACCTATTCTCCTGTGTTCCTTGAAAACCTCATTTGAAGTCATCCGAGTTTCACTCCTCTATAGAACTAAGAATGGGGATTAATGTCGTTAATACAAGGGTAGGTCATGGTGGAGTGATCAACATCCATGGTTGTAATATTGGTCATAGGGATGTCATTATTTATGGTGTTTATGCAAACCCTCCCTCACTGGCCACGTCCTCCTAGATTAACTGATGAAGCTATAATAATAGTGATTATCATATTCTTCCACTCTGATGTAAGAGCATTGACTATAACCGGACTATATTTATACTAACCTTCCCTTATAGGGATGTTGAAATGCTACAAGTCAAGTGACTACTAGATTTGCCATCCATGGGAGGAGGGGGTTGCAGAGCCTGACTTGTCCCCAGATCATAAGCCCTATGATGTACAATGATTAGACCTTTCCTCTATGTCTCCAGGGCATCTTGTCATCGAGTATAGGGATCTACCCCTACCTGGCTCGACTATTGGCAAAGAGCCCTGGGATTGAGTGATGTGGCAAAAAAGGAATCCTGTATTAACTATGTTTTATAGCATCAACTATTGGCTCTCGACAATGATCTATGGTGTGTTCAATAGGGGTATGATATATCCTATCGGTTGGCGTTGACCAGCGGTAATGAGGGACAAGGTCTTCTCTTGGGTATTGGCAACAGGGGTCTATCTCTTGGCAACCATCAATCGGCACTTATTGGGGCTTTCCTATTAGCTCGAGTACGGGGATTGAAAGCTGGGCTCAAATCTTGGAATCGAGTATACTAGATCGAGTGCATGGACTGTTGGCATTACCACAAATACGTAAAGGTAGCATTGTATTGAAAAGCGTTTGTGCTCCCCGACCGTTTTTCTAAGGAGTGGAAGGACGTGACTAACGTGCCCTTCCTTAGAAAATGAAAATGATTGTAGCTTTTCCACACCTCAGGGAGGGGGTAACCCATTCATCAACCCCACAGTGATGCTCAAGTTCGAAAGTAAAAGGCAAAAGTATATCTATTAGCAAGTATAAAGGACCCGGAAGTCCGACGGATGGAGGTCTCGACTAAAAGGAGAGGGACTTTCTCGATGTTAATACGGGAAGGGGATAAAAAAGCAATTGAAGAAATCCTTCTTACCATAGAGAAACATTGTGAAAGGGGCGAGGATAGGAGCTGTCGACCCTAGGGGAGAGGCTTATTTAAGATAAGACAAAATCCATTTATGTGCCCTGATTATGTCGGGTCTCGAAACCATCCAAATGATAATGTTTCTAAAATCTTTCCAAACCAAACCAACAAACAGGGAATGGGTGCTAAGAGGATTACCTCCCTTCGATGACTACTACTCCTTACGTCTAGTAGCATGTAATTTTTCTCTATCTGTGCCTACTTGGTTGGGTGAACTCACTCACTATATCGTTTGTTAGTAACACGACTCAATATCACAATTTGATGGGAGACTTATCCTTCGGGTATGGATTTACTTCGGACTAGCATGAATGAACAAAAACTGCCTGAATGGAACCAACCAGACAAGCGTTAAAGAAACAACCTCACCTCTTTCCCTGCCTGGTTTTAATGGCTCAACCAACCTCCCCTCCTTTTGAATGAATACCCTATCCCGTTCCCAGAGTACCTTTCCTTTTCGCATACGAAACTCAAATGGTACTGTTTTAGGGCAAGGACCACTAAAGTTAAATGCATAACGTAAAGTATATCTAGCATAAAGCCTAATAACCAAATTCCAAACCTTGATAGTCGATCTAGGAGAAAGAGGTCTAATATGGGTGGATCCAATATATATAAGACAAATAATGATATGGGCATATAATGGACAGTTGGATCTCTCTCTCCTAAAATCCAAGGCCGAATGGAGAAATCTTAAGATAGAGGTATGTCTGGAGGAAGAACTGGAGGAGGAGCTGGTGTGCTTATGCCTGGAAGAGGTGGCCCACCTTTGGAGCCCGGATGATCTCGTCTGACTGGTGGTATGGAATCTGGACTGGCAATGTTGTTGAGGTCTCTGGGAAGTCGGGATGGTTCTTCGGGTTTGCGCCGATATGGAGTCGGAAGCAAGGCTGCTATTAGTGAATCTCTTGGTACCCCTAACAAATGGGAACACCGTAAAAAAGTAAGTGATCCTTTAAGTAGAAACCGGTCTAGGATGTGGTCGAATTATATAGGAGCGAGGTCTGAGGGCCTCCTGCATGTATAAGGCCAAGCATCTCTGGTCAAGGTACTTGAGGAAACCATGGAAAGTCTGTGTTTCTATAGATATACAATGGAACCACTACCCTTGGATCTCGTAATACATGAGGCAGTGGAATATGAAGTGCTCCTTTGTATCAAACTCCCGAAAATGGTACAGCTGGCAGATTATATCTGATCAATCAATCTATCGATCCATGTCCACCCAAAGTCTATGAGAACCCACTCTGAACTGGCCCAGGGAAATATGAAGAGCGTGCATCCAATAACGGAGCATAAAACAAGGTCAGACAATGACTTTGTCCCTCAGCTCCATGAAGTGCTCAATATAGAGGGCCATTTTCTGACGTAACCCACCCTGAGTCCACGTGACCTGCTGCATGTAAATGTCATATTGGATGATCTCGTTCAACCCATGCCTAGTATGTAAGAGGTTGCCAGGTGCATCTAGGGAGAATCTGAATGGACTAAGACGATCCATCACAATGCTCGCGGACTCCAAAAGATTTGAGACCCCCGCCAACATCGATCCCAACCTAGAGGGCTAGCTAAAGCAATGGACTCCGATGAATAGTAGGACAAGTATGGGTATGAGTATCGGTCTAGAAAGAAAGAATCTCCATCTCGCTCTATTGACTCACCATCTGCTTCCTCTGCTACTGACACTATTTTCTTTGTTTATTTCGCTTTTTGAAGGTCCGAAGGCTCAATTCTCCTCCACTATTGATCGGCCATTATCTACCTCTATGATAGATAATAGCCGATCATAGACATAAGGTCATTGTCAGAAGGGGAGCCATACTAATCAGGGAGGACAGGTTGATAGAGAAGCATTCCGTGAGATAACAAGGTGCGTAGCTCTTTCTCGACAGGGGAAGGACCTGGAGGTCCGACGGAAGGAGGTCTTGGCTAAAAGGAGAGGGACTTTCCCGAGGCACGAGGGGAAGGGGGATTTGCAGGATTTTGGAATGTACACTTTAAGGGGTATGCCTGGGGGATTCAATGTCCAGGCAAGATGTCTTTAAGTGAATGGTAGAGCCATACAACCTATGGGGAGGCAACACGGGTAGACCCTTGGAATCAATAGTCAAGTTATTATGGGCATAGCCATGAGTAATAAGTTGATAAGAGCCAGGGAAGGAATGAATGGGTTAAGTAATCTCTCGACTGGAAATTGAAGAAACCCGGGAACATCATAAACTCACGTAAGTCATTTGACTAAAAGGGAATATAGACTGGAGTAACCGGTTCTTTACTAAAAGGAAGGTAGGTCGTTGCCTTCTGTATCAGGACCAGATGTTGAGCGCATCCCTTCGCAACCAGTCGCCAGCCGTGAATAATTCTTCAGTTAGCGATTCGGATGTTCCACCAAATTGAGCAACCCAGTTGTTGGAGTAGACTAACTCGTTTCACAAAGGTAAGGTTCTATCGCCGTGGGTCCCATCAGCCTCAAGTCTGTTGTATCTCAGTATAGCTTTCGTCGAAAGAATGCCTAATCGAAAATAACATTCTTAGCCGGGGCTTTTCTACCTCCGCCGGTTGGGTTTAACCAACGAGAGAATGTAAAGGTGGGGCAATTTATGGCTTTAACGAAGATAGACTCCACATATGGGTCAACGTAGATAGACCTTCCAGCCTTTAGCCAACGTAAATAGGCCTTCTAAAAAAAAGGTCCGGAGGTCTTGTCCGCATCGGGCAAGGAATGACTGGCTTTAACGATGGATTAACTAAAGGCTTACCCCTTCCCTAGGTATTCATTCCGCCAGCCTTTTTTGGTCACAAAAGCCCACTACCTTATCTTTGTTTCATATTACAGATCAATGCCTATCTGATTCTTTCTTTTATGGCTGCGCCTCTTCATCTCAGCTTTTGTACCAACCATGCTCTAACACTCTACCTCATAGCTGTAACTGTTATAATTTACTACCATCACATTCGCTTACACAATCTGGCTAAAAGAATTACCCTAGATCTCAGTTTTGCACTAAGCTAGTAGCAACCTTTCAGGATAGTATCTTTTCATTCATCCCACCTTCCCTTTACATTATAAATAGTCATTTTTTTTAGCACGCGCATACTATCATCTCCAGAAGAATTGTTATGGATCCATTGCATACGTGCACATTACTTTTATCCCCAACGCTCCCAGCATAGCATTATTTGGTGTCAAGCAGCACACTGGCCCTCTCAATAGATAGGGGATCTTACAATAACGCTTGCCTTATAAACTGCCTTACTCTATTAAGTATCCATACAATATTACAATTGGATAATAGCAGGAATAGTTTTTTGGGACCAGTTAATCCATCGATGTAATGGATTAACCTTACACTGAAACAATTCCAGGGAAATGAAATATTTTTATTCATCGATGATTTACTACGTTCAATGCTATGTGTTCCTCTTAGAGACATTCAAAAATATAC
>LPNX010844417.1:110202-193267 GCA_001517045.1 Pseudotsuga menziesii | reverse complement strand
TATGAGGTTGCTGATATTTTATTATGTGATTCATTATCTATTTCAGAAGCTATATCAGACTATGGAGCTCAAGCATTTGCTCTCAACAGTCCCAGTGCTTCTCTACCATTTATCACATGCTCATCTCCTCATAGAACTAGTAAAGAGGAAGATTTTCTGCATCCGCCTGGACACCTGCTCCTAACACTTGGGGCTGTTCTTACCACTCATGGTTTGCTGTTCATGGCTACAACATATCAGTTTCTTGAGTGTTCTTCACATTCTCTGAATTCTCAAGAACCTTTCCTCACTTTTTCAGCTGACTTCAGTTGCTCTACATGGGTCCAGTCTTCATTCGGCAGCTGTCTATATTTCTGATTTAGTTGAGCATATCATTCTTCTTCCAAAGAGAAAGATTCCTCCAGACATAATGATGGAGAGGTTCACATGCCAGGCCCTAGGATACTTGTGCACAGAAGAACCAGATTGATCCTGATTCTACCTGCTTAATTAGAAGGGGGGTTTTTTTCCCATGTGGTTTTTCCCCAACACCTTGTTTTTGAGCAGTTACCTTACTTTACTTGATGTAATGGGTGACCTATGGTCTTAGTTACCAGGGCCCACAGATTGTCCAAGTTAGCATTCAGGGGGGGGGTTAGGATTATTAATCCGCCCTTGTCCAATTTGGTCATATGTCTAAATCGGGAGTCCATCCAGTCTTTTTATAGTCATTAGCACCATTGGGTAAACTTGACCTAATTGGGGCACATGTTTCAGTTACTAAAGTGTGGGGAACACTAATTGAGGCTCACTGCCACTTACTGCACTTGATTGCATTAGTTTAGGAGCCTCCTAGATCAATCCCTACAATTTAGGAAGCCACTGGGAGTGTCGAAACCAACCAAGGTCAGTTCACTTCAGTTAATGACTAGTCAAGCTAAGTTAGGAGTCAGTTCCATTCAGTTCTAGTCCTCTACATTCAGTTAGCGCTAGGTTTACTTGACTGCACACATGTGGGGCGCATTTCTCACCTACCACAGTTAGTTAACCATTAGTCAACACTAAATGTAACACTTGAGTTGTGTTTTAGAGCTCCGATGAACTCCGGTTATGGTGTAGACAAGGACAGTTAACTACTGGGTCCTCCGATAGTGATTTAGACAAGGTCTTGGTTACCTACAGTCAAGTAGAGTCTAATCAATTCGAACTTCCTCATGTGGATTCGAATTGCTTGTGGCTATTAAAGCCATTTTACTTCATTGTAATTATCATTCGGACTACTTCTTTGATTAATGAAAGCATTCACAGCTGCAAGCCTTTTGCACTATTTCATTCTTCAATTGCTGAGTAAATTGTGAGATCTTCTTTGTGAGTTGTGTATTTGTCTACAGATCTATATGCTCAAATTTACAGAAGCTACCTGTGAAGCTACCTAAGGTGTGGGAACTTGTTGCTCTCCCTGCTCTGACTCTCTAGACTTCCTAAAGGCCTGCTCCTCCTCAAATCTCACTTCCCTCCTCACAATAACCTTCCTCCGAGAAGGAACATAAATGCGAAAGGCCTTCGAAGTCTCATCATACCCCACAAAGATGCCTCTCTTTGCTGTGCGCTCAAACTTTGTCCTCTTCTCTGAAGGGACATGTGAGTAAGTCAGGCAACCAAATATCCTGAAATGACTCACCTCAAGCTTCTTGCCTGTGAAACTCTCCTCAGGTGTCTTGTTCCCCATGACACGATGAGGACTCCTGTTCTGAAGATAAACAGTTCTACTACATGCCTCTTCCCAAAGGAAGAAAGGAAGCGACTGATCATGTAACATAGCTCTAGTTGCTCCAACTATAGATCCGTTCTTCCTTTCTGCCACTCCATTCTGCTCAGGAGTGTATGGAACCGTCAACTGCCTTCGAATGCCCTCCTGTCTGCAATATCCATCGAAATCCTTGGAGGTATACTCACCCCCGTTATCCGATCTGAGAGCCCGTATCTTCCTCTATGTCTGGTTCTCCACAAGAGCTTTGAAGTGTTGGAACCTCTGCAAGACCTCCTCAAATTTCTTGCTCTTCAGGAAGTATATCTAGGTCTTCCTGGAATGGTCATCGATAAATGTCACATAACACTCGAACCCTCTCAGAGAAACAATTGACATTGGTCCACACAAATCAGAATGTATCAAGTCAAGAACCCCTGTTGACCTACCATCATTGCTCGGAAAAGCAGTTTTGGTGTACTTTCCCAAAGCACACCCCCTGCATACCTCATTGTGCTTCGTGCTGAACTCTGGCAACCCTATGATCATATACCTCAACATACGCAAAGCTGGATGATGCAGATGAGCCATCCTCCTGTGCCACAACTCACAAAGCTCCCTGCCGCTGCTATGTGCCAAAGCATGCTGGGGCTAAAACAAGAGCTTGTACAGTTTCCTACATCTGACTCCAAAGGTGTAGGAAGTAGATGGTCCTGCAGTCTTGGGAAACACATGCACATGTCCATCTAGGAAGGACACCCCAAGACCTCGATCCTCAATCATGGAAGCTGAGATCAAGTTCTTTTTTAGCTCAGGTACATATAGTACATCTCTCAAAATCATGGGACTCGTGGAATCTCTCTGAAAAGTAATGGTCCCACGCCCAACTGCTCTGACAACTGTGTCATCCCCCAACACTACCTCCACATCAATCTCTGACTGTGAAAGCTTGGAGAATAGCTCTCGAGCACCTGTCATGTGGCTCGAAGCTCCACTATCAATATACCATGTGTTGGTGGTGGATGCACTCAAAGAATGACCTGTGAACAAGGAATACTCCCTCTCACTGTCAACATCTGCACTGGTGATGATGGATGCTCTCTCTTTATCAACATGTCTAGTGCAAAGAGAAAACTCTCTCTCAAATCTCGCTGTAAAATCCTCAAATCTTTGTTGAAGCTGCTGTCTGCTGCTTCTTCTTCTTCTTCTTCTGTGGACACTTCCCAACATAGTGCCCCATCTTATGACAAGCAAAGCACTTCATAGTGCTCAAATCCTTCTTCTGGCCATCATGCTATTTGGCCCCACCCTTCTTGGGACCCTTCTTGAACTTCTTCTTCCCCTTTGCTGTCAAAGCCACATTCTCCTCATCCTCCCTACTAGTAGAAGCACTTTCCTGCACAAGACCCCTCCGAGTTTCCTCCTGAACAAAATCATCACATATCTTGTCCCATGTAGGTAAGTTCTCCCTAGCTACCAAAGCCTCCACAAACACATCCCAAGGCTTTGAAACCCCATTCATAGCTGTCTGCACTAGCTCTTCATTAGGAACAACCTCCCCCACTGCTGCAAGTTCATCTCTCACTTGAGAGATCCTAGTAAGGTAAGATATCACAACCTCCCCTTTGGCCATCTTGATACTTTTCAACTTCTTCCTCAAAACCATCTTTCTATTCTCGTTTGAGCTTTGAAACAAGCTGGTCAAAGCATCCCACATCTGAAATGCATGGGTATTATTCGAGATGTGAGGAAGCACATGGTCTTTAACTACATCTAGGATTATTCTTCTAGCTTTTATGTCCTTGTTGAAGGTGGTAAGTGCTGCTGCATCGATGGTAGGAGGAACAACAATAGGAACTGCTGTAGTGTTATGAACCACCTCATCCCACAACTCATTCTCCTCCAGTATCAGCACTATCTTAGCTTTCCATGGGGCAAAATTCCCAGCGCCATCAAGCCTATCCTCCATCCTAAGTCCAGTAGCCATTATCTCTGCAAAGATCAAGTTTCAACAAGGTGCTGCCCACTGTCGAAAGAAATCACTTAATTCTGAAATTTTTCACTGTGTGTAAATCTGCTCTCTTTTTAACAAAGCTCTGATACCATGTAGATTTTCAACACTTTCCCAACCTAGTTTCCAACTCCGTTTTAACACATTGTTTAATGCCCAACCCAATTTGTTTTATTGTTGCATATTAGATTTTTCTCATAAACAACATAGGACTGAAACACAAGAAAAGCTTCTACAGTTTTTTCACTAACAACAAATAAACACATTCAACCATGAAATTTCAGACAAAGTATTTTTGGTCCAATGACCCAGGAAAAACCCCAACCTCCGGAGAAAACCCGTGAGAGAGATTTTTATTTTCAGGAAAAAAATTACAGCAATACTCAGAAAATTTTTCAAACAAATGAAAATTTTTTGCCTTGTTTTTTGTGCCAAATAGAAAAATGCAAACTCAGAAATTTTCTGTTTTCTACCTTGATTTTCGTGCCTTTGTATAGACTGTACGGACAGACCATATGGACCTCGAAATTCGTGCATATATATGTATTTTTCTCGAAAATTGTGCCCAGAAATTTGCCTCGAAAATCATGCTTGTTGTACTGGAGACCGTACCGTACGGACTATACAGACCAGCAATAAATGATGCGTTCCTTTCCTCGATTTTTCGTGCCCTCTCTTGCTGTTGTCCTTTCCTCGAAATGCATGCCAAGAGAAAAAATTGTTGCTGCTGGTATTTTCTCCTCTTTCTCAGAAAATGGCTCTCTCTTCTCTCTCAAATGCAAAAGTGCCTCTTCACTTGGAAACTTTTCCTTTTGGTGAAAAAATTAGGGTGAGTGAAAAGCCATCTAATCTTTGGGCTCAGATTAGTCTAGATGAGTGGTTGTGATTAAATCACTTTTCTCCACAAAATGATTAATTTCACTGACTTTTAAAATATTTCACTTAAAGTGCACTTTTTCCCTAAAGTGCAATTAATGCTCATTTCAAGTCTTTAATATAAAGTCCAAGTGACTTTTCCCCTTTTCCTAGCGACTTAGGCAAATGTCCCTTAGGGGAACACTTCCTAGGTAAAATTTAACACTCACACGTGTGAACTGTACCTACGGGTACAATATGGCCTACCTCGATATTTGTGCCTGAATTTCTCGAAATTTGTGCATTGTAATCTACCTCGAAAATCGTGCCCTGTACGGTCTGAGAACAACATTAAATGCTGTACCTTTTCTCGAAAATCATGTCAATAAATTGCCTCGATTTTTGTGCAACTGTACGTCCTAGAACGATACAGACAATCCTTGATTTCTGTGCAAATTTGCAGCTGGTAACTCCTCGATTTTTGTGCCTGGTTTTGTCTAGAAATTTGTGCCAAAAGTCTTGGGAATTGTGCTCAGCTCAAGCTTTTGATTTCTCTGCAAATTTTCTCTCACTTCTCAAATCTGGTTTTTCTCAAACCCTACTCTCTTGCTCTTCTCCTCTCTCAAAATTCTCTTTTGTGAAAGTAAACAATGATCTCTCTTTTCTTTTCCCAATCCCTTTTTGTTTGAGTAACTTCCACCTTGAGATCAATGGCTTAGATTAAAAGCCAACTACATGAGATCTAGGGCCCATCTCATTTCCTCATTAAAAAATCACTTTTTAATTAATACTTAGAATTTAATGCACACCCTCATTAATTCTCATAAAGTGAATTTTAAAATATAAACTCAAACATTCATTAAAATGTCACTTTATCATAAAGTCATTCTCACCTTTTAATTTGGCTAGGGACCACATTTTAAAGTGTCCTTGTCGACCCCAAGGCATGAGTGTACAAACACTTCCTTGGTTAAAATTCAACACCCTTGTTATCCTTTCCATGCACGAAATGTAACATTGTAACATAACCATTCAAGCTACCATCCAAGCTCAACTATAATTCATAGAAGATGGGGGGTTCATTGGTTCGACACAAACCCAAGGAAATAGAGCAATGTCGCAGAAATAGCGTAGTCTATTAGGTGTTTTAGAATGTGGGGTGGATAGTTTATTGTGAGAGATTGCAGGGTTTCGATAAGGATGTGGCACTGGGGTTCGCTCAGAATCTGACAATGGGGGTCCACATTGAGGGGCATACAAATTTATGTGACAAGGGAAGACATAGTTAGGGTGACAGGGCTCTCATAGGAAGGTGAACGGTGGTTTGGCAGGAGGCTCCCTTGTCCTAAGCCACAGATGAATTCGTAAGAGAAAGAGAAGTTTTCAAGGGAAAGAGGTAAGGGATACACACATAACTCCCTACCTGCACCATGGGAGGGGGTGGCCTTCTTCATTCAAAAATAAATTACGTGTGAAGGCCATTACAAGGTAATCTTCGCCTACCACCTCAAGGTATTAATTCATTTGAGGCATCGTGTTCTCCTAAATTTGCCGTACTTTCTTTTGAGTTAGCTGCAACTCATGGCACGTTTTGCAAAAGCAACAAAAAATCCTTAAACAACAATCTTGAACCACAATTTGATCAAGCTACTGGTCCTCAATACCTAAACAACATGGAAGCAATTCTTGGGGCTATCAAAAGAGTTTGGGGAGGAAGCAGAACAGAGAGAGATAGAGCAGATGGAAGCAGACCAGGAAGGGTTGGAAGAGCAGGAGAAGAAAGAAGTAGATTGTGAAGAACAACATTGCGAAACAAAAGCAGGGAAAACAATAGAAGCAACATGAAGTCTAGAAGGGATTGATCAAGCAGATGATCTTGAAGAAGTTGAGAAGGAACCAGGGCCTAGCCATTCTATGCCGCCGCTAGCAGATAGTGATGTAGAGATTATTGAAGAAAATCCTTCGAAGGACGAGTGTCGACCGTGCATTATAGAGGAAAAACGACCTTCGACACCCATTACACGAAAAAGCAGAAAAAGCCCAGTTACAAAATTCGTGGCATTTTTGCCCAGAAGAAGAACGAGGTTAATGGGTCTTGCATTAGATGAAGTGGAAGCGCCCATTCTTACCCCTCTGGTTGTCACACAAGAACCAACCTTGAAAGAGGTAAGCAATTCTGAAGCTACCGTACAGGAGCCTAACCTATAAGAGACCCCTCCTGCTGCTACTTCATCGGAGCGAATTACAGTAGGAATCCTGTGTGTTATACAGGAGATGGTTGCAAGGGCTACCGAAATCCATATACAACAGTTTGAGTAGGCGAAAAATTCCCCTGCTGTCTCTTCAATAGAACATGTAGCATCCCATTTTGTGGCTGCAACATTTGATAATGACATTTTCATGTAAGAGTTGGAAATAGAAGAAAACCTTCCTCTCGTTACTTCAACAAAGCAACTCTTGGACAATCTTGTGGATGCACCATAAGAACTAGTCGTGGAACGATTAGACGACGACATGACTATAACATAAGAACCATAAGAACTAGTCATAGAACTGTTGATAAAATGCCTCTTCGAGGCTAGGAGCGACTAAATAGAAGACAAAGAAACCCCCTTATGTTTGGAAGGAAGTGTTTGGTTCCGCTAGGTATGATTCAACAAAAATAGATCCCTTTGTACACGCGAAGATTAGATAAAGGTTTGAAATGGTGTATGTTGAAACTCAAACGATAGAGATTGTAGAAGTGGACGACCTCGAGACACTGATAGTTATATTCCTACAGGCTGAGGTGTGTAAGTGGAAAGCCCTGTTTATGTCTTATCAAGAGGGTATGGTTCTTCTTCAGGAGCAACGATAGATTGTCTGAACCATGGAAAGGAGGGAAAATGAGCTAACTCTCCATAGAATAGAGCAGGAACAATGGAAGGAGGATCAAAAGAAACTGAAAGATGCACATGACCAAGTCAAGAGGTAGGAATAATAGAAGCATAAGATGTGCTCTCTAGTAGAGGATTTATTGGGTCGCAGGGGACCTTCCCCTGTGTATTCCTTGTTCCTGCAAGAGCAATTTATCCTTTTCTAGCGTTTAACCATAGCTGATGGTAGATCCTATCAATTTAATAATGCTAAATCATTTTGGAAATCTTTTTATGAAACTGATATGGTTACACAACATTCCTTCTGTGAATTTTATTTTCATGCCTTCATTCTGCCTCATGAGAGAAAGTTTAATCCTATACCTTATATAGGGGATCTTCAGTTACGAGCTTTCGTGTGATATCTTTCGCATCAGATTTAATGGAAAATAGCCCAAGAGACTATGGAAAGGAATTAGGCCACTTGTGAATTAATGATCGGGGCATATCTTGCTAGTGCGGTTGATCTCATTAGGGTTCAAGCCCCAATTGTTGGATCTCCTGAACTCTCTAGATTGGCTGTAAACATTTAGGCACAAGTACTTTCTTAGTGTGTTAATTGCATCAATGACCTTGCATTTGAGGCCTTGCAGGGCAATTGGAAGCTAAGTCACCTCGTTCGAATTCGTGTTTGAATTCGACAACCTTGAAGTTCGTCAAAAAATTGAGAAGAAAAATTTTGGGGATAAAATTCGGCATTAAATTCGATAGCTTATAAAATTTGAAAGTATATATAAAATATAAAAATAAAATAAAAATAATGATTTTTTTTAATAAAAATCATGTTTTAAAGTGTATTAACATTAATTTTTATACATATTAAACATATATTTAAAAAACATTTTGAATAAAAAAAAGTTGAAAATAAAAAACTATACGATTTTTTAAAAAACACAACATATAAACATTAAACATATATTTAAAAAGCATTAAACATTAAAACATATATTTAAAAACATAAAACATAAAACATTAAACACTAAAACATGTATATTTAAAAAACATAAAACATTAATCGTTAAATATATATTTTAAAAACATGAAATATTTTAAAAACATTCCATTTTAAAAACATTGGAGTGAAAGTGCATGTGGCTCGAGGGTGAGGGCGAGAGCGAGCAGGCCATGCACTTGTTTCAAACGCGTCAGTGTACAATGAGCAGCGAGAGTAGCGACAACGAGCAGGTTTGATTTAGAATTGTGAAAAGTGCACAGACTGGAAAAATGACGGACTCACGACTATCGGTTGCTGCCTCCACACTTCACAACGATGCCCTCAATCTTAGTCGAAACCTCTACAACGTACGTCATTTTGGTGGGGTAAACACTTGGACAGCCGAAACGCCATTTAAATCGCCGATTTTCAATGATCTTGATCGCCGACCACAGAAAAATGACGAATTTTGAATTTCTAGGCAAAAATTCGTCGATTGCGGTGACTTAGGTTGGAAGAGATGGTAAATGTCTACTGTGGAGATTAGAATTAGGGAGCCCTTTTGGTATCCAAATTTTAGAAGGGCTATGGGGAGATTAAATAAGTATATACAGTGCATTGAACAAAGAAGGCCCAAATGGATCGACTTGCAAGTTTCATTTCCCTTTAATTTGGTTGCCTATAGAGAAGTACAGAACCTTATATGATTTGGCAGGGATTGAACAACAATGGGGAGTAACAATCATGGTTTCTGCAGGTTTTAGGGCCTTTGGAGAAGACGCAAAATATACCTATCAGCTTAGTACACTTCATGAGATGTATACCTGGGCCAACTTAGACCTCAGTTAGATTTTAGTTGCATGAGGACGTGCAGTGGATCTAGTTGGGGGCTCAGGGAAGATGTTGGGTCTCCAAATCGCACTCTTTTTGATATTTGCTTACCCTATTTTGAAGACATTTTGAGTCCTCCTTTTATGATTTTTGATAATGTCCTGTTTATAACTATGAGACTTGCCCAAGTTACAACCTTTCTTATGTGTTGCATTGTTTTGAGTAAAAATGTAGGTTATTAAGCGATTTTGTGTCTGATCTTGGTTACATATAAGTGCTTTAAAGATTTGTACATGCAGAGTCACAGGACAGGGCGTTGACTACTCCAAGACTTGATGCTGTTACTTTTGCATGGGCTTGAATGCTATTACTTTTTGGATGTTGTTACTCTTAGTGCGGTCATGTTGGAGTAGTAGCTGCCCGAGGATCATCCTCATAGGTCGACCATGAAAAAAAACAAATTAAATAAATAATAAAATATATTTTTATTATTTAATGACAAGTTGGCCCAGAAAAGGGTCAAATTAAGTTAAGTCGACCTAGAAGAGGGACAAATCAAGGCAAGTCAGCCCCAATAAAACTGTCAAGTTGACCCAGTTGAAAAAGTGACACTGAAACTGTATAAATAGCAGGCACCTTCCTTCATTTTGACACACACTGTGATTTGAGCACTGCAACCAGTTCGCCCTATGCTGGATAAGTTTGCTACTGCAGCTTGGAGAGGAGTTTTCTGGGGTTTCTCCATCTTTGGAGAAGGTTTTCTTATTTTCTCTTATTTTCTTGGGGTTGTGCTACTATGATTCGGAAGTACTTTATCTCTGAACGATTATTCTCTCTTGGAAGGGCGAGCTTAGGGGTGACATTGATTTGTCTATGTTTGGGAAATGATCTTTGTGATCACTGTGGATAAATGAGCTCCACAAATTGTTTTTGTGCTTTGTCTTTCTTCTAGTGATCTTGGTTTTGCAGCTGTCAAATTCTAACATGCCACCCCTGACGGAAGCTATTGCCACTATAGTCGTGACCCTCCGTGGCAATGATGATTGTCAATATATGAGCGAGCGAAAATATCTCCAACCTGGAGCAAATATATCTCCAACATGGCAATGATGAGTCACCACACATTGTAAAGGGGTGTTTCCATTTGTTGCAAGTTGCAACCACCTAGCAAAGTTGTAAATTGTTAACGGGGAATGAAATGCCTTATTTGTAAATCTGTTGTAACAACCAATGTTGCACGACTCGGACTCGGCAAAGACTTGGCTGGCATATGACTCGCCGATTCGGGAAAGACTCGGGCCAGACTCAGCCAGACTTGGCAATTAGCAAAAAAATAAAATATGGTGCATTATCTCATAAACATAATCAAATTTTGTATGCAAAAATTTAAATAGTGATTATAGATTCACTAATTATAAACCATAAACCATAAACCATAAAACATAACCATAAACCATAAGCCATAAACCATAACCATATACCATATACCATAAACGATATACCATAGTGATTTAAAAATCAGAAATGGTAGCGAGTTCAAAATTCAGTCTCATAACAGAAATAGAAAACAAAAATAGACAATGTCTCCATGTACTCGAGTCTCATGCCTAACTACGAGTACGCCTAAAATATGCCCTTGAGGAGCTAGTGCCAACATCGGCAGACTGAAGCAACTGTGAAGTAGGTGTATTTGGAGTTTCCATTTGAGAATATGGCAGACTAGAGGGATCCTAAGTCTCCTCATCAAGCCAACTCAAATCAACAGGGAACTCCTCCTCCACAACCCACTCAGACTCTAAATCAATATCATCCAATAAAATTGGATCTAGGTCCTTCGGCTGAATTTGTTTTGTGAGCAGTCGAAGGTTGTAGTAGTTGAAAACCAACTTCTCGAACTTCTAATGTTCCAACTTGTTCCTCTTTTTGCTGTGGATGTGCTCAAATACCGACCAATTGCGCTCACAACCTGAAGCGCTGCAGGGTTGACTTGAAACTCTGATAGCAAATTCTTGTAATTGTGGTGCCTTAGTGCCACAATCTATCCACCAATTGGCTGCAAAAATTAAAAACATAAAAAATTACAAGTTTTGCAATGCCAAAATTGAAAAAGATAACTAGCAAATTTAAAAGTTTAGTTCTAACTTCCAAGTTATAACAATTTAGTTTTTCCAATTTGAATCTTACATGGCATTTTCTTGTCTTTGAGTCGTTGGGTTGAGCTGAATCCAAACATGCAAGATGCTGCTTTGTACATATCACGTTGCAAGTTGATTTTGTCCTGAATTTCTAGATCCGGGAACATCTTCTCAATGCATATCATGACACCTCTCATCACCTCAAGATCACCTTGAATGCTAGAGTCTGGATTATAGAATAAGCTCGGATTGAGATATGCTCCTGCAGCATGCAATGGTGAATGTAGCTGCCTGTCCCACCTGGAATCAATAATGTGCCATATACGGAGATATTTTGATGAATCCCCCTTATAGAAAGCCTTCATGGCCTCTTTGGCCCTATCCATGCCCTCATAGATGTATCCCATTGCAGGTTTCTCTCCATCCATGATCCTCAAGACTTCTACAAGTGGCTCAGTGAAGCTGACAATTTCAGTGACTTTCTCCCACAAGCCATCTCCTAAGAGAGACAACTTCACAGTAACTGCATCTGGTTTTGTGCTATCTTTCCAATGTATCCATTCCTGGCTACAACACATCCGTCTTAAAGCTTGGTACTCATTCAAAAGGATTTGGAGGGAAAGAAAGGTTGTGGCAAACCGTGTGATAGCAGGGCGACTGAGTTCACCCTGTGTGTATTCCCTCATCAAGTTCAAGACCCAAGCATGGTTATACATATACTTGGTTATTTGCTTGCATTCTTGCACCATAGCTTGCACCCATTCCATCTTGCCAATGTCCTTTAGCATCAAGTCTATGCAATGGGCAACACATGGAGTCCAAAAGATGGTGGGATATTTTGCAAAAAGCAACCTTCTAGCTGCCACATAATTTGCAGCGTTGTCCATGACTACTTGGACAACATTTGCCACCCCAACTTCCTCCACAACATCGGCGAGCAATGAAAAAATCAGATGTGCATCCTTTACATGCGAGGATGCATCAATGGATTTTAGGAACATGGTTTCTTTAGGGCGAGCTATAACAAAATTGATGATTGTTCTGCCCCTTTGATCTGTCCACCTATCCGACAAAATTGTGCAACCTGTAAACTTCCATGACTTTTTAATGGTCTCCAATTGTTCCTTGACACACTTGAGCTCCTCATCTAACTCTTTCCCCCTAAGTGCATTATAGGAGGGGGCTTTGTATCCAGGTCCAGCACTTGCAATGGCATCTACCATGGGTTGATAAAAATAAGACTTTGCATAGTTAAATGAAAGGCTGTTATGGTACCAAAACCTTCTCACGGCCATATCTGCTTCTTTCCTCTTCCTTTCATTGAAGCTCTCCAAGGATGGTTGAGATCTCGGAGTTGTACGAGGAAGGAAGAAAGAAGAAGTTACACTTCTTTTTGCTGCAATAGCGGATGTGGACCCCCCTGTACTTGGAGTTGCATCTGGTGGTCCCATTGAAGATCTTCCTATCATAGAAGTTTCATACTTGTATCTTGCCCTCTTTTCAGTTTGTTCTTTAATGGCATCCAAAGCAGCTACCATTTTGGTTGTGACTTCATCGGGGCACTTGTCACAAACAACCACATCTTTGCAAACAATTCTTGCTAGATGGTACTTCAACTTGTTTATGCCCCTAGGCATTTGGGCGGTGCAGAAATTGCAAATGACCCTGTGGTCATCATTGGGATTCACTCGGACACAATACTGCCATGCTGGATCAAGAGGCCTTCTAGCCTTAGGTGCCATGAAATATGGATTCTGGATTACAAAAAAAATGGTTTATTAATTTTTTTTTAATTGCTTAACATTCTACTCAGACTCCTCTTAGCACACAGGCCTTATGGCTGAGTATATCAGCCACACAGGTGCCACACTACTCAGCCATAGGGCTGTTAAAAAAATTAAATGAAAGTTTAAATGAAATGAAATTTAAAATTTAAAAAATGAAATGAATTTTAAAAATGAAACTGATTTTTAATTTTAAAAATTTAAAATGTTATTAAGTATACTGATTTTTAATTTTAGTTTTAAAATTTTAAAATGAAGGGCAAATCCCTAAGGGTAAATGGCTGAGTATACTGTATCTCAGCCCACACAGGGGACTGTGGGCTGAGATACTCAGCCACAGGGCCTGTGGGCTGAGTATCTCAGCCCACAGTCCCCTCTCTCTGCCACTACTCAGCCCACAGGCCCTGTGGTTGAGTATCTCAGCCCACAGTCCCCTCTACCACTACTCAGCCCACAGTCAGGGGGCTGTGGGCTGAGTAGTGGCATAGTATCTCTACCACTACTTAGCCCACAGACCCTGTGGCTGAGTATCTCAGCCTACAGTCCCCTGTGTGGGCTGAGATACTACAAAATCAAATGAAATTACATGCTAAATTTTAATAAACTTTAAAGTTTAAAAAAAAAAAAAAAATGTTAAATATTATATGCTATATTTGTTAACAAACTTAACATAAAAAAATAATGTTATAATAAACAATTCTTTAAATTTAAAAACTTTAAACTAAAAATTCTGTAAAGATATAATATAAAATTTTTAAAATTTTAAAATATACCTACATACTATATAATACATTTTTTTAAATTTAAACTACCATAATACTATAACTGAATTTAAAAAAATATAACCGTAACTTAAACTAAAGTCTAAAACTGTATTACATATTTGTTTTAGAACTATATAGTATATAGTAATATACTATCACTGTTAAAACTGAAACCTATGGTAAACTTTAAAAACTATATAGTATATACTATAAAGTTTAAAGTTTAAACTATATGGTATATACTATAAGTATAAACTACAAAAATTTTAAACTATATACTATAAAGTTTAAACTATAAATTTTTTAAAAACTATATACTATAAACTAGTTACTATATAGTATATACTATAGACTATAAAAATTTTAAACTAAAAAATAAAGCCATGTATCATGGTATCATAGTACCTGGAAACGTCGAAGGGTTGGAACCTGCAGGCTGCGACTGGGGAGCACCATCGAAGCACCACACCACCAGCGAACTCGCGAGCACACATTGACCACGCCGAAGACCCAACAACGATTCGTGAAGACCACTTGCCTCGTCCGCGACCTCAGCCAACTCGTCCACGAACGATAGATGAGGGTTCCTTTTGATAGATGAGGGATGACCCAACATCGACCGACTCCTGCATTTTATAGCCTCTGCAAAGACGATTTCCCTCCAAATCGTGCTGGCGGGTCTGTTTCACGTCCGCAGGCTCTTTTCTGACGATTCTGGCGCGATTTACTTCACGGCAGGTAGTCTCCCTTTTCCGGTGAGTTTGAGCCGAGTATGTCGAGTCGTAGCTGAGTACATGCCGAGTTTGCGAGTATGCTGGGTAGCCAAGTTCCTCCACGAGTCTCAGGCAGTTAATCCTGGTAGTGGGCCACTCGTACAGACTCGCGAGTACTCGCCGAGTCTGAACGAGTGGTGCTTCACTAGTAACAACACATGTGCAAATTGATATTATGCTATTTATTGTTAGGGACGACCTTGAGAATGGGAGATTGTCAAGACCATTTCAATGTTTTGTTAAAAGAGATTGTTATCCAAATTGTATAAGTAGATGATCTCTCTCTTGAGAAGGGGGTTAGAGGCTAGGCAAAAGTATATTGTAGAATAGAGGATTGTTGAACTCCATTGTGTTAATTTTGTACCTAGGAATGTGTTCCCTTAGGTGACTTTAGCGTTAGTCACTTAAAAGGGGAAATAAAGTGACCCTTGCATTAAATGACTTAAGTGGAGCATTTAATGAGACTTTAGAGATTAAAGTCTAAGTTTGATAAATTTAAGCGGGTGAGGGAAATTAATTTTTATGAGAAATTAAATGGAGCATTTATTCACATCCCTAGATCTAATCTAATCTTAGCCATTGGATTAGATGCTTCCTTACCTACCTACGGTTTCAAACAAAAGCAAGGGAAAAGACATTTTCATTCATTCTTGAGATGAGAAGAGAGAAGAGTTGAAGAGAGAGGCACATAAATTGAGAACACCATTTTTCTAAACAGTTTGCTGGGCACAAACTTCGAGGCACCTTCTAGGTATGATTTTAGAGGAAAGCTTGCAGACCGTACAGCGTGAGAGTGGGCACAGATTTCGAGGTTTATTGCAGGCATAGAATTCGAGGAAAGTACGGGCTGCATTTATTGCAAGCTCAAAAATTGAGAAAGTACGAATTCTGTACAGTACAGATTTTGGGCACGGTTTCCAAGGTGATTTCAGGCATAAATTTTGAGGAGATCTTTGGCACATTTCTCGAGATAACAAACAAGCATTTCTGGCACGATTTTCGAGGTGGTACGACAACATTAATTTATGTCCGTACAGTACGGATATTTGGGGCTGTGGCACAAAAATCGAGGACAACATTTACTGTTCTGGCACAGAAATCAAGGGCAGACCTTGCTGATATTTTTAGGCACTTATTTCGAGAAAAAAGTGCACAAAATCAAGGCAGCTCATGCACAGAAATCAAGGCAGCGTGCTGGGTGATTTGCGTTGGTTGAGATAAGTTGTATTTTGACTGTAAAAGACTGTCTGAATTTTTTCCAGAAGAAATAATAAAACTCTCTTTCTCTCTGGCTGGTTTTCCCCTTCTGGGTTTTTCTAGGGCCATTGGCCCAAAATTTCTGAGTACTGTGTGTTGAATGGCATGCATTTTATTTACTTTCTGTCCATGAAAGGATGAAGTTACAATAGTGTTTTTAAGTCTGAAATTTATGTTTCTTTTCAGCATTTAAAATTTCTGGTTTTGCAAATAAACTGAGACATATTTCACTTATAAACCGAAGGCTGAAAACTTGTGAAAAACGTACACATTGTACTTTTCGTTCTCATAATGCAAGAATATGTTGGTTTGTGTGATCTGAGTGTTTAATTTGTGAGCTATTTCAGCAGCCCTGGTTAGAGGAAAAAGGCCCCCCTTCACTGAACAGGTGCGGCCATTTCATTTATTTGATAAGTAGATAGAGTATAGATTGTTTATTTAATTAATAGTAATCTGTAGTTGCTTGCTATTACTTGCAGATATGTTAATTACTATTAGATATTGCTCATGCATGCTGTTACTTATAATTGACACCATTTAGATCAACTGATAGCCGTCATTTCCAGTCACTGCTACCTACATAGTGTTGAAATATTGTAACTTCGAAGACTATTCTATATGTATCTTTTTGTGGTCCCCGATGGTCCTATCGGGAGAACCACTTGTATTACTTTGTACCCCGATGCTTCTAATCGGAAAAACCAATAAGAGTCATGAGGTAGTCCCCTCTAATTGTAAAGGTGGGTCATTAGCACCCCAATGTGGTTACTTGAGCCTACATGTATAACTCGAGCCTACATGATTAACTCGAGCCTACATGACAGATGAGTTAACTTAAGTGAATAGATGAATATAAATAGAGGTGTAGTGCTCCTCATTTGGAGCACACACTCTCACTTGTGTAGCACATTAGTGGAGAGAGAGAAGTAGTTGGAGAAGGAGGAGGATCAGGCATTGATCTCCTTGTTGGTTTTACCTTTTATCTTTTTGGGGCATCTATATTGAGGAAGCTTTTGCTGGGTTTTTCCCTTTAGGGTTTTCCTAGGATAAATCTATGTTGTTCTTGTGATTCTGTTTCTTTCAGTGATCCTGCTTATATGCTTTTGTTATGAAAATGAAATGAAATACTGATGTATTAGCTAAGCATATGAAAAGTTAACATGGTATCAGAGCCACCCTGATTAGGACGGCTTTCACAAGGCAAAATAACCCTCTCTCTCTCCCCGGAAGAAATTAGGGCTTCTTGCTGAAGAGGAATTTTTGAGTGAGCCTGGCATAGGATTTCTCTCCTCATCAGAATTGAAGTTTAGAGACCTGGATCAAGATTTTTGGTTGGGTGAAACTCCGGGAAAGTCAAACCCTAGTTTGACCCCGAGCTAAGAAAACCCTAAATACTAAAACTGCTAAGTTTTTGTAAATTCGCTATATCTCGAGATTGGCGAAGGTTCAGGAGCTGAAAATTGCAGAGACTGAAGATAAAATCCTGATGTACACTGTGTCCAAACTTCAGCCTCAGATTCGCTATATTCTGGGAGATAAGATCCCACCAAGTTAGGGTTCTAGCGCCTTCTAGAATTCACCTCTAAACAGGACACCTGGGGAAAATTGCTATAGCTTGGGCTACAGAGGTCCAAATTGAATTCTTGAAGATGTTCCAGAAAGAGCACGGACTGTACTTTCTGTGGTCCGAATTTCAGAACCCGAAGATGAAACAGTGACACGTGGCAGGCCGTACAACTTCGCTGTTCTGAACAATCCTGTAACAGGTCACCTTGGGAAAAGGATTATAAATCCCAATTGGTGAAACCAATTCTGATGAAACTTGTCGTGTTGGATTAGGGACATGCGAATTTACATAAGTGAAAAATTTCAGACACAGAGGAGCTGTAATTTCGGAGATATCACAGAAATAGTGACAGGCATTTCTACAGAAGAAATTGGCAAACTAGGGCTTTCTGTTTCGGGAGCTTTCCTCCACTGTTTTCAGAAAAAGGAGTACATTAGACAGCTCCATTTGAAGAGATCTATATTTCTATCCAATAAGATCTGAAAGATTCCAAGTTTTGAAAATTAGGGTTTCTCTAACAAACCCTAGATTAGCGAGCTCCGGAAGCAGGATGGACACCTCAAATCGGTAAGATCTAATCTTTTGCTATTTGCATTTGAGGTTCTCATTTCAAAGTGATCTATCACATCAGCTTGATGATATGCTTATGGAAGTTGACAACTTCCAAGCATGGAAGTATTTGATCTCTCTGAAGAAAATGAATTCGACACCTTCAAATCGAGAGGTTCCAGTTCCAGAAGGAGATGATGCTCAAAGCCTTACACAAGAAGAACTTGATCAAGGCCAAGAAGATCATTGTTGATTCAATCACGGATCAACTTGTACCACAAGTGTCTTCCCTAAAGACACCGAAGATGTTTGATTCTTTGATCAAGCTATTTGAAGATAAGAACATAAACTAGAAGATGGCTTTGAGAAAACGGTTGAAGAATGTGAAGATCCAGAATGCAAAACATCTTGAAACGGTAGAAGAAGAAGTGGAGAATGCAGAAGTGGTGATAGCCACCTTGAATGGCCTCCCAGGATCATAGAATTCATTCATGCGAGGAATGTGTGCCAAAAGGAAGTGATTACTTTCAATTGACTTTGGGAAGAAAAAGAAGCTCATCTCATAAGAAGAGAAGAAGAAAGATGGGAGCAATTGAAGATCAAAATCTCACCATTCAAAGAAGATCCCTCAAGCGATGAGGAATATGAAGATCTCAATTCTTAAAGAACTTCTTATCCATCTTATCATTTGGATAAGAAATGATGATTTCATGAATGAAGAAGATGATGAAGCAGAATGATCAAGAAGGAGTCTACCCATGAAATAAACAAAAGATAAGTATTCAATTGTCATTTAATGATATTGTTTTGTTATGCATTTGATTATATTCAGTTGATGTGTTATGCATGATAGACTGGTTGCATTAATGACAGTATACTACTAATATGCATATAATTGGTAAGTAGCTCATGGTGCTATACATCTCTCCATTGCTACTTATCTAGAATGAAACCTCTTTGCTGACATATTGGATTAGTGCACAATCTCAATGTTGTCTTGGTAGAGATGGAAGGCATCTAGAAAAGTTTTCGTGAGATATGGATGAATGTTGTATTGGCTAAACAGTTGCATGATGCATAAGATTTTGTCGTTATGCATATGTTTTATGAAATAGTTCTAACCATGCAATTGGTGCATTTGAATTGTAGGAAAGGTCCTAAACAACCTCCTACAAGAAAACAAGGATGAGACTTGTTCCGAAGAACAAGTGATGACAATTCGAAATTCACTCCAATAAACATGAATCTTAAGCTCCCAGGGTCAGAGACACCATGAAGGAAGAAAGAGCTTTAGAGAGCGGTAGATCCACCCCGAAGGATGAAGACCACCATGGGTATGAGAGATAACTCAAGATGAAGAAAAGAATGCTACAAAAGAAGCTATGATCAAAGAATAACAGTTGATCATGGGGAATGATGTATACGATATGATGTAGAGACATAAAGGGAAGTACGTAGTATCTATGGATCTACAAGAACAAGTGTACAAAGCAAGGTTCATGATTTGCCTCTGAAAGAATAGACCATGACATAACATTCTCTATTGACCAGGCCTACTAGAAGTATGTACCAAGCATAGAACCACCTGTACAGAATGAAGAAGGAAGATGATACTCCACTTTAGGGGGAGTGACTACAGAAGATATCTAAGTTCGGCATGGTACAACATGATGGATAGCTTCGTGATGGATCGAGACTTTACCAAGAGTAAAGTGGGTTCCAACCTTCAACGTTGAATGCAGAAGACTAGGATATGTTGATGACCTGACAAGACGAACTCATGGAAGATGTTATGATGAAAGAATACTAGAATGATGTATGGGATATAGTTCCCAAACCAAAAGGAAAGAGTATAGTATCTTCCAAATGGATATTCAAAATAAAGCATGCAACTGACGTAAGTATCGAGAAGTATAAAGTAAGATTTGTAGCCAGCGGATTCTCTCAGAAGGAGGGAATTGATTATGAAGAAACATTCGCCCCAGTAGCACGGTATACTTCGATTAGAGCCATCATTGCACTTGCATCTATGATGAAGTGGGACTTACACCAGATGGATGTGAAAACGGCCTTCCTTAATGGTATGATTGAGGAAGAGTTTTACATCGAATAGTCACAAGGATTTGAAGTTGAAGACAGATGGAAGCACATATGCAAGTTGAAGAAGGCCCTCTATGGCCTGACGCAAGCTCCCAGAGCTTGGTATGGAAGAATAGATAGTTTCCTGTCGAGCATGGGCTTTACCAAGAGTAAAAGCTGATCCTAACCTTTACTACAAGGTTGTAGAAGATGAACCTATCATACCATTACTATATGTGGATGACTTATTCTTGACAGGGAATGAGAAACAGATCATGGAAAGTAAGAAGAAACTAGCATAAGAATTTGAGATGAAAGACCTTGGGTTAATGCATTATTTCCTAGGTCTGGAAGTATGGTAAAGTTCAGAAGGAATCTTTCTCAACCAGGGAAAGTATGCGATAGAGATATTGAAGAGATTCAATATGTTGGAATGCAAAGTCATGGACTCCAACCTGAAGCTGTTAGTTGATGAGTCATTAGAGTTAGTGGATGTGACTCATTACAGACAGATCATTGGGTCATTGATGTACTTAACAAATACCAGACCAGACATTTGTTTTGCTGTGAACACCTTAAGTCAATATCTTGTTCAACCAAGACGGGTTCACCTAGTAGCTGCAAAACATGTGATGAGATATCTGAAAGGGACTATAGACTTTGGTCTAGACTATGATGGTAGCCATGAGTATAGATTGTATGGCTACACAGATGCAGATTGGGCTGGAAGTATCTCAAACAAGAAAAGCACTTCAGGTGGATGTTATAGTCTGGGATCTGCTATGAGTGTATGGTTTAGCAGGAAACAATCCACGGTTTCTCTTAGCACGGCTGGAGCAGAATACATAGAAGATTGCTCTGCTAAGTCGTGAAGCCATATGGCTTCAGAAGCTGATATCAGGTCTCTTTGACCTGAAGATGGATACTACAATGATTCTATGTGATAACCATATTTGTGATGATAGAGAACCCTGTGTTCCGTTGTAACACATAAAAATCCGATATTTCTACAAACGAGTGAAGATGCAGATGATGATGTTTCAGTATTTACATAATTACATACTGTAGATGCAGATGATGGTGATTCAGTATTTCAATATTAAATATAGAGATGATGATGTTTTAGTGTTCCCATATTGAAGATATAGATGATGTTTCAGTATTTACATACTGTAGATGCAGATGATGGTGATTCCGTATTTCTATACTAAATATAGAGATGATGATGCTTTCAGTATTCACATATTGGAGATACAGATGGTGATAGTTCAGTATTCACATACTGAAGATGTAGATGATGATGGTTTGGATGATGATGTACTGACGAAGCCTCTGTCTCGAGTAAAGTTCGAACACTTTCGAGACAAGCTTGGTGTTGTTCGGAAAGACCTTCCTCGAAAGGGGGAGTAGTGATGTTACAGTGGGATTGTATCATCCCTGGGCACTTGCCCTAAAGTGATCCGGTGACCTCGGTTCTCGAGAATGAAGAGGGATTGTATCATCCTGGGACATCTGTCCAGAATAGATCCCGTGACCTCGCTCATCGAGAATGAAGAGGGATTGTATCATCCTGGGACATCTGTCCATAATAGATCCGGTGACTTCGGTCCTCGAGAATGTAGTGGGATTGTATCATCCTTGGGCATTTGCCCTAAAGTGATCCGGTGACCTCGGTCTTCGAGAATGTGGTAGGATTGCGTCATCCTTGAACTTTGGTTCAGAATGGTATCCGGAGGCTTCGGTCCCCGAGAATGTGGCAGGATTGCATCATCCTTGAACTTCGGTTCAGAATGGTATCCGGAGGCTTCGGTCCCCGAGAATGTGGCAGGATTGCATCATCCTTGAACTTCGGTTCAGAATGGTATCCGGAGGCTTCGGTCCCCGAGAATGTGGCAGGATTGCATCATCCTTGAACTTCGGTTCAGAATGGTATTCGGAGGCTTCGATCCCCGAGAATGTGGCAGGATTGCATCATCCTTGAACTTCGGTTCAGAATGGTATCTGGAGGCTTCGGTCCCCGAGAATGTGGCAGGATTGCATCATCCTTGAACTTCGGTTCAGAATGGTATCCGGAGGCTTCGGTCCCCGAGAATGTGGTAGGATTGGATCGTCCTTGGACCTAGTCCTAAAGTGATAGGGATTGATTATCTTGTAATCAATTCGGTGACTTCGGTTGTTGAGAATGTGATAGGATTGTATCATCCCTGGACTTAGGTCCAAAAGTGATCCGAAGACTTTCATCTTCGTGTTGTGGATTGCAGGTTATTGCTGATGATGATGACGTACTGATCGAGAGATCAGAGTATGATGATGATGACGTACTGATCGAGAGATCAGAGTATGATGATGATGACGTACTGTTCGAAAGATCAGAGTATGATGATGTTGCTGTTCGAAAGATCAAAATATGATGATGATGATGTTGCTGATCGAAAGTTCAAAGTGCTGATGATGATGTTGCTGATCGAAAGATCAAAGTGCTGAAGATGATGTTGTTGATCGAAAGATCAAAGTGCTGAGGATGATGTTGCTGATCGAAAGGTCAAATTGCTGAAGATGATGTTGCTGATCGAAAGGTCAAAGTGCTGAAGATTGTTGCTGATTGAAGTGGTCAAAGATTGTTGCTGATTGAAGCGATCAAAGTGTTGATGTTGCTGAAGACTAAAGATTGAAGATGAAGACTACATGATGTTGAAAAGCTTCCAATGATTTATAGATGTGTTACCCTGATGATGATGATGATGCTCTCTCTATCTCTCTCTCCTGTTATTGTTGATGTTGATGTAGAATACCCTTCTCGTTAAGGGGGAGTGTTGAAATATTGTAACTTCGAAGAATAGTCTATATGTATCTTTTTGTGGTCCCTGATGGTCCTATCGGGAGAACCACTTGTATTACTTTGTACCCCGATGCTTCTAATCGGAAGAACTAATAAGAGTCATGAGGTAGTCCCCTCTAATTGTAAAGGTGGGTCATTAGCACCCCAATGTGGTTACTTGAGCCTTCATGTGTAACTCGAGCCTACATGATTAACTCGAGCCTACATGACAGATGAGTTAACTTAAGTGAACAGATGAATATAAATAGAGGTGTAGTGCTCCTCATTTGGAGCACACACTCTCACTTGTGTAGCACATTAGTGGAGAGAGAGAAGTAGCTGGAGAAGGAGGAGGATCAGGCTTTGATCTCCTTGTTGGTTTTACCTTTTATCTTTTTGGGGCATCTATATTGAGGAAGCTTTTGCTGGGTTTTTCCCTTTAGGGTTTTCCCAGGATAAATCTGTGTTGTTCTTGTGATTCTGTTTCTTTCAGTGATCCTGCTTATATGCTTTTGTTATGAAAATGAAATGAAATACTGATGTATTAGCTAAGCATATGAAAAGTTAACACATAGGTTGCTATTGCTATTACTTTAACAGATTTAAGCATCACTGTGTTTTCTATACCCTGTTTCGATTTCTTTTAAAGATAGTTGGTTTCTTTTGATATTATAGCAGGTGCTTTCTCTTTTGAAGATGTGTTTACTTCTGTAGTTATCCTTTTCAGTTTGACAAGATTGCTGTTATTATTTGTGTGAGCTGAATTTTGAAGGTGTGATTTCTTCCCCAGGCAAAGAGTATTTGATTGAATTTCCTTTTCACAAGTTGTGTGCGAGCTAAGTTAGAAGTGAGGTTTTTTTTCAAGCAAGAGTGAATGCAATTAAATCTTCAAGTGAGAGCATTCAGTATAACCAGTGCTATAAGAGGAAACTGTTGCCTGCATGTAACCTTGCACATAACCTTGAAATAACAGATGAACCCTGGTTTCACAATTAATGTTAGGGCTGTTTAGTTGTTCTGAAAAGACAGTTAAAAAGTGCCAACAATAATTCTGATGAAATTTCTTCCGATTCCATGGATGTTTGAAGGGTGGCCAGACCGAGCTGAGCTTCCTCTCTCTCTGCAGAAGGAGAGGCAATAGCTGCGGTCCATATCTTTAGCTGCTTTTTTGTGGCCTTGATTTTCGATTCCTATGCAAAGAATGGAGAACCTTGAACTGGGTGACATCATGTTGCTTCTATAGGTTGCCAGGCATGGGGGTGTTGAAGTCAGATCGGATTGAATTGAAAAGGATCAGGGCCATATTTTCATCAGGCAGAAAAATCAGAGAAATAGGCTAGTGATCAGAAGTTAGGTGAGGGAGAATGGAGGAGATACGAAAACTTCCCAGGAAAGTTCCCCGAAAACTTTGAATGAAGAATCTGTCTAGATTCTCAGCTATGCGTCCTGGACTGATCTATCTTGGTCTTGTTAATATACATATCTTGATGTATTTTTCCCATTGCTTGTCAATAATAATTAAACATGACAATAGAAGCAAATTCAAGATTGCATTTTGGATTTTAAAATGTTTATTTCAAATGCGAAGGTGTCTTGTTTCTCTTATATCCTTGTATCTTGAGCTAGAATTTTCTGTTTGTATTAGATATATTTTGCAACATCGTGCAAAATTTCAATCTCAGTGATTGTTTGTCATGCAGGGTGTGATTTCTTGTTCTTTAACATTGTGCTTCTAACAATTTTGAATAATTTCTCATGCATACCATGGTTCGTTTTTCTGTATCTTAAAGTGATTGTATATTTTCAGGTGATTTTTTTGCTGACATATCCTTTATACCTGGTAACTGTCGATTCAGCAAATATATAATCTGGAAAATGAGCCATGCTTTAAGATTTCTCTATTTCTTAACAGACAATTGAGAGCTCGATCTCAACTTCTTGCTCTCTTGCAGGGATCCGGGAAAGGGATTCTTATGCTATACAAGAGGCTACACAACGCATTTCGTTTGTGTTGCGTCTTTTCTTTGGACGACTACTATAGCTTTCACTCTCCATCGCACTGTTGTCAGACATAAAACCGATGTTGAAGAGCTGGGAGCCATATTTCATTTGTATGTATGGGGTATGTACTATTTCCCCATCTTCTAGATAACCAATTTGTCTATGTCACAAGACCATCAGTGGACTGTTTAATGTTACAGGCAAATAGGAGAACTCATTTTTTTGCTGTTGTGGATATACTTAGTTGATTTGAAATATAAGAGGTTTGAGCTCATTCTCTACTAAAGGACTAATAAATTCCAAGCAGTGTACGGTTGATCATAGTAGATATCTAAAAATGCGTTGTTTGTTCAACATTTACTTTGAAATACTTGTAACTCGTTTGTTTGTTCGTTCTAGGGCCAATGCATTTCAAAGAAACAACACTAGTGCAACAGAGTCGAGGGCACCACTTCTTGGTCTTGCATTACATTCTGTTTTTAGAAAAATGGGCACCAACTGCTTGTCATACAAAGTATTTTTCTCATAGGATTTCATTATCCAATGCCAGTACTGTTATTACATCTGTTTTAGTAATTATCAACTACATGTATGTTCTTTTATTCAATTCTCTGAATCCTATAATAGTGGAGCTATAGTTTCCGGGTCATGGAAGGTGGTCTTGACCTATGTTGTTGGGAGCGGAGAGCGGGAGTGAGGAGAGGGGAGCGGGAGCGGAACGAAAAATGAAATTTTCAAAAGCTCCCGTTTTGGGAGCGTTTTTTGTATAGTATATATTTTAATATATTTTGATGGATTTATATCTAAAAAACATGTAGGATGTTGAATTAGCTATAGAATACATGTATTAAACCATATGACATCAATCATCTAGTAGTTATAACTAATAATATTATCATCAAATGATCAACCATAAAAACTTTTGTAGGAGCTTGGCAAAGAAGGGAGGTACCATATCATTGTCATTAAATGATCAACCTAGCGTAGGAGCGTTTAGTATAGGAAAGGAAGGGAGCTCCTTGGGAGCGAGCTTCGGGAGTGGGAGCAAGGGGGTGGGAAGATCTCCCACGCAACATAGGTCTCGACTCTCTACTAGTGGTTCTCTTTCATGCAATTGGATATGACTTCCATTTCCTCAAGAGAGTGGTTGTATTTACTTTCCTTGCTGATTGTGCCTTTTCTTTTAGGAATTAATCTTGCATGCTTGGTATAGAATTACTCTTAGACTAGGAGAATGGTGGATCTGCATTAAAAGATGAACAAAGATCATTTCTTTTTAAGAAAGTAATATGTCCCATAATATTTTTGGATGGACCATTTTTAGATTTATTCATTATATACTATAATTGACTTGGTTAAATTCTTCATCTGCATTAGTCAACTCGTTATTATAAAATTAAAAAATTTATTATGCTTTACACCTTGTGTATAATTAGTTCAGTTGATTTTCTCAGAATTTGCTCAATCACTTGTTCCCTCAAGGCACTAGATCTAGGGTTTAGCAGTTTCAATTTGCTTTTATTTCAATTTTTCTTCCATTTCTTTAAAATCTTCTCATCTAATTTTCTGAATTTTACAGGTACTCAGATTTACCATCTTCAAGAGACTCCTAGGGGATTCGCTTCCCGTCCTTGGTTAACTATTTTCAACGTATCACACACTAAGGAGCATTAGCTCATACACCTTAATAACTAAGTAAAACCAACACACCTAATAATCAATTTGTGGTGTATTTTAGTCTCTAAACGCTTAATAATTCAAGTGCTTAACTAATAAGCCGTCTAAATCTTTATAATTTTAAGTTCTTACTTGTTTTTTTTGTTTTTATATGTTTATTTTCAGATCTGCAATCTACAACAACTTTTATTGTTGAATACTCATTAAGAAGGCTTGCTAAATTTGTGCATTTTGGTTATCTTTTGATGACAATTTAAGTAACTAGAATGCATGCTTACTATTGTTGGTAAATGTGAATTAAATGCTCAACATTAAACGATTTGAATCTGCCTTCTTATCTCTTTCATAGTTTATTTGATGTCATTCTTGCTCACATTTCCTATTTGCTATTTTGGATGATCTCCATGATAAATGCTAAGTATGCTATGTTGCAACTTGCAAGCAAATCACGTGTGTTTATTTCATTATTGCAACTCTTAATGACTTAAGATCTAATGTCAATTCGCTACCTTGGCAATTTGGATTAATAACTTCAGAATCCCTCATAAACACATGCAAGTTTTAGTGATATCTCAACTTTGTAGCAATTTGCACTTTTCATCTTCGAAGTATTTTGAATCGTGTTGGGACCATTTCTCACCTGTGAATGTCTTAACTTGATCCACATGCTATAAGTACTGAACTTAACAATCACTTGTGATATATTTGCTCACTAAGCAATTCGCACTTTTCCTGATTGCCTCAAGTAGTTACTATCTTTCATCTCATGTGGATGATCCTAATGATTCATGGATGATGAATGCTTGATTTATCTCTTGCTCAAGTTGTGAATGCTATGAATGCTTCTCTTTAATCCACATACACTAATACTTAAACAACTTGCTATATTGGCTCATTAAGCAATTCACATTTCTCTAATGTCACTAAGTTGTTTCATATGTGGATGGTTCATGAATGAAGCTTATTCTCTTACTTATTTTCATTGTTTGTTCAAGTTATAAATGCTATATTGATCATAACTTGCCTATCATCTTGCTTATAGTATGACGCTTTGCTTACTCACATGGTCAATATTTCATCCTTTGAATCACTGATAGAGTGCGTCTTAAACCTTAATCATATACATTTAGCTAGGTACCTCTTCCTAAAAAAATGTAAGGGCTAGATTAGTATCCTAGGTTAGCTAAACTCTTTGTAGTTGGCCTTAGACAAAGTCTAGCTAGGTTCTCTCCCTTGGTTAGCCTAGGGTTGATAACTTTTAAGTTTGGGAGACCTAAAAGAGGAGTTTTCTTTGTTAGTGGCATGTTGGAGGGAAGATCCATAGTTGTGTTGGGTTAGTGACTGATTCCTTGCCAATCTATTGGCTGCTAGGTTGTGCATAAACATGTCCAAAAAGGCATGCACGACAAAATTATGGTGCAACAATTTAAACGATAGTTTTGGATTTTCCAACTTTCTTAATATTTAATAGATTTTCGGAAATCCCGTGGCCATTCTACCTTCAATGGTGTTGATATTGCACAATTCAAGATACTTTGTCAAAAGATAACAACTTCTGAAGTTAGGACGCCTTCTCAAGTGTGCTACGAACATCGACAAATTTAGCGCTCCAAGTATAGGCGCCTAATGATCATCCACCTTACCAATCAAGTCATAACATGTGTGTTAATAAATCACATTTGTGTGATAAAGTCAACCATCATCAAAACTAAGGCAAATGTTCATCTAATATGACAATATTACATATGATACATGTTATAAACACTTTTTCTAATAACTCAATGATATAATTTTACTAAAAAACCCTAGCTTTGCAACTCTAAAAATCTTTGATAGAAATACTGCACCTAAAACAATGGAGCCGCCGAAACTAGATCCAGGGGAGCTAAGTTTGGATGATGCTTTTCATTGACTAAATCTCGTTTATCCCCTTCTGCTTGTATGATGCCCTGTGGATTGGGTGCGTTTGTTGAAGTAACCCATGTCACCGGATTCTTTTCCGTTAGTCCTCGAAGCAAGTTATCTTTTCATCATTACATGCATAAGTATGACTTATGCTCTATCTAAATGAAATGCAAGCCAAAAGGTTGTTGAAATCCAATTGAAAATACCCCAGATGAAAACTGCAAATAGTTGTGCTTTTTAGCTCATGTAAAATCGTAAGAGGGTCAGGATATGAAAAGGGCCAAATAAAAGCAGATGTGGAACAAATGTAAAATTTAAATGATTGCTGGCCAATATTATGTAATGATTATTCCTCACGGTGCCCAAACGGGCGTGGATGTGAGATAAAGTAAGGGATTGCTAATTCTAAGAGTACCCTAGAACTTGGTTTTAAAGTTACAGTTGACTGTGCACTCATAACAATGGTTTTAGAAAAGATCCTCACGAAGCCTGAATTAGGCTTGGATGTGATCTAAAGGAAACTTGTTAGATTCTATTGGAAACCTTTTAAGCACTTTATCCATATGTGAGACACCCCCATCCCCAGTGTTATATATCCTACATATGTCTAAGTGGATTCCTGTGTCCCTTTTCTTTGAGAAATCACAAAAGTCAGGGTCATCAAGTCAATTCCCCTTTGCCTAGCCTTGTTTTATCCACCTCACCCATCCTAGCATTATGGTTAAGTTTGTCAGTGAGCATGTGTAAAGGAGTTCATAAAGGACCATGTATTTACTCCACCTTATATTGCCAAGTATAGGTGCTTAATGATCATCCACCTTACCAATCAAGTCATAACATGTGTGTTAATAAATCACATTTGTGTACTAAAGTTAGCCATCATCAAAATGAAGGCAAATGTTCATCTAATATGTATGACAATAATACATATGATACATGTTATAAAGTTATAAACACACTTTTTCTAATAACTCTGATATAATTTTACTAAAAAACCCTAGCTTTGCAACACTAAAAAGCTCTGATAGCAATATTGCACCCTATGCTTTGAGACTACGACAATGGAGCCGTCGAAACTAGATCCAGGGGAGCTAAGTTTGGATGATGCTTTCCATCGACTAAATCTCGTTCATCCCCTTCTGCTTGTATGATGCCCTGTGTATTGGGTGCGTTTGTTGAAGTAGCCTATGTCAACGGATTGTTTTCCGTTAGTCCTTGAAGCAAGTTATCCTTATCATTACATGCATAAGTATGACTTATGCTCTATCTAAATGAAATGCAAGCCAAAAGGCTATTGAAATCCAATTGAAAGCACGCTTGATGAAAGTTGCAAATAGTTGTGCTTTTTAGCTCATGTAAAATCGTAAGAGGGTCAAGATATGAAAAGGGCAAATAAAAGTAGACGTGGAACAAATGTAAAATCTAAATGACTGCTGGCCAATATTATGCAATGATTATTCCTCACGGTACCCAAATGGGCGTGGATGTGATAAAGTAAGGGATTGCTAATTCTAAGAGTCCCCTAGAACTTGGTTTTAAAGTTACAGTCAGCTGTGCACTCATCGAATCTTGAAATAATTCCTAGAATTAAATTGAAAGTTTTTCCCACTCATCAAATTTCGAGATCAAGTCTGGGAGAAAATTCTCAATCAACCCTCCCGTACCAACTTTTCAAGTCTTCTTGTGTGGGTTTGTCTTTTAATCAAGTTGTTACTTTCAAAATTTTCAGTCAGGAGTTTGAGCATTATCACATAATTGGGGAAAAAGCACTTCATGTCTCTTCTCAATCATCCATAATGAATTAATTTTTTCAATTTGTAAATATGTCCTATGAATGGCTGGAGAAGGTGTATAAAAATCAATTTCATCTTTTCTCCATTTTGGAACAACAAGAGGGGTTAATTTCAATCTTAGTTTTATCACATTACGATGTATTCCCATTTGGTTTTTCCATTTTTCCTGGAGTGAATAAAATTGAGTGTCCTACTCATGTAGAGGAGAGAACAAAGAATTGCCTAGCGGAGCTGAATCATGAGTCATATTGTCTTCCTCCATCAAGAACGAACTCGCATACTTTTTATGATCCTATCGGTATCTTGATGGATGAGTTTCTAGAAAGTCAATTTCAGCCTTGGCATGATTTCATTCCATATTGTCCAGATCTTTCTTTGAATTTCAAACAGCAAGTTAGAATGGTCGCAATTTTCATTTACATTACTTCTAAACCATCTTTGGCTTGTTGAGCCATTAACTATAAAGAAAGAACAATCGATATTTTTAGCAAGTAGTTACATTGGATCTATCGTTTTACTTGGCACTTGTCTGACTGGTTAGAATAGGGTAGGTAGGATTGAATAAGCTCGTTTGAGCAGTAGTTTAAGTCAGTTTTCTGTCTAATTGATGCACGAGTCTTCTATTTTCGGTACTTGTTCTGCATTTAAATTGAGTAGATTAGAATTTATATTTCAACATTTTATTTTCAACATTTATTTCCTGTCATTTTGTTTTACGCATATATTTTTCCCATACATGCTGCTCTGGTTTTTCTTGCTTCCATGTGTGTAGGTCATAGGTAAAAACTTGGAGAGGAAGTAGAACGCTGGATGCGCTAGGATGTGTTGATTTGCTTGTTGCTGATGGTCATGCGGACCAAAGATCTCTGAGGTTCTCAAGCACTCTCTTCATTAGAGCACTTGTCCCAGCTGGAGCCAGATGTTATCACATATACATTTTCAGCCAGGCTTCCATGATGTAGCATGCATACTTGTCTCTTTTTCTATTCCGGGATACTTTTACATGGGGTATCATCATGGATCTTTACAACTTCATTCCACTTTAGAGCCTTGTTCTTGATATTTTCCTTGTCAGGATTGAGATTCGGGAGTCCATTGAGATGATTTTGGTGATGATCTAGTTCATTATAGCATAGCAACAGATTAGGAGTTGGTACACAGTCACAGAGGGGCTTATCAGTTGGAGACATGTATACATGGTGAGATCAGTTATATTTCCTTGGTTTAGTTTTGCTCTGTGATGTATGGTGACACCTCTGCTTGTCATGTTAGGATGATTGTGGTGACATATGCTTATATATTCTATATTGCTCTAACTTGTGTTATGATTGATTAAGGAATCCATTTAGTCACACCATTTAGTGCTGTACGCACCATCTCAACATTCCCTATCACCTCACCTACAGCTGCAAGCTCATCTCTTACCTGTGTGATCTTTGTAAGATATGAGGCCATGCCTTTCCATTTAACCATGTGCACACTTTTCAACTTCTCCCTCAATACCATCTTCATGTTTTCATTCGAACTTTGGTAAAGATTTGTTAAAGTTGTCCACATCTGAAATGCATGATCTTTTGCTGATATGTGAGGGATTACATGATCCTTCACGGCATCAAGTATAACCCTTCTTGACCTCACATCCCTCTTCATGAAAGATGCCTTATCTGTTGCATCAATAGGTACTACTACAAGATTTGCTGTTGTACTATGAACTATATCCCATAGTTCATTTTCTTCAAGTATCAAACTAATTCTAGCCTTCCATGGGCTAAAATTTGTAGCCCCATCTAATTTGTCTTCAACTCTAAGACCAAACACCATGGCTACAACCTGTAACTTCAAGCAAGTTGTTCAAGACTTTCTTTTCTTCAAACTCCTGTTTTCTGAATGTTCAAATTCTGAATTTTAATGTGCTTTGATACCATGAAAGTTTTTCACGAACCCCAACCCGGTTTCAAGCCTTTTGGCTTCTCTGCATAGTTTATTGCCCAAGCCCTTTATGCACAAATTTTAAACAAAATTTATGTGAAACTGAAACACATGAAGTTCTTTTTCCAAAATTAAACAATTTAGAATTTTTTTTTTCTACCAAAATTTCAAATAGGAGGAACAAAGTTCCTCAATAATCGAATAACCAGAACAAGTAACGTAGAAAAGCCATAAATGGCTAAGTAGAAAGTAAAAATGTAATGTATGATAGATAAGTGATTGATATTACATTTACAATGATGGGTCTTATATAATCCCATCTTGCCTTTACTAAGAGGCATGTCTTTTCATTTAATTAATTAATTAATCATTAGTATTAATATTGATGATACTATATATATATATACTATGTTATATTTTTATTTATATTACATTGCCTTCCCCTTAGAGAAGCTTTGTCCTCAAAGCTTAGAGAAGACATGGCTTACGTTTGATTTTTTTCTTGAATGTTATCTCTCGATCTTTTGTGTTTAGCTATTGCTACATTTGATGAAACGAGACGATACGAGTTAGGAATTCCCCAGAAGAACTGCCGCATCATCTCTGATGTGGTCCATCCCAAATCTATTTTTATCGAATCTATTTGATCATTTTGTGGGATAGGTCTTCTTGTTTGTTGTTTTGAATTTTGATTTGTTGTTCTTGCTTGTCTGACATCATCTCTCCTTTGTGTGTGTTCATTTTGACCTTGTCGTTGGTCAAAATAACGTTTATAATTGGGGTGTCGATAAGGAGTTCTTGTGGTTTGTTCTTCGACTGTATTGAATTCTTTTTTATCTGTGATGATGACTGAATTTATTTCCTCAACTTGACTTTGTTTTTCGGAGAGACTGAATGCTTCTTTCTGGATTTGCGCTATTTTGTTCTCCAATAGATTGTTCTTACTTTGAATCTTCTCGAACCTTTCATCTTGAGACTTTTTGTCTTCTTTTAACTTCTCGATTTGTTTCTCTAGTTATTGATTAAGATTCTTTAGGCGTTGGTTTTCTTCTTGATTTTCTAGAACTCTTCCTTCGAGGTATTCTTTGGATTGTTCCTTTTTGCGACTATGTTTCAGTTTTTTAATCTTCGTAATTAATGTTTTGTTATGATTTCATAGTCGAAAAAGTTCTTCGGTATTGCTTGATAACGCCTTGTTGATTTTTGTAATTTCCAACTTATGTGTCTTCTTAATGTCGTCATACTATTGCTCGAGTTTTTCCTTCTATTGTTTATGTTGACATAACTTGAATTCTTGATTTCCTCTCTTTCTCTGGACGTGCTCCAACTCATTATCTTTGTCCATGATGAGTTTGTTTAAAAGCTCTATTTCTTCTTCTAACTCTTCATATCGTCCATCAATTGATTCTTCGTCTGTAGTTTGCGATACGAGAACTACCATGGAGAAATCCTGTAGTGTTATTTTCTTCTTCTCATGAAAAAAGTGATGCACTTCTTTTTTGCATTGATGGAGAATGTTCCTAGTGTTTCCAACTAGTTATATATTTTTATTTATATAACACAAACTCAGAAATTTCCTGACAACCAAACACACATGAAAATGACAGTTGTTTTTGACCAATGGTCCAGGATAAAACCCCCAAGGGAAAACCTGTTTCTGAGAGAGAGATTTATTATTTTTCTTCAGTAGAAATACTGAAATTAAATCAAAAGTACTTATCAATTTTCTGCCTCGAAATTTGAACCTTCACTGTTGGTTTTTCTTCCTAAAAAATCGTGCCAATCACAGCCTTGAAATTCGTGCCCACAAACTACTGTACGGACAACAATTTAATTATGTACTTTACCTCGAAATTCGTGTAGAATTTGTACAGTATGGATTTCTATACTTTACCTTGAAAATAGTGTCAAATCCATATTGTACGGATTTCCTTGTTTTCTGTGCAGACCATATAGTACGGTACCTCGATTTATGTGCAGAAATTTACAGCCTCGAAATCAGTTCCCTCCATTTTTGTGCCCTGTCTTGATTTCAGTGCCCTCCTCGAAATTTGAGCCCTTTCTCGATTTCTGTGCTGTTCCTCAATTTCTGTGCTGGAAATCTCTTCAAACCCTCACTCTCTCTTTCTCTTCCTCTCTCCAAAAATCTCTATTGGAAATGATCACAATGAATGATTGAATGCCTTGCCTTAGCCCTTTTTGTTCATGGTAACTTCCCCTATCAATCTAATGGTCAAGATTAAATTAGATGAAGGGTTCACATTAAATGCTCCATTAAATATTAATTAAATGACATTTAGTGCACCTCATGTCATTTAAGAAAGTTTGAACAACCCCTTTCTATTTAATCATTCACTTAACTTTATTTAAATGTGAACTTAGGAAAACCATGACTTAGCCTTTTTAATAAAGTCACTTTAAAAATATAAAGTACTTCTCATGTCATTAAATACACATTGAGTAGGAGTCACAATTTAAGTGTCCTTGTCCACCCCAAGGCAAGTCTAGGTGGACAAACACTTCCTAGGTAACTTTTCAACACTGCTTGCAAAACTCCTTCCACGCCGTCAATTTCTTGTGCGGGTTCACTCCTAACCGTCGGATTTGTTCATCAGATTACTTTTCAAACTTTGCGTATTTGCTCTTGACCGTTAATTTCTTGTGCGGGTTCACTCCTAACCGTCAAATCTGTTCATCTGATTACCTTTCAAACTTTGTGGATTTGTTCTTGACTGTTGATTTCTTGTCTGGGTTCATTCCTGACCGTCAGATCTGTTCATCCGATTACCTTTCAAACTTTGTGAATTTGCTCTTGACTGTTGATTTCTTGTGCGGGATCACTCCTGACCGTCGGATCTATTTTTGATGCTGATCATGACCTAACTCTGTGGATCTGCGTCTCTTTGCTGCGGAAATCAAATATGATCGTGGATTTATTTGATGACACACAAGCCATGGATTCTTCTGAGTCCTTTGCTTATCTGGATCATATGCTTGGAACTATGTTGCCATCAATGACAACCAAATCACACTCTGATCTGTTTCCACATGACCGCAAAACCTCCAACATGTGCTATATGCTATATACTATGAAATGCAAGCTCATGAATGAATTTGCAAATTCTGTTTTTTAAACACATCTAAAAGGGTTATTGTTAGATTTTCTTAAAGATTATAACAATATATCTTAATTGCATTTATCAATAGGATCACTAGAAGATAGACAAAGCACAAAACAATAACACAAGTATTTTTCACCTGGCAAACCCAATTGGGAGTAAACCCAACAACCTTCATCTAGAGATAATAATTCTGAGATCAGAGTACAGTGAAGAAAGAACAAAAAAAATATGGAAGTGCTTTCCAAAAATGAAACCCTGAAAACATTCTTCTTCTGCAGTGTATGCGAACTTCTCTGAGCTGTTGTGTAGCTGCACTCTGCTAGAAACTGCGCACTTCACTTGTGCTGCTGCGCTGCTGTTGTGTGTAATAATGAGGAGGGGTGCCTCCTATTTATACTATTTTCCCACCTGGAAATTAACTGGGGCCGACTTCACTTGGGGGAGCGATAATAATTTTATATTTCATCATTTTTATTTTATTCTTTTATTGTTGGCTTTTCACGCCAAGGATTACATTATTCTTTCTAGGGTTTAAATGAATGATTACAACAAGTTCAACTCCCGAAGGAGGACAATAAGAATAGTTTCTGAAGTTGCACAAACTCCAACACTCCCTCTCAACAAGGAAGGTATTCTTTGGTCTTGTTGCCGCTTTTCACACACTTGGGTTATGTGGCAGAAATCTTCAAGCCACTCAGTGTGTCCTTGGGGGCAAGTCTCGAGTCAAGGCTGTCACCTTGTTCTTGACTCCTCCGTTTAGGCTCAACTCCTAACGAAGCCAAGGGGGGTAGACCCTATTAAGTTACTAAGGCAAAATTATTTAGTATGATGATGGTATTAAAGAGTAAGTTTTTTAGGAGTTTCGATTTAACAATTGTAAACAACAAATAACATGATGAGATAATCACAAGTAAGCACGAAAATGACACCCAATCACATATAAATTGAAAGAAATAAACAGTTGACCAGTGCCTTGAAAATGGAGTTGAAAAACAATTAAGAGTGCTTGCAAGTGCTGGAATGAATGTTGTGCAGTTGTATCTTGGTTAATTTTAAATTAATGTAAGAAGATGAGTAATTTTTAACTTAGGCGAGGGGACTCTAGATATACCCAAGGGGTACTTGAAGTATGTCCAATACTAAACCATGACGACTACTCGCAAGGAATATGTGGGTTGAATGGAGTCTCTGACTCTATTGTTCATAATGCACCCGAAGGTGTAACATAGATCAGCGCCTCGAGGTCACTTTTCAGGAGTTCCCGCTTCCTTTGGGTATTTTGCCACCGTAATGGTTTGATCGATGCGTTGGATTTTCGCCTGATGGTTTGTCAATTTGGGGAGAGTGAATCCTAATTATTCTAGTCACTCAAGTGCTTTTGATGCAGCTTGACTGATTGAACGAACCGCAGCCAAGTACAAAGCATACACACTGGAGTCTTCGTTATTTTTAGTTAATTTTAAGATAGGTGTTCTTGTTAAAAAGAAAACCCTCTAGGAACCTCTTTTGATCCAGGTGGATCTCAATCGGGGAATCAAGGAGGGGTTAATTTTATTATGGTTAACGAAACAATTGATGAAAAAAGAATCAAAGATACACAACGCGGTTTTCTAATTAGTCCTACCACGCATCTCTTTCCCCTTACGGGTCAATCGGGAAGTCATGGTGTAAGTAGTATGATTACTTTTGAAATTAAAATATGGAATAATGCAAAATTATTTCAAAGTATACAATCCTGCATGTCAGTTTTAAACTAGAGTAGAAAAAAGGGAAAAAAGCCAAAAAGTGAAACAGACGCAGATCCCCCTTGGGGGGATGGGGAGCGGGCTCGAAAGAGCCTACTCAAAAAAGATTTTCTTTTATTATTATTGGTTATAATATCAGCAAATTGAAATATCAGAAACCTCTTGGTCCTTATACGGGATGAAACCAAGATCTTACAACTCTCCAAAATTTTTAAATTTTAGTGAAAGGGGAGACCCCTGGGAGATTTGAACGCTCCCGAGGCCACTTTCGAACAGTAGCTTCTTTTCTTTTCTGTTACACCTGCTAAAAACCAGCAAGCATGTTAGAATAACATATGCCCAAGAGCACTTTAAGAGTACCTTTGGATCAACCTACCTTAACTCAAAAAAAATTAAGTTAAAACTAGCTAAACAGGTGAAAAAAGAACCAAGGAAAGCAAGCTTTCCTTGGGATCTTGGATTGCTATTTGTGCAGCCAATAAAATATGCATTGATTGTTGGATTTAATCTTTTTAAAACATAAAAGGAAATCTAGAGCATGCAACCTACTGATATTTTTTAACTTGCCATGCAAAACGGACGATTTCCTTATGCTAGATCTAGAATGCTTAATGATACTTTTCAGAATTGAGATCTAGACTATGAGCTTTTAAATAGCAGATCTATGTAAATTTTACTTTGATATAACAGATCCAAATGATAACAAAGCTTTCGAACACAGTAACCAGGTAAGAAAATTGATTTTTTAAAGAAAAGAGAAGAAGAGGAGAGAAGGTCGACTCATTGCTTGAATGGAACAAGCTGAAAGGAGCCCTTTTTGTGGAGCGCTGAGGGACAGAGTCTTGAGCTTATTGGATAAGGAATGGCGTCAATCTTGATCCACACCTTCATCCAATCGGGAACCTGCAACTAGATAACGCAAGCTTACACAACACTTCGTGAGATCTGAATATAGATGTATAAAGCAACAAAAATGAAAGATCATGCAAAAATAATCTTATTTAAGCATATAACTGAAATTTTTGAGCATACATCATATGGATAAACAAGATCAAGCAATCTAACTTGCCTAGTTTACACCCTTGATTCAACCGAATCTTTGAAGCCAGAAAACAAAAGTAGTACATAAATTGGAAAGAAACTGCAGTTACCACATTAACAGCATGACGCAGGGAATCCACACAAACACATGCACTCCACGGTATAGCCTCCAAAGCTTCTTTATTCACAATAAAAATATAGCAGTATTACAATGGCAACAACTTCTCAATCCAACTCTAACTAGCTTGGAAGAGATAGCCTGAGTTTTATTTATACAAAAAATAGGAGATCCAGCCCAGGGGGGCGCAAATCCCAAGGAGACAGACCACTGCAGCTGAGGGAGAGTCACTCAATACTGATTTGAAGCCGAACTGAGCCTACTTGTCGATCGGGGGGCTGATTGAGCTGACACATCAACCCACAGACTGACACATCAATCCACAGAGATTCCAGGAGAGCCCACACGTGTGGAGGAGAGAGAGAGGGCGCAATTCCCCATAAAGGATGCTGAAGATCAACTCTGGATCTGTCCAGATCACCTTCTTCAGTCAAGGATTTGTCAGATCCAGTCAATCTGGTTTAGATCCGACTGGTTTCAATCAAATCGGCTGAGAATCCACTGATCTAGGATTTTGGATTTGCTCCATTATTCATCAATTTATTAATTAAAATAATCAATAATTGATTTTTTGGGCTTTTCTGACCTGAGTGATGGAAAATCACTCAAAACCTGAAAAAAGTGGGTCCATGGGTTTACATGGTGCTCTTAGCTTGAAAATGAGCACCTACAAGACTAAAACTGATTATTTGGCCCACTTTTATAACAAAACCAATTTTTCCATTTAAACTATTAAAAAATAGCCTAAGTTTTTTGGAAAAATAATTTTAATAAAAAACACTGAAAAAATTAAAAAATTAAAAAATTTGAAAAAATCTAGGGGGAGTTAGACATGTTCATATGACTCGACCATGATGCCTAGCATGTTTATACATTGACACATAGACTCGAATAACCTCAATAGGCCTAAATGCCAAGCCGACCACCCCAACTTTGGAGGTATTGAGTGAAAAACTCAGAAATTATCAGTCGTTTATTCAACAACCAATAATAACCAAGGGAAAAAACACCCTGGGCTGATCAGATTGACAAATAAAATCTAAGAGACCGAGTCTTTTACAGACACTATCATGCTAGAACATTTATTACAATTCCCCCATGGGGTATGGACATGTGATATAGTACAACAAGCACTTCCCAGAAGTACTTTCGAAGGTCATCTGAAGTCCGAACAAAGAATCTTTGTTTGGTTCACCAGGCTCACTTGATAAAAAACCACTAAGTACAACTTAGGTGGTAACAGGTCTTCATCAGCATCATGATCCTCTGGGTTTCATTTGTACATCTATACTGTCTCCATCATCTTTAAACGCACTGAAGGCTGTCTTTATGAATTTGTTCTATCTAGATGTCTGAGAGAGAATATTCTGCTACTTATCCGTCTCTACTGCCGATGGAATACTTCCATGCCTTGCTAGAGATCCCGGATGAGCACACATGCATAACCGTCTACAACCTGTTCGTCTCATCTGCCGACGAGGTACTCCCATACTTGGCCGAGAACCTGAACGAGTAGAGGTACCTGTGCAATCACACGTCCATCTACTACCTGTTCGACTCATTTGCCGATGGGATTACTCCCATACTTGGCTGAGTGTTGGTTTGCTAAGGGTAGACCCGGGTTTATTGTAATGTACCAACAACACCCCTAGTTCACTGGCCCTTTCGACGACAGACCGCGGAGCGGCCTAAAGTCTCACCCGAAGTGATTCTAATGGGTTGGCCAAAGACTCAGGTGTCCTTGACCAGGTTCTGTGGCGCCCTACTATCTCGCGGGGCTGCTGGACCCGCGGGATCTCTCTCTCTCTCTGTATGTCGCAGTACTCCCTCTCATGCAGACTCTGCGTCGAACTAGACCCTTATCGCATCGCCACTCCCTGGACTGCGCGCAACTCTCTCCTGCGCTCGACCCTTAACTCGTGGTGTCGCGCATTGCAGCTCCTCTGACGGTGCGATATCGCCTACTGTCGATGTGATATCTTCTATAGTACGGCCCAATGCGACCCTCAAGGTCCAAAGCTGCCTTACGGGGTGGAATAACTCAGCCAACTGTTTACGGGGTGTTAAACAATCTTACTTGAACTTCCACGGTTCAACACACTCAACATCAACTATACCTAACTTGCAGATTAAGTATATTGGCAACACTTAATGGAATGACTATTACTGTGTGAAGCAAGCGCTGATAAACTCATATGCCGACATTTGATACATTTAAACTCGCCTTTAACCTTTAATAATGCTGTAAACTTAATGGAAACCTACATACTTTTACTGTAAGCAAAGTTCATGTACTGAGTGACAATTAACAGTAAACAAATGCAATCACATGCATCAATCACATAACACGCTGGTTTTACGTGGTTCACTTCCAGGGTAGAAGCTACGTCCACAGAACTGTGCTTATATATTATAACTTGGGGAAGTAAACACAGTTCTGCTGCACCTCACATGCAGCTCGAGATCTTCTAGGTAACTCCGCACACAGCCTGAAGCCCTTCTCTCTTAGATCTCGTTTCTTTCTCTATATTGCTTCTCTTACAATATACTCTTCTCTCTCTCTCTGTCAATCCCTGCGGATTGTTACATACATACTCACAAAATCCGCTACTGGTTACAGTAAGATAATTACAGACTGACAACAGAACCAGAGCTCGGCTCTTACAATACACTGACTATGAGCTAACAGACTCACTCTAACTAGCTAGTTATCTGAATAGCTAACCTTTTACAATACAAAATACATCCCTTTTATAGGCGGCCCGAAGGTCTCGCCATTACAACGCTGTGGGCCTGTCCCAACAGTAATCCCCAAAAACCCTAATTAGTGACAGTCGACGTATCTGTACTTGGAGTAGCCGCTTTCCGTCACACCACTGCTCTCTGCAGTCTTCCATGCTTCCCGACGCTGACTATGGATACCGGCGCCGCTTCCCCGTCTCTTCCCTTCTGTCCTTCGTCTTCAATACCTCGGCCTGCTCCTCCTTTTCTATTAATGAAGGTAGTTGAGCTCTCCTGTCTCCGCCGCTGCCTTAAGTGCAGTGGGTGAGCTCTCCCCTCTCGGCCGCTTAGGTACTGTTAAGTTTGACTTTCCTGTTCAAAATAGCAGCTTTTCCTGTAGTTGCGGGACCCTACTCCAACACTGAGCACTTGGATGAGCAGAGGCACCTGTGTGAACCCGACCATCTACTACCTGTCATTCTCATCTGCCGATGGGATTTCTCCCATACATGGCTGAGAACCTGAACAAGCAAAGGTACTTGGGCAAGAGTATAGTGAGTGTTTCTCAGTCATCTCTCCCTCTCAAGGAGGGACAAGTGTTGATGAACAATAGTGATGAGCAAATGAATAGGTTTTGATGAGCAGATTGACAGAGAGGGATGAACAGAGGTTGATCAACAAAGATTGAGCAGCAGTATTGAAGAAAAGGTGAGCAGAGAATATTGAGAATAGTGTTGCAACAATGTTGATGAGAGTGATGAGTAGATGACCAACAACATTGATAAGTAGAGATTGATGTGTAGAGCAGAGTTTGGTTGTGTAGCTGAGCGATATGATTGCTTGCAAGAAGAATCTTGTACTTGAGGATTGGACTCCTCAAACCCTCTTAGTTGGGGCTAAGAAAATTAGGTTGGGTCTTGTTATGAGAGTTGGTGCTCTTTTCATTAGTTGGTGCTTATTGTAATCGAGAAGATTGTAGTCTTTCATGTACAATAAATAAAGATCAAAATTACATATATTCTTGTGTTTCTTTTGATGTGATATTTATGCTTATGACTCATGATTGATTCAACTGATTATGTGATTGATGACATAATGATTGATATACTTTGATTGACTAATAGAAGTGTAAAAAGGTTTAAATTGCTCACACGCTGATTCACCCCGCCCTCTCAGTGTGGCCATTGTGTCCAACAATAAATCCGTACACCATGTGAGTGTTTGTGGCGGCTGGTGGATTTATTGTGTCCAACAAAAATCTGTACCCCATGTGAGTGTTTGTGACTTTAATCCTTGGTGGCTAGTGTGTGCTTTACGATCTTTTGTCAATTATTTTTGGCCTTTGGAACCTTGAGCTACATGGTTCCATTTAAAAAGAATTACGTTGCTTTGAAATGAAAAATCGAAACAGTACCTTGTTTCGGCTCTTTGATATGCTACAGCAGCGATCCCTCGATCTGTCTCTACTTGCAGCAGTGCCCGAGTCTTCACATTCTCATGGAATTCATGCCTTTAGCTGAGCTCTGATACCATATTACAGAAATCTAATACATAAAGAAACCAAGACTAACTTGAAGGGTTATCCATATTGTATTGCATAAATGCGAAAGCAAAAGCTTTTTCTATAAAGGGTTACGATGAGTTTGAGTCAATCCACATTATGAATGTTGGATAGATCAAGAAACACAATATACTAAAATAGAACATAAAAAAAGGCGAAATAAGATAAACTCTGAAGTGACTTTACTAATGCCTGTCTAATATCTAATTGACCATTATAAACTAAGTTTACTTTAAACATATTTTTTTGAGGGGCGTATCTCTGCCTCGAAAGTCACCAAAGACTTGCACTTGGTCTCATCTGCATCCACTTGGGTGGTTTTGAACCTAGGTCTCCATAGTATCCCAATCACCTCTCTGCTTACCGCTAGAACACTTACCTCCCATGGGATTTTTTAGATCATTATTAGAAACTAGTTTGTCTAGTAATGGTTGTAACGCGTGTTTTATCATCATAAATTGAATGTACTTATTAAAATTTTTTGTAGGAAAATATAGTCTGGCTTTGGTTGGAATCTACCGGAGATTGAATTGGGTGATGACTGTCCTTATGGTTCCCAACACTAAAAGGAAACGTTTCTGGACAATCCCAAAAATCTCATAGTTGAAGGGGTTGTTTCAACTCGCAACCATAATTAGGATAAAATTGTCAATGTGTATATGTTGACATGTAGATATTCCTTGCCACTAAGTTTTAAATAGCCTTGCCACTGCATGTGTTTCACATGTTCCATTGCCTGTTTCTGTTCTCAACATAGAGTTTAATTTTACTGATCTTCTTCTCACATTTCACAAGTCACAAATTTGATATAAAGGCTGTCTAGTGTCTGCATTTTTATGGCATTTCTGGCCAAATCTATTCAGTTTGGCTGCTTCTATGTCAATTTCCTTTTACTTACTTCTGGAATGTAACATATTCTTTTGTGCAACGTTTTAGGAACCTCACTTGTCATGACGATCATTCCTTCTATTGGTGATGGCTATGGGCAAGTAGGTGCTTGGTGCTTGGTTCAAACAACACCAAGGGCTACAAAGGTAGTTTTTCATTTTTTCTTTGTCTAATTCAAGTAAAATTCCATTTACATCAAAGAGAGTAACAAGGGCAGACTTATGCTCCTTTGTCTGTAAAGAAAATTTTTAGAGGCAACTTCTTAAAATGACCCTGTGCATAAAATCCATGGCAGTAACCCCAAACCCCAAGTTAAATGGAAGCTAACACGACACAGTTTATGAAACTGTGTTTATGAGCCAAGCAAATCAAACAGTTATTGGCAAAGTGCTAAAGCTTTAGAGTAATTCACAGGTAAAATGAAAACCTTGCAGGAGATTATGTGAAAATCCTAAAGACAATAGGCTCATGATTATATTTCAAGATTGATTATGTGCAATTCTCAATTTCAGTTGTTAGCAGAAAGACAATTAAGACCATATCTAATATATATACTGTTTGTAAGGTCAAACAGAAGTAGTTTATAGCTACTGTCAGAAATTTCCACTCATACATACTGAAAGACAAATCCATCATTTTATCCATCAGGAATTACGCCATTAATAACTCTGGTGCATGTTTTGACAGTTGAATGGTGAACCACATAGGTAGTTATCTCGGGGACAGACTGCAAACAATTTGAAAATCAATGGCTAACACAGACTCCTAAATCCAAAATAGGTCTAGCAGGAAAAGTATGCACTGACAGCAGCCACATGTGTGTGATTCACTTCAAGAATTCTTATTTAACTTCCACTGGGTTTCCAGTTGCTTCCCATTGGTTTGAACGGATTCAATATTTACAGTTACACACCAAATTTGAAAGAAGACTAGCAGGCCCTGAAAAGATCAAAGGTGTATATGCAATATTTCAGAGGAAAACAAGCAGGATGCTACTTCCTACAGAACTATTGGGTTGTGATGTGGATGGTGATTCCTCTTATCTCCTCTCTTGAACCAGTCTCAAACCATGCAGCTTAGAATCTAACTTTTGTGACTGAGCATGCAAATTGTCATACTGCCAAGTTCCAATCAATCTTTTGTCTAGAAGTATCACTAAGCTACCTAGGCACTGAAGTCTTACTGATGGGTACTTCTGGGAAAATTTAGTGTTTGCTCTCTGCTGCAATACATTTATTCTTAATTTCATACATAAGCATTGAGCAACTATTCTATCCTCCACTTTTCATTTTCCCTTCTTGGGCTTCTTCCGTGCCTCCTTGGCAGTGGCCAGTGGCCTTGATTTCAGTCTTCAAAACATAGATTCTCTATCTCACACCTATTTTTGCAGGATACATAGCTCGCTTGAACAGTTTCTGTCTCTTCTGGTTATTTATCATAGCTTCTTTGATATACATTGACCCCCTGTGTCAGGAAATAACCTGGATCTTTTGTTCATATATTAGAAATTCTTTTGACAAAGAACAGTAGAGATTTTAACTGTCAAAGAATAATTTGATTTTCAAGCTTAAATCCTTCATCACCTATTTTTGGGCTAGTTGAAAGGGAGACTAGTGCCTAAACCAATTTTGGGCATGTTACCTCCCAACTTGGACCTAAGTGGAAAAGGTCCTAACTGTTAATTTTGTACCTAGGAAAGTATTCCCCTAGGTGACTTTAGCCTTAGTCACTTAAAAGGGGAAATAAGTGACCATTGCCTTAAATGACTTAAGTGGAGCATTTAATTTGACTTTAGAGAGTAAAGTCAGTTTTTGATAAATTTAAGTGGGTGAGTGAAATAAATATTTATGAGAAATAAATGTGAGCATTTAATCTCATCCACCGATCTAATCTAATCTCCACCGTCATATTAGATGAACCCTGGGGTTCTCTCAAAAAGGCAAGGGAAGGTCATTTTCCTCACTTTTGCAGATTGAAGTGAAGGAGAGAGTTGAGAGAGAGTTTCCATCTTTTTTCTGAGAGAAAAAAAAATGGTAGCACGTAAATCGAGAGAAAGGGCAACAATAGAGAGGGCACAGAAATTGAGGAGAGGACAGCAGCATGTATTGCTGGTCTGTACGATACGGTTTTCGAAGCAGCAGGCACGATTTTCGAGAATTTTTTTTGGGCATGGATTTCGAGGTCCAGTCAGTCCGTACAGTACAGTTCGTGCAGTTCGTCTGTACAGTCCGTAAACGGCATGGAAATCGAGACAGAAAACAAGAAAAAAATCTGAGTTTGATTTTTCCTGTTTGGCATGGAAAACGAGGCAAAAATTTTCTCCTCCGGGTTGAGATAAGTTGGTCTGAAAATTTCTGAGTTTTGTTGTAAATTTCTTGGTAATAAAAATCTCTCTCTGTGACTAGTTTTCCCCCTTGTCGGTTTTTCCAGGGCCATTGGCCAAATTTTTTTGAGTACTATGTGTTGAATGGCGTGCATTTTATTTACTTTCTGTCCATGAAAAAAGTGAAGTTACAGCAGTGTTATTAAGTTTTAAATTTATGTTTATTTCCAGCATTTAAATTTCTGGGTTTGCAAATAATTTGAGACATTTTTAACTTATAACTGGAGGCTGAAACTTGTGAAAAATCTACATGGTATCAGAGCTGAGTGGGGCATAAAACTAAATATTTGTAGACAGACAGTCATTTCCAGAATTCAGAAAAACTTTTGTGACAGTAGTACTATTTTGCAGAAACTTGTTTTTTGAGAAAAATGACTTCCGTTGGTTTGAGAAGTGAAGATAGACTAGATGGGGCAGGGAACTTGGTCTCATGGAAGGCCAGGATAGTGCTTTTGTTGAGAGAGAATGAGTTGTGGGATGAGGCAGTCAATCATACTACAGCTCACCCCATTGTCATTCCCAGTTTACTACTGATCCAGTAGCAGCAACTGCCTTCGTGAAGAAGGACATTAAAGCCATGAGGATTATCTTGGATGCTGTTAAAGACCATGTGATTCCACACATTTCAGCGAAGGATCATGTACATGAGATGTGGAGTGCTTTGATTGGATTGTTTCAGAGTTCTAATGAGAATAGGAAGATGGTTCTGAGGGAGAAGTTGAAGCATGTTAAGATGGTCAAAGGAGAGGCTTGTATGACTTATCTTACTAGGATCACTCAGGTGAGAGATGAGCTTGCAACTATTGGGGTGGTTGTTTCTGGTCTTGAGCTAGTGCAGACAGCCTTGAATGGGGTGACTCCACCTTGGGCTATGTTTGTACAGGGTTTGATGGCATGGGAGAACTTACCATATTGGGACAAGGTCTGTGATGATTTTGATCAGGAGGAGACTCGAAGGGGTTTCTTGCAGTGCAGTGCTTCGACTAGTAGGCAGGATGAGGAGGATGTGGCCTTGACAGTGAAGGCAAAGAAGAAGAACAAGAAGGGTCCCAAGAAGGGTGGGGCCAAGCAGCAGGATGGGAAGAAGAAGGATCTGAGCATTGTAAAGTGCTTTGCATGTCACAAGATGGGACACTGTGCTGGGCAGTGTCCAAACAAGAAGAAGAAGCAACAACAGACAACAGCTTCAGCGGAGGTCGATGACTTTGCCGCAGGATTTCAGAGTGAGTTTTCACTATGCATTGGGCATGTTGAGAGAGAGAGAACATCTATTCTCACCAGTGCGGATGTTGATAGACATAGGGAGTTTTCCTTGGTGACAGACCATTCTTACAGTGCATCTACTTCCAGCACTTGGTATATTGATAGCGGAGCCTTGAGCCACATGACAGGTGCTCGTGAGATGTTCTCCGAGCTTTCACAGACAGAGACAAATGTGGAGGTGGTGTTGGGAGATGACTCAACAGTCAGAGCTGTTGGGCGTGGGACCATTACCTTTCAGAGGGAGTCCATGAGTCTCATGGTGTTGAGAGATGTATTGTATGTACCTGGGTTGAAGACAAACCTAGTTTCAGTTTCCATGATCGAGGATCAGGGGCTTGGGGTGTCCTTTCTAGATGGACGAGTGCATATGTTTCCCAAGACTGCAGGACCATATGCTTGAGTTGCTATTGGAGTTAGATGCGGGAAACTGTATAGGCTCTTATTTTAGCCTCAACATGCTTTAGCACATAGCAATGACAGTGAGCTTTGTGAGCTTTGGCATAGGAGGATGGCTCACTTGCATCATCCAGCCTTGGGGTTGTTGAGACATATGGTTACAGGTTTACCAAAGTTCAGCATAGGGCAGAGTGATGTTTGCAGGGGGTGTGCTTTGGGAAAGTACACCAAGATTGCTTTTCCAGCAGTAATAGTAGGTCAGCAGGGGTCCTTGACTTGATACATTAAGATTTGTGCGGACCGATGTCTTCTGTTTCCTTGAGAGGATACGAGTATTATGTGACATTCATTGATGACCATTCTAGGAAAACTTGGATTTACTTTCTGAAGAGCAAGAAGTCTGTGGAAGTCTTGTAGAGGTTCGAAGAGTTCAAAGCTCTTGTGGAGAACCAAACAGGGAGGAATATCCGAGTTCTTAAATCGGATAAAGGGGGTGAGTATACCTCCAAGAAGTTTTATGGATATTGTAGACATGAGGGTATCAAGAGACAATTGACAGTTCTGTATAATCTAGAGCAGAATGGAGTAGCAGAGAGAAAGAATAGGTCTATTGTTGGAGCAGCCAGAGCTATGTTACATGACCAGTCTCTTCCTTTCTTTCTCTGGGCTGAGGCTTGCAGCACAACTGTATATCTTCAGAACAGGAGTCCCCATCGTGCCATGGGTAACATGACACCTGAAGAGTGTTTTTCAGGCAAGAAGCCTGAGGTTAGCCATTTTCGGATATTTGGTAGTTTGACTTACTCTCATGTCCCTTTTGAGAAGAGGACAAAGTTGGAGCCCACTGTAGAGAAGGGCATCTTTGTGGGCTATGATGAGACTTCGAAGGCCTTCCGTATTTACCTTCCCTCTCAGAGGAAAGTTGTTGTGAGAAGGGATGTGAAGTTTGAGGAGGAGCGGGCCTTCAGGAAGTTGAGAGAGTCAGAGCAGGGAGAGCAGCAGGCACCTGCACCTCAGGCAATTACACAGGTTCCATCAGCGCAACAGTCAGGATCACAGGTTTCCGGGGTTACAGGACCACACAGTGCAGGCACAAGTTCACCAGGGTCAGTGGTTCAGCCAGTAGGTTCTTCGGGGACAGGTGATGGATCTACGATTACAGCTACACCGTACAAGGGATCAGGATCAAGATTACAGGGTACACCTGGTGCTGATACACCCGCTTCAGGTTCACAGGCTATTGGGGTTTCTAGCTCTGGTTGTTCTTCAGATGAGGAAAGGCCAGTGGGAGCAATCTTCAGGGAAGAAGAAGCCCAAGTGGCTTCGGGAGACCTTGAAGGAAGCTCGTGAGTTTGGGACACCCAGGGAGGAGGTGAGGGCCAACAAGATGCCTGACAGATTGGGCATGTTGTTGGTGGCTAGTACACATCATTCTGAGCCTTCTACTTTTGAGGAGGCCTCCTATCATTCTGTTTGGCGAGATGCTGTGATGGATGAGTACCATTCCATCATGAAGAACAATGTGCGGGTGATCGTTCCGAGACTTGAGGGGAAGTCAGTCGTGACTTCTCGATGGCTTTACAAGCTAAAGCATGTAGCAAACGTGAGTGTGGAGAAGTACAAGGCCAAGTTTGTAGCACGGGGGTTTTCACAGGTTGAGGGTATTGATTATGATGAGACTTTTGCACCGGTTTCTCGGTATACTTCTATCAGGGCATTGATCTCCATTGCAGCGAAAATGGGTTGGAAGATCCATCAGATGGATGTGAAGATCGCATGTCTCAATGGGATCATACAAGAGGAGATTTATGTTGAACAGCCTCAGGGCTTTGAGATTCATGAGAGAGAGTCTCATGTTTGTAGGTTGAAGAAAGCCTTATATGGGCTGAAGCAAGCTCCTAGAGCTTGGTACTCCAAGATCGATTCTTACTTGCTGAGTATGGGGTTTCAGAAGAGTGAAGCTGATCCGAATCTCTACTTCATCATGGTTCGAGATGATTGAGGAGAAAGTATAGTAGCAGAGAGGGCACGAAAATCGAGGAGAGGACATCATTTATTGCTGGTCCGTATAGTCCGTACGGTATGGTTTTCGAATCAACAGGCACGATTTTCGAGGCAGATTTTTGGGCATGATTTTCAAGATTTTTTGGGCACGGATTTCAAAGCCCGTACGGTACAGTCCGTACAGCAGCACAAAAATTGAGGCAGAAAATAGGAAAACAATTTGAGTTAGATTTTTCCTGTTTGGCATGGAAAACGAGGCATAAATTTTCTCTTCCTGGTTGGGATAAGTTGGTCTGAAAATCTCTGAGTTTTGCTGTAAATTTTCTGATAATAAAAATCTCTCTCTCTCATTGGTTTTCCCCTTGTGGGTTTTTCCAAGGCCATTGGCCAAAAATTTCTGAGTACTGTGTGTTGAATGGCGTGCATTTTATTTACTTTCTGTCCATGAAAAAAGTGAAGTTACAGCATTGTTATTAAGTCTGAAATTTATGTTTATTTCCAGCATTTAAATTTTTGGGTTTGCAAATAAACTGAGACATTTTTTAACTTATAACCGGAGGCTGAAACTTGTGAAAAATCTACACTAACCCATGGGTACACGCAAAAGGAAGCCTTGCCAATGTCACCACACAACCAATCGCTTCTCTTCCGGCTAACTTTCAAAAGCCCTAACTAGATGATATTACTTTAGTAAATGATGAGAGTTAATTTTAGGTTAAGCACAATATGATATGGAATAAATCTAGGTACTTAAGATGCCAAACGAGTCGATAAATAAGATGATATGCTCAATGATATACTTGGATTCAAATGGATATGTTTTGAATGGATATAATCATGAAACTAGAAGCATGAGAGAGATAAGTTACTAATCTGCAATAACAGATATAAAACTTAGCAAGCACAAGGTGAGTTAATAAAATGTCCAAGGCTAAGAACAAAGTCTAGTGTAAAATATTCCAATCAATTAGATGTTAGCAACTAGGTGACTAAGCTCAAAGAGATAGTGGTAGAAACCACTTTTATGAGTGGTAATAACCAATAGAAAATTTTCCTTGAATAAATGTATGTTAAAGCATGCAAGAGAAATCTTAATTCTAGAAATTAATAAAGTAAAAAATGCAGAAATTTAAAGTAAAATCTAGAATTATAGTTTAAAAAATTATCCCAAGAAAAATATGAGAACACTTAGAAATGCTTTGGTCAATGGAAATTTTACATTGTATGATTTATCTATGAATTTATATGGATGGAAATTGCAGATATTAGATAACCAACTTAAAAGTGTGTAATGAATTGTAATTTTTTGTTTTTGTGATTAATAAATGTAATTTCTATATCGTAGAAATATAACTGTTACTCAAAAATAAGATAAAACCCTTGAAGGCACATGTGATAATGAAACCTGAGCATTCTAGAGATAAATCTATGATGTAAAATTCAGAATTTTAGGGTTAAGTCTTCTTAAAATCTATTTTAAACAACCAAAGACTTGTTAAGAAGAAATCTAAAAGTAAAATAATTTACTTTTATGGTTGAATTTCAGATTTCTAATCTAAGCCAAAGATATTCAATAAAAATATAGATCTAAAAATTGTGAAATTTAAATATGATTTTAAATTTTTACCATGTAACAAATTTTTTATTTTTATTTTTATTTGTGTTTTTTGAACAAGAGTTTAGGATTTTTTTGATTTTTTATATCTTTTGGTGTCTGAATGGAAGAGATTAGTGCCAAACATACATTAGGGCGTGGAGTCACCCAAGATTTACCAAGATGGCCTTGCTTAAAAATTCACCAAGTGAAAGATTTGGCTCTAGGCTAACCTCAATCCAGCCTTGCTTAAAAATTCACCAAGTGAAGGATTTGGCTCTAGGCTAACCTCAATCCAATTGGTATGTTGGTGTTACAAATATTAAATGGTATATTTAATAAAAACAAAAAATTATCAATTATTAAAGTGAAGGGACGTAGCCCTTCATTATATTATGCATGCTCAAGCCCTATAAAAGGCAAGCTTTTTTGTAATATTTTATCATCTTATCAATAATATATTTATCTTCTTTTCAATTATGGATTTCAAGTCCTAGTTCTCTGCACCATTTGGTATCAGAGTTGTCCGATTCTTGGATTTCATCCATTGGATGCTTCTCCAGATTGAAACTCACTGCACTCTTCATCTCCACTCACACGTCCATCCTCCCATCGCTTGCTCTTCACACTACATTCCACTTACACACCTGTCCATTCTGTTGACTACCTTCTTCCCTCGCCAGTCTTCATGCCCTCACTTCCCTCGCCAATCTTCACGCTCCTCTCCTAGCTCCCGCTACTTACCTTCTCCCCTTCTCTCGTGCATTCCTCCTCTCCAACCTTGCGCCCATCACTACGCCATCTCCCTCATCCAAACACTCTGCACGCATCCCCCACCTCACTGCGACCTCAACTCTCATTGCCTTCTCTTCTCCTGTTTCTCCCACCACTCCCGCTCATCTCCCGTTTCCGCCTCTTCTCCCAACGCATTCAAACTCCTCTTCTCAACCTTGCTTGCCCTCGCGTCGGTCTCCTTGTTCCTCCTCCACGTGTCGACAACCAACCCCAACTCCTCACATCCCTCTGCCCATGTTGCTGCCAACGACAGACACTCAAGCTAAAAGGGCATATAAAAAATGAGAATGTTATAGTACTAGTAGATATTGGAAGCACCCACAATTTTCTCGACATAAAGGTTGCAAGGAAACTCCAGTTATTTGTGCACCCATTTCTAGACATGAAGGTAATGGTCGCAGATGGCAAGAAAATTGAAAACGTTGGAAAATGTCACAAGGTGAAACTTCAAATACAGGACTTTAAGTTGGAATCAAAACTCTACACCTTACTGTTGGGAGGGGTAGATATTGTTCTGGGAGTCCAATGGCTACAAACGTTGGGCATGTACTCAGCCAATCACCAAAAACACTTTATCAAGTTCAAATGGCAGGGACAAAAGTATAAACTATATGGTTTCCAACCACCCGAGACACAAGTTGTCTCATCTCAGCACATGGAAAAACTCATTTGAAAAGGAGAATCATTGTATGTGATCCTATGTCATCCAATGGAAGGACAATATGGAGAACAAGATGAGTCCCAAGAAGAAGAAATTCAAGAATTACTCCAGAAACACAGAAAAGTATTTCAAAACCTACCCATGCAGTTACCACTAGAAAGAAGTATTGAGCACATAATTGAGGTTAAAATCAAATCAAATCCTGTCAAGGTTAAACCATATAGGTATCCACACCACCACAAGATGGAAATAGAAAGACTAGTCCAAGACCTACTGAACTGTGGTGTCATCATAAAGAGCAGAAGTCCATATGCAGCCCCAGTCGTGTTAGTACGAAAGAAGGATGGATCATTTAGGTTATGCATTGATTATAGAGGATTAAACACAATAACAGTAAAAAGCAAGTTCCCAATCCCCTTTGTCGATGACCTGTTGGATGAACTTCATGACACCAAATATTTTTCAAAACTTGACTTAAGATCAGGTTACTACCAAATTAGGGTCAGATTAGAAGACATCGCAAAGACTGCTTTTCAAAGTCATGAAGGGCACTGCGAATTCAAGGTAATGCTGTTTGGGTTAACAAATGCCCCCACCACATTTCAAGTAACCATGAAGGAGTTGTTTCAGCCATACCTCCCAAAATTTATATTAGTTTTCTTTGACGACATCCTTATACACAACAAGACATGGAAGGAACACTTGAAGCATTTGGAACAAGTGCTATCCCTTCTAGAGGAAAACCCGTTCTATGCAAAAAGATCGAAATGCACTTTTGGGAAGCAAGAAGTAGAGTATCTTGGTCATATTATCTCAAAGGGAGGACTCAAGGTGGACCCAAAGAAGATTCAGGCGATTAATGAATGGCCCCAACCAAGAAATGTTTAACAGGTTACTATCAAAGGTTCATAAAAAATTATGCTCATTTAGCGGCGTCGCTAACCAATCTTCATAAAAAGAATTTTTTTCAAAGGGATGATGAAGCAGGAAAATGATTTGAGACGTTGAAACAAATTATGTCTTCAACCCTTATTCTGGCAAACTTGATTTCTCAAAACCCTTTGTAATTGAATGCGATGCTTCAGGTTTCGAAATAGGAGATGTGTTAATGCAAGAGGGTCATCCAATTGCTTTTGAAAGCAGAAAGTTGAACAAAAGAGAATGCCTACAATCTACTTACAACAAGGAAATGCTTGCCATCATGCATGCATTAACAAAATGGCGACAATACCTTTTGGGAAGCAAGTTCATGATCCGAACATATCATAACAATTTGCAACACCTATTACAACAAAAGACGTTAACGACTGAACAACAAAAGTGGATCGAGAAAATCTCTACCTTTGATATTGAGATCTTACATAAAAAGGGAAAGGACATTGTAGTAGCTGATGCCCTTTCAATAAAACATGAAGAAGTACAAGTCTATGCCATATCATCGGTGGTCCCATAATTTTGGATGAAATTCGAACAAAATATGCCAAAAATCCAAAGGTTTGTTCCATAATTGATAACATAAATCAATATCCGAAGTTTGAATGGAAAAATGAGCTCTTATGGTACAAAGGACAAATTTACTTAAGTTCCAACTCAATTTTTAAGACCAAAGTGTTGAAGGAGTCACATGACTTCCTAGCTGCAGGACATGTAGGGTTTTTCAAAACCTACTATAATGCAAGGCAATCATTTTTCTGGAAAGTTATGAATGACGACATTCAAAAGTATGTTGGAGAATGTGACATTTGTCAGATAAATAAAACAGAGAACGTCTTAAGTCCGAGATTACTCCATCCACTACATATCCTAAATAAAAAATGGGAGGAAAAAAACCGACTGCAAAAGAAATAGTTGAAGCCTTTTGTAAAAATGTCTACAAGTTACACAGTTTCCCAAAATTATCGTAAGTGATAGAGATGCCAAATTTAAAGGAAATTCTGGGAGAAAGTGTGGATGTTGAAGAAACTGATGATGAAGAAATAAATGATAAAGAAAAAGTAGAAACTTCACAAGAAGAGGATGTTTTTGAAGAAGAAGAAGAAAAATAAGAGAAAGAAGAATTACATGAAAATGAGAATGAACAATCACTAAGATCAGACACAAAGACACCATCTAGTTGGGTTCAGAAGAATCATCTTGAAAGTGAAATAATTGGTGACAAAGATTCGGGAGTTAAAACAAGAAAAAGATTATTGTATAATGAAGAACAAGCGCTACTTTCGCTAGTAGAACCCAAAACATTTAAGCTTCAAAAGTGAGGATTGGATCAATGCTATAAATGATGAACTTGATCAACTGGAGAAGAACCAAACTTGGGAACTTGTCCCAAGAACTAAAGGCATTAATGTTATTCGAACCAAATGGATTTTTAAAAACAAGTTCAATGAGCATGGTCATGTGACAAGATACAGGGCCAGATTAGTATGCAAGGGATATGCTCAAGTAGAAGGTGTTGACTTTGAAGAAACTTTTGCACCTATGGGAAGACTTGAAGCCATTAGGATGTTTCTAGCTTTTGCATGCTACAAAAACTTTAAAGTGTACTAAATGGATGTAAAATCTGCATTTCTTAATGGACAACTTCAAGAAGAAGTCTATGTTGAGCAGCCTGAAGGTTTTCTCTTATTAGAAAATAGAAATTATGTTTGCAAACTTAAGAAGGCACTCTATGGCCTTAAATAAGCTCCAAGAGCATGGTTCTCAAGAGTTGACAAGTATTTAAAGCGACACTGATATGGAAGAGGGGCCACTGACAATAATTTATACATAAAGTTTGAAAACAAAAATATGATCATTGTTGTAGTATACGTAGACGATATCATATTCGGAAGTGATCTACAAATGCCGACTATAAACTTTGCTCCAGAAATGAAGAAAGAATTTGAAATGTTAATGTTAGGAGAACTAACATTCTTTCTAGGTTTACAAGTATCTCAATCAGAAAAAGGGATTTTCATCTCTCAAACTAAGTATATCAAAGAGATTTTGAAAAAGTTCAAAATGGAAAAATTCCAAACCTGTTAGTACTCCTATGGTCACTGGTTGTAAATTGAGCAAGGATGATGATGATGAGTTTTTAGAGGTAGATCATACTATGTATAGGTCAATGATTGGTAGTTTATTATATGTAACAACCACAAGACCAGATGTAATGCAGGCTGTAGGTTTGGTTGCAGCCCCAAAAGAAACACATGCCGCTGCAGTAAAAATAATTCTTAGATATCTAAAAGGTATTGTGGATTATGGATTATGGTATCCAGAATGCAATAACTTCACTTTAAAAGCATTTACTGATGCAGATTGGGCAGGAAGTATTGATGACAGAAAAAGCATTAGTGGCACAACATTCTACTTAGGAGATTGCTTGGTGTCATGGCTAAGCAAAAAACAGTCTTCTGTTTCACTGTCTACAGCAGAAGCCGAGTATATTGCTGATGCATCATGTTGTATGCAAGTCATTTGAGTGAAACAAACATTGGAAGATTTACTTGTAAAATTTGAGGACCTCATTGTTCTACACTATGACAATACAAGTGCTATAAACATATCCAAAAATCCTATGACGCACTCTAAGACAAAACATATTTCAATCAAGTATCATTTCTTAAGAGAGCAAGTGTCTCAAAAAGTGGTAAAATTGGAGTATATTGATACGAAGGAACAAATTGTAGATATTTTCACTAAGCCGTTACCTAGAGAATCATTTGCCTATCTTAGGCAGAAATTGGGGGTTATCCCTCATCATTAAAAAAATTAACTAAAAGGATAAAGACCCTGTCACAGGAAGAGGAGAAATGTTGACAGGGGGAGATACACGCACATGGGGAGTGATTTTAAAAATCTATGGTCCATAAGTAAATAATTCCGAGTGGTTTTGATCTCCTCAAAGGCGGATTGATGTTGCTGATATGAAACTGTAATACTTATGTTTTCTGTTGCTGCGTATTGAAGTTACTGTGTTAAAATTACAGTCTTTGGAAGTAAGATTTACATCTTCAGATCGTTAAAAAAAAGGCATAGGAGAAAGAGATCAACGTTCAAAGAGAAATGCAAGTATACATTGTTGTGTTGCTTATACACGACTACAAACTATAATATTCTGAAGGAATATAGCAAAATGAAGCAACGTTAAAGGGTGAGTTTTTCTCGAAAATTTGTCATTGTTGTCAAAGGGGGAGTTTTTCTCGAAAATTTGTCATTGTTGTCAAAGGGGGAGAAAAATTGCCTAAAGGAGAAAATGTTGCCATCAATGCCAAAGGGGGAGATTGTTGATTAAATTGGCATTGTTGTCAACATAAGCTCATAAGGCAACATTGATGAAATAGTCCAAAAAGATTAAGCCAAAATAACACAGTTGGCTAAGCGGAGTCAAAAGCATTATAACACTAAGTTTCTATGAAGTGAAGATTTGGACGACCTAGATCATAAGAGAGAGAAATATCAATGGTCTAGAATAGGTTCCGCAATGCCAAGGTGCACGCTTGTTAAAGCTGCTGACAACACTTTGCGGAAGCTAATTTTAAGAATTTATGAAAAACAAACTCGCAATCTGCAATCCGCAATTGTAGAAGAAGTTTTGCGGAAGACTAATTGCGGAAGCAGTTTCGAGAAAAGTTAAAAAGAAGACCTGCAACCCACAATTGCGGAAGGAAGGAGTTCCCATAGATTGCAGAAAGGATGATTGCGAAAAGATCGTTGCAGAAGGTTAATTGCGGAAAGACAATTTGCGGAAAGATAAATGTAGAATGGTCGTTGCAGAAAGATGACTTGTAGAAAGGTCGCTGCGAAAAGGAAATTGCGGAAAGGATTTCCATCAGAATCAGAATGATGCATTATCGCACTGTTAATTCACAGTTTTTGTAAACGAAGATGTTATTTTATGATTTGTTGATTAGTGAAGGGTCACAATGAAGATACGTGACTGTTAGATGAAGAGGCACGATTGAGGGTATATAAGCAAGTATTTAAACCTTCAGACAAACGTCTGTGCACATTCAATTAGAGATCTAAAAGTGTACAAAAGTTAGAGATCGAATTATCATATAAGGGTGGTTGGGAGGCGCAAGGACAGGTTGCAAGCCTGTAGGGGGTCATAGCCTCCTTCTAGTTGTTGTTGGTAAATGTTGATGAAATTGTCATTGATGCCAACATGGACTTGCAGTGGCTGCACAGGTTGTCATTGATGCCACTAAGTCCTACTTGCAGTGCTTTGGATCCCTTACAGAGTGGGTTTGTGCCTTGAAGCACCTTGTACCCACAAGGCTGGATCTTGTAGCCACCACCTTGCTGAAGATGATGAAGACCCTCTCGATGGTGCTGAAGACCTTGGAGATGGTGTTGAAGCCTTTGTGGATGATGGTGAAGCCCTAGATGGGTTGGAGAAGCATTAATGACTCATTCTTTGGTCATTCATGCTCTGATGGTGTCATGGTACCCCAGGAGAATTTATAGCAACCCCATAGGTGATGCCATAATGGATCTTAACCCTTGGAGGTCTCCTGGTGTGGTTTGTTGAAATTGTATCTCTGAAGGTCGTCCCATATTTTTGGTGTGGGTGTGATGAGAGGACTAGAAATTTTGCCCTTATGTATTTATGTAACAAAGTGACGTTTATGTAAATAAAGTGAATATGTTTTTATAAGTTTAAAAAAGTGGGTCTCACTTAAAAATGTATTTAATAATTAAAAGTGAGATAAGTTGTGGACCCTTGATTTTGTAAAAAGATCTTCAACCCTAGAGTAGGTAGTTATTGAAGGTAGTTACAAAATCTAAGTATAAAACATTGAAGAGGGCAAATGAAAGAGCACTCACCAGAGAGAGAAAGAGAGAGATTGAAGACCAAAGAAGAAAGAGAAAAATCCTTGGCACGAATTCTAATGCAAGTGACAACATTTAATGCATAATTGCAGCAGCATTAATGACAGTCTGAAGCAGTCTGTACAACCATGTGTGGGCACATTTCTCGAGGCAAAAAACTACAGAAAAGACTAACAGGCCGTACATCCTTAATTGCAAGCAGTGGCATGAATTTCGAGGCAGCAGAAAAGTACAGAACCGACAGACCCATATAGCCACAAGTGTGACAGAAAAGTACAGACCGTACCCGCACGTGTGAAGGTACAACAGGCCGTACTGTACAACATGCATTTTTTTCGAGGTATTTTGCTGTAGAAGGTGTTTTTGGAAATATTGTTAGTTGGGTTCAGAAGAATAATTTTTCCGAGTTGTAGAAAACATTCTGAAATTTTCTTCTTTTAATGAAAAATTTCTTTCTAGGGTTTTCTCTTGTTGATGTATTTGTAACTTCAGAATGTATTCACTTGTATATTTTATATATTGTATTTCATTGGTCCCCGATGTTCCTATCGGGAGATTCATTAATGTAATCAAGTCATGTAAAGTTGGAGAGATTAATCCTCCTTTGTAAGTCGGGGGTAAAGTCCCCACAGTTGTGGGGCACTAGGGTTATTAGACTCTCCTAGAGAAGTCGGCCCTGGTAAGTTATTGTCAAGTCGAAAACTAGTATAAATAGAGAGTGAGCCTCTCTATTTGGTACACACACTCGCCCAACTATAGCGCATAGGTGAGAGAGAAGAAGCTCGCTCAAGTGAGAGAGAGAACAACTGTTGGAGATCATCTTTTTGTCTTTGGGTTTTACTGTTGCCATTGGTGCTCATTCTATCTCTGAGAAAGTTGCGGGGTTTTCTCCTTTATGGTTTCCCTGAGGAAAATCTGTGTCTATTGTCTCTTGTGAATGATTGCTGTGCATGCTATTCTCTAAGATAAGATCCTAAGATCATATTGCTTAAATGATAAAAATCTAACATGGTATCAGAGCTAACCTGAGAAGAAGACACTATGCAGTTGCAGAAACTAGGGCTTCTTACTTTTTGGGTCTCTCTCCATAGATCATCAGCAAAAGGAGGCTAGGATGACTCTCCATTGAAGGGCGCATCTTTCTGTCGAAGCAGAATTTGATTCCCAACATTTTCAGTTTTTGTTGCGTGAAATTAGGGCTTTTTACAGAAGAGGAATTTTTGAGTGAGCCCAGCATAGGATTGCTCTCCTCATCAAAATCGAAGTTTAGAGACCAAGGTCGAAGTTTTTGGCTGAGTGAAACTCTAGGAAAGTCAAACCCTAGTTTGACCCCGTGCCTGAAAAACCCTAAAATACTAAAACTGGTAGTTTTGGTACATCCGCTATATCTCGGGATTGCAGAACTCTCAGGGGCCGAAATTTTCACAGGCTGAATATAAAATCCTGATGTACCTTGGGTAAAAATTCAGCCTCAGATTTGCTATATTTTGGGAGATATGATTCCTCCAAATCAGGGTTCTAGTCTCTTCTAGGATTCATCCCTAAACAGGACACCTAGGGAGAATTGCTATATCTCGGGCTATGAAGGTCCAAATGAAATTTCTCAAGGTGTTCCAGATAGGGCACAGACTATACTTTCTGCGGTAAAAGTTTCAGACCCCGAAGGTGAAACAATGACACATGGCGGTCCGTACAAGTTCGCTATGTTGAACAGTCCTGACATAAGTCACATTGGGAAAACTCTCATAAGGCTCAATTGGTGAAACCAATTTTGGTCAAATCTGTGGTGTTGGAAAGAGGACAGATGAGGCTACCTCAGTACGAAATTTCAGACATAGAGGAGCAGTACTTTCGGAGTTACCGCAGAAACAATATCAGGCATTTCTGCAGAGGAAATTGGAAAACTAGGGCTTTCTGTTTCGGGAGATTCCCTCCACTTTTTTCAGAAAATGAGTACATTGGAGAGCTCGCCTTGAAGAGGCCCATCTTTCTATCCAATCAGATTTGAAAGATTCCAAGTTTTGGAAATTAGGGTTTCTTTGACAAACCCTAGATCAGCCAGATCTGGAACCAGGACAGACACCTCTAATCGGTAAGATCTAATCTTTTGCTATTTACATTTGAGGTTCTCATTTCAAAATGACCTATTACACTAGTTTGATGACAAGCTTGGTGAAGCTGAAAACTTCCGAGCACCGAAGTATAAGTTTTCACTAGTTCTTGAAGAAAATGATTTGAACACCTACATAAGTGGAGAGGTTCCAGTTCCAGAAGGAGATGAGGCTAAAGCCTTACACAAGAAGAACTTGGTCAAGGCCAAGAAGATCATTACTGATTCAATCAAGGATCACCTTATACCGCAAGCGTCTTCTCTAAAAACACTTGAAAAGATGTTTGATTCCTTGTCCAAGCTATTTGAAGGGAAGAACATAAATTGAAAGATGACTTTCAGAGACCAGTTGAAGAATGTGAAGATCCAGAATGCAGAGACCATACAGTCAAACTTTACAAGGGTCTCTCAAATCAAAGAACAACTTGAAGCAATGGATGAAGAAGTAGAGAATACATAAATTGTGATAACCACCTTGAATGGCCTCCAGGATCATGGGATTCATTCATTCGAGGAATGTGTGTCAGAAGGAAGTGAATACTTTCAGCAGACTCTGGGAAGAGTGCACACAAGAAGAAGCTCAACTCATAATAAGAGAAAGAGAAGATGGGAGCAATTGAAGATCTAATGAAGATCCCTCAAGCGATGAGGAATATGAAGGACTCGATTCTTGAAGAACCCCTTATCCATCTTAGCATTTGGATAAGAAATGATGCTGTTACGAATGAAGAAGATGATGAAGCTGAAGGATGAAGAAGGAGTCTACCCACGAAACGAATAAAGATAAGTATTCAATTGTCATTTCATGATATTATTTTGTTATGCATTTGTTTATATTTAGTTGATGTGTTATGCATGATAGAATGTTTGCATTAATGACAGTATAGTACTAATATGCATGTGATGGGTAAGTAGCTCATGGTGCTATACAACTCTCTATTGCTACTTATCTAGAATGAAACCTCTTTGCTGACATATTGGATTAATGCACAATCTCAATGATGTCTTGGTAGAGATGGAAGGCATCTAGAAAGTTTCCGTGAGATATGGATGAATGTTGTATTGGCTAAAATAGTTGCATGATTATATCTTTATGCATAAGAATTTTCCATTCTGAATATGCCTTATGAAATGTTTCTAACCATACAACTAATGCATTTGAATTGTAGGAAAGATCGCCTACAATCACCTACAAGAAAAGAAGGATGAGACTTGTTCTGAAGAACAAGTGACGACAGTTTGAGAAATAATACAAGATGAAGAATAATATGACGATACTCTCAAAGAAAGAAAGAGGTCTCGGACACAGTGCAGTTATGTGACACTGTTGAGCGACATCATTGATGCAGAGCCTTCCAGCTATGAAGAAGTAGCCAAGAAGAAAGGGAAAGAGAATACCAGTTCAAAAAGAATGATGTCTAGGATGCGGTATCGAAGACCTGAAGGGAAGTCCTTAGTATCTTCCATATGGATCTACAAGATCCAACATGCAGTAGATGACAACATCGTGGGATACAAGGCAGGATTCGTAGCTTGAGGCTTCTCACAGAAAGAAGGCATAGACTACGAAGAGACATTTGCAGCCAGTGGGAGTTGAGGCACATGACAGACAGACTCATGTGTGCAAATTAAAGAAGGCCTTGTACGAGTTCAGAAGACACCCATGGGATAACACATACATGAGGAGCTTGAAGATCACCTAGAGTGATGAAGATCTTAACCTTTGCTACAAGGTTGAAGATGAAAGCCTATAGAGGATGACAAGCTCACAGATGGGTGCGAGAAGAACATTTTCAAGATAGAGGATCTTGGTATCTAGTGACCCTAGATGGATACATAGAATAATAGTAGCGAAGGAAGCTACTTGTCACTCCAGTACAAGATACATAGAGTACGAAAGGCAGAGGGAGTATGATGCTCCGCTTCAAAGGGAGTGACTGCAGAAGATCCTGAGGTTCGACATGGTACGACAGGATGGATAACTTACTGATGGCTCTAGGCTTTGCTAAGAGTAAAGCGGATTCCAACCTTTGCTTCAAGGTTGAAGGTGGAAGACTAGTGATGTTCCTGTTATATGTCGATGACTTGTTCCTAACAGAAAAGAGGAACTCATTAAAGTTGCAAGAAGGAGACTTGCTGTCGAGTTCGAGATGAAGGGCTTGGATATGATGCACTACTTCTAGGCATGGATGTGTGGCAAAGTACAGATGGAATTCCCCTTGGAAAAGGGAAGTATGCAGTGGAGATCCTGAAGAGGTTTGGGATGATGGATTGCAAGGCCATGGCTAGTCATTGAGAGGAACAGGGATAATTGGTTTTGAAATAAAATGGCTCAAATCAACCTTTAAGTTACAAGGCTTCTCCTGGTCTTTATCACCGGTCTTTAATCCCAACAAATGCATTATCTGAATTCGGACAGATGGGATAGCTATAAGCCCTTTCAAAGACATCATAATTGAAGACCCAGAAAGTTTTCCGAGTATGTTTGCATTAATGCTATCTTGTATCATGGGAGGAATTCCTTTGCTAGGAGAGCTTACCGCCTTTCTCTGCATTGTTGTGTCATGTTGAGGATTAGCCAAATATGGATTCACCCTCTTCCTGGCTTCTTGAGATGGGACCCTCAAAGGCTGCTCGTTTCTCTTCAAGATCCCCCTACGAGGAACATTCAAAGGCTGTGAAGAATTTTCTCGTGACAGGTTTATTGTTCTCTAGATTCTTTACATTATTTCTCGTTTGAGACCTTGTCGTGACTTTACTATCTGAGAGTGCCTTGGCTGACATAGTCTAGGGGCAATTATTGGTATACACTCTCCGGGAAAGTTTATGGAAATGTTCATCATGTCTTGTGTCTTGTTTTTGCTGATTCAAAGCTACACCATATAGATTTTGGATTAGCTTGTTCATTTCAATCATTATTTTCATCATCATATCTTTTTCTAAATCACTTTCTCCAATGTGAGACATGACTTTAGGACTTAAGATTAATAGGTTGGGTACGGTCCTCGGTGGAGTCGCTAGGAGAACCACACAAGTAATTCACCAATAAAGGATATGTCGTAGGGAAAGGTGAGGTATGTTGAACCTGTTGCCGCCTAATTCACACTTTAAAATGCAGGAAAGTCACAACCTGCTATGTGTGTCCTTGGGGGCAAGTGAGAGCTGGGGACCACTGTCACCACAGTCCACAACTCCTCCGTTTAGGCAAGATCCCAACAGAGCCAAGGGGGGTAGTCCCTATGGAAAAACTAAGTTCCAGGTTTATCAATTAATTGCAAATTAACTAATGGGATCGTTTAAAAAGAATGAGGCTAAGACTTTATATAAAACAAGACCAGTGCCTATTACAAATGGAATCTAAAGATAGATTATGTCTTTATGAACCTTACAAATAAAATTAAGATTTTAATCTGCGATTAAACTATAGCTTCGGTGTTTAACAATGAAATATAGTGAATAAACAATATAATTATAAACAGTAATGAAATAAAACAAATGTATAGATGATTTGCCAATATGGACAATGAAACAGATTTACAAAATGGTAGAAGATTGTTATGAATGAAGATTATTGAACTAGCAGTAAATTTGAAGTATGAAAAGATTTTAAGCAGTCATTCACCACATGATCATTTGCAGAATTGAAAGTAAATAGATGTAACTGAGAAGTAAAATACTGGAAGTAAAAATTGTAGTGCAATGTTGGAGTGAAAGAGTGCTGAGAATGGAAAATGTTGTAGAACCGGTTTTGAAATGTCTCTTGGTTTATTTTAGTTGATTTTATTAAAGTTTTTCTTCTTGGATTTAAGTTTTAGGACCGGTGGTGTGACTACCCTGATCTAGTCCCTCTCAAGTTGAAAAGGGAGTGCTGTTGCGCTCAACAAAGTGGGAACGATCCCACCCGTAGCTCACAGGTCAAACCCCAATGGCCTGGTGCTCAACAAGGAGGACGTCAAAGCGCTTAGAGACCCCCCTCGGTCTACTACCCCAAGTCGCCTCCAAGGTCATTGTTTTTAATCAACCGAAAAATCGCTAGATGGATGCCTATTAAGCTAAGACTTCCCTGTCCCCTGGTCGTATCTCAGAGTACCCCGAAGGGTGATAACCGAGTAGAGGAGCAGGATGTGGGAAGTTGTTGTTGGTAAGTTTTAAGATTAAATTTTATCTGGGTGATTAACATGCAAGGTTTATTTTTAAAGCGTTCAACAAGATCAACCAAGCTGTATCCCTTATGGGAGGTGCCGGTATTTGATCTTGGACTTGTTAAATAAAAATGTTTGATTGTGGTACAAGAAAAGAAAGTTATCTTAATTACCTAAGCCCCCACTTCCCCTGTTTTTCATATCCAGCTTGAAGTCCCTAAAGGGAGATGACGAGCGGATAGAGGATACACAGGTTTAATGGGTTGTATGATTACTTTTAAACAAAAATGAAATCGCATAAACAGAAACTTGAAACAACTATTATCTTACTTCCTACTCTACTTCCTAATCTATCTACTTATGGATTACAAAAGCTTATAAAACTTTACAGAATACCCCAAGAGACTCTCGTTGGGGTTTACAATAAATCATAAAAATTGAGAGAGAGAGAGTTGAGGGTTTGAACCCCTTTTGAACCGGTTGAAGGTTGAGGGAATCCTGGGCCTATTTGGGCAGCAACTCGCCTTCACTTATGCACAACCTGTCACAAACCAGCAAGCTATTCTTCGCTGGAAATCACAGAAAACACTAAAAATTTGTTGTTAAAACATTAGTACAAAAATTTACAAATTTACATAAAAAATCTGAATGTGAAATATTGCAGAAATAAGAGATTTAGAGGGTTGGAAAGTGAGTTTCCAGCCACCTAAATAGTGTTTAAACAGCAGAAATATAAGCCCTAACTAATATATAATAGGTTGGGACCCTAAAACAAGGGTTATATTCACTATACAGTGAATAAAACCCCTTTTCAGGAAGGCTGAAAGTAGATGGCCGAATTTAAAATATGCCGGAATGAAGCCCTTGGAGAGGTCTCCTTGATTGGTCAACCTGCAAAAAGTCTAGATCTGCAAACTATCGTAAGGCTAGTGGTGAACATCCAATAGTTCCTGCAAAATACTTTGAAAGAAGATGTCAAATCATTCACAAAAGAAAGCAAAAACACTTTTACTCTCTAATCTCTCCACAAAATACTTTGTGGAGAGCTAACTAGACTAGTACAATAATGCAAAACTAGAAAAATACACAAGTTACCTCAGGAGTAGTATATCATGAAAGAATTTGCAGCATAGTGTCCCTCCAAATTTTTTTATATTAAATGGCCCAACTAGGGCAAAGCTTCAATACAAAATGTAGCAAGAAAATATGAGAGTATGAAGAAATTTCCGACAGCATAACAATAGTATGAGAGATCATGTCTAATGAGGGAGTGAGACCCTCATTAAATAGTTGAGGCAAACCCCAACCCCTTGAAGATAAATGGTTGAGATTAGATCTAGATCTAGGGTTTAATCTCCACCACTAGATCTAGGTATTTGGCTTTCCATTCTTCTCAATTAATCCACACCCTTGGATTAATTTTTAATCAAAGGCCATAATGTTTAATCCATGTCCAAGTAATATTTACCTTTAGATTTAGGTTTTTGATTTAAAACTCACCCTTAGATGAGCTTTTAGGTTAATAAATGAAAATAGAAATAGAGTGGGCCCAATAGCATAGGCGCCCCTCTAAATATGGCGGCATCCTCCAAATCTGGCATCTCCAAAACTTTAGCATGCGCCCTCATGTAAAAACGTGGGCCCTCCTCTAGATTTGGTTGGACGTCTTCTTAATATAGCGTCCACCTTTAAACAAGTAGCGCTCCTCCATTTTGACGTGGGGCCCTTTCCACTTTAGCGCCTCCATCCAATTTAGCATGGGCCCTTTCCAATTTAGCGCCTCCTCTATTAAATGGTAGAGTTTTGAACTTGGACGTGGGCCTTCCTCTAGAGGTTAGCGCTTCCTTTAGGGCTTGACGTCCCACTAAATTTGGTAGTGGATACTCTTTATAATGCGCCCCACTCTATATTACATGGACGCCTCCCTTTACATATGGTGAGGGTTTTCATACTAGCGCCCACCTCTAGTTATGGTAAGTTTTTACATGCTTTTGACTTTAGAACTAGGCTTTAGCCTTTACCTTTTCAAAAATATAATTTTAACCTTAGACTTAGGCTTTAGGTTTTTTAACCTTTGCTCCAAAATTATATTTAACCTTAGACTTAGGCAAAAAATAATTATTCATCTTAGATTTAAAATTTTCAATTTAATTTTTAAAATTTTCCCAATATGGACTTAGGAAAAATTAAAAATAATTTGAAAAAATTATATCTTGGCCATGGGGGGGTGAAAAACTTTGGAATAAGTTTTTCTAGGCTTAGGAACCCCCAAACCAAATTACCATGGCAATTTTTGATTTTTTACTTCAAAATCAAAAAATGTGAATTTTGACTTAGGGAAATTAATTAATTCCCTAGGAAAAATAGACCTTGCTTAGACAAAAATGGTCTATCTCCTCAACCACTCATCAGAATGACATGGGACTCGAAGCAGTGGCTTAGGGGGTTTCATAGCAATTTAACTTTGCATTCATAGCCCCTATTACAAAATGCCATGCTTGAGCAATTACATTATTACATCGAAAGCTGAGTTAATTAATCACCAAGGGGTGAAATTAATTAACTTGAAAAATTAATTAAAAATACAACAACAAAACGAAACTCCGCAAGACTCTATACAGATGCCTAGCATGGTCATGAATCACACTTTGAAACCTTAGCCACCTCATGGAATTGACTGGTAGAACGCCCGTCACCACTTTGGAGGATTTTGAGTGAAAACCAAACCGATTAAACTCGTTTACACAACAAGATCAATTGGAAAGGGAAAAACACTCGATGAGGGGACTTCCCTAACAACCAGTTTCATGGTGTGGCATCCGTATCATATGACCATACTAGCACATAAAATTACATTAATTTTCCCATGCAGGGGAGCGGACATTTCGTTTTACAAAGGGGCAATAGCCCTGCAGAAGTGAAAAATCCTCAGATTTTTTCAAGGTACAACTTGTACAATTATGTACATCTTCATGTACATGGAGTTACCACCTAGTCGAAATAGGTGGGCAACAAAACCAAGGTAGGCCTCTACCTCCCCGGCAACGGCGCCAAAATGTTGGCAAAGAGAATGGGAGTATAGCTTGAGAAAAAATGTTGAATCGGGGTAGGCCTCTACCTCCCTGGCAACGGCGCCAAAATGTTATCACCAACCTTGTAGTTGCCTGTGTGAGGTGGATCCAGGCTGGATGGTAGAGGGGAAAGCAACTAAGGAGGTGGAACCAAGACTACCTAGACTCCCAAATGGATGGTTGTCACGTCAATGAAGGTAGTCTTTGCTTTATGTTATCTAAGTCGAAGACAACAACAGGGGAGACTCGGATCTACTCCCGACAGGAGAGATCAGACCTAGACACCAGAACATATCAAATGTGGCTTTGAGGTACGTAAGGTGTAAGGTAGATGGAAACCCTAGCTCTAGGGTTTAGGTACTAACAACTGGTGAAGATGACCACTGTCTTGGGAAACGTGACTGTGACAGGGTGAGCAAAAAACAGAGTTGGGACTGTCTAGTACCAAGGAGATAGACTCAGTGAAAGATATGAAGGTATCAGGTAACTTGAGTTATTAAGGAATGCTCAACTTTCGGGTGAAAGAGGTCAGGAAGGGCTAGCGCTATGCTTGGAGATCAGTGCCTGTTCAGCCTTGGGTAATGGAGTCAGTATCAGCACAACGTTTCAGTGAACCCACCTGGGATATGCCCTGATCTATGGACCCAGAAAAGGATTTGGCCCGGAAGATTTAGGTTACAGGGAAATCAGTAGTAGGAGGGCTAGCGCTAGGGTTTGGAGAGGCAGATCTGCAGATCTAGAGCAACCAAGAGACTATTAGCTCAACGTTGGAGTGGAAATGAGATCAGGATGGTGCGATCTACAAACTCAAGTCAGAAAATTTCAGGAAAAATCAGATCTGGAAAAGTCAAAATCTGATGAGGGGGGCTTGGAGGCTGAAAGTCAATTTTTCAGATCTAGGGCAACCTGGCATGAACTAGCTCAGCGTTGGGGGTGATTTGGACTGTGTGAGACCCGATCTATCAGTGTACGAAGTCAGAAATCAGAAAAAGTAAACTTTGGAAAAGTCTAGTTTTCAGTAAAGGCGCTAGGGCTGTTTTCATTCTGAAACTCAGATCTAGGTCACACTCCCATGAACTAGGACAGCGTTGAGGGTGATTTGTACTGTGTGGGACCCGATCTATCAGTCTATGAAGTCAGAAATCATAAAAAGTTAGAACCCTAGTAGGTCAAACTTTCAATGGGGGCGCTATGCAATTTTCAAGCTAAAAATCAGATCTAGGTCAAACCAGCAGGAATTTGACCAGCGTTGTAGTAGATTCAGTGAAGGGGAGGCCCGATCTATGAAACCCAGTAGTGGTTTGGCCAAAGATCGGACAATTCCCAGATTTAGTACTTTTTAGGGTTTTTTAGTATTTTAGGATTTTTTCAGAAAAATGGAAGGAAAAGCAGGTACAATGGATTCCGATCTGTTAAAGAGAAGAAAGTTACTTGTTGGATTGTACCTGGAAATGCTTGTAGAAGTCTTAACAGTGATGATCCTTGCTATCTCGATCAATTCTGGAAGATCCAAGTGATTTCTATGACGGATGTAAGCCTCAAGCCACCAATTTGCCCCCTACCCTGCATGAGCAAACGTCAACAATATCAGATTTGCTAATACAAGATAAAGAAACCAAATGTTACAGGAAAGTAAAACGAAGTAATCATAAATCACAATGAAACTAATGAAAACCCCCTGATCCAAGACGAAGAAAACCGAACGAGTTGAGGCCCCCCTGCAAAAACGCTCTAGCCAAAACGCCCTCTTGTAGACAAGACAATGATAGCAGAAAAAATATAGATCTCACATAAATTTCCACAATGTTAGGAAGCAGAAGACTATCCAATCACCATTTGAGAACATCAGATGCAAAGCAGATCTAGAAAATATCCATAGAAAAATCTTTCTATTATTCAGATCCAAGAGCCAAAGACCTTTTACAAATGAGAAGCTCTCTCCTTTAAATAGAAATGAGAGAACCACAATCATAACCGAATCCTAACCACTTTCAAAACGAGTGGCTAAGATTAAAAGATAAAATATTCTAATCAATGGTTGAGATGAGCTCAACATACAATACATGGAACAATATAACCATAAAGTACCAAAGTGGACTAAAACACCCAACAAGAGGGTACCCCACTCAACAAGAAATAAATGAAGCACATGGTGGGTCCATGGAGTGTTAGCTAACTCCCTATGGGTGCCCCATGGCACAATAAAATAATATATTATTTTAATTCTTTAACTTTGTGCCTCCTTGAGGAAATTGTGAACCTCCCAAAAGCTCCAGAAAATAATATAAAAATGCCCAAAACATAGGTGTGGGCCCAATCAGGTGCTGCAACTGCTGGAGAAGGTGTGGAGGACATCACTCTCATCATCATGACTCATCCCATGTCATTTCCTTACCTCAGTAACCCAAATCGATTTTTTCAATAGCCATTTAATCATTTTTTAATCTGCCTCGGGAAACGTGAACTTGCCAAAACAGCCTCTTAGGGTGCCTACGTTGTCAAACTGAGCCCACCAGGTTCTCTGCAATGGGGGTACTATGGTATAAACAAGTGGTTGCACCCCAATGTTTCATACAACGCCCTAGGAGATCCAAATAAAACATCTCCCTGCTCAGACATATCATCCTGTGAAGAAAAACTGCATTAGAAAGGTAAAATGAGCCTGATCATATCTGCAAGTGCCTGGAACTGGAAAAAAACTGTCTCATTGAACTCAGAGAGTCCAAATCCATCTAGGGTGTATACTCATACCCCTCTCAGGTCTCTATTTGACCATCAACCACATCCAATAAACAATATAATCATCTGTAAATGATCAAACACCAATAATAACTCAGACTATCATCCATCTGCTGCAAGTGTTAAAAGGCTAAGACATGCTCTACAACTCATTCAAGCAACAATCATGACAAGTAGCAATCATTTCACTAGCGGTACATCAACCAATACATATATAAGGCTTTATTTATTATTACTCAGACTAGACTTTTAGGACTATACTCACTTCATAGTTGTAGTCAATTTGCTAGTTGCCAGCAGCAGAAATTTTCTGAAAGCTGTCTCTTCACTTGAGAAAGTGGGAGAGGTATGACCTTGGGGGTAAGCACAGAGCTAGGTACTGTCACCTACTCCTAGCTCCTCCGTTTAGGCTAACTCCTAACGAAGCCAAGGGGGGTAGTCCCTAACAAAGAGTTTTATATGGCTCAATGTTTAAGTTAATTTTTAGATGTTTTGGATGTGAATGGGTGTTGTTTAGGAGTTATTGTGATTTAAGATGATTAATGTGATGAATTTAACACAAGAAAAAGCAATCCACATTGCTATCACTGGAATTGAAAGATAGACAAATATTTGAGAACTTCACAAAATAGACAAAGCATTCACAGATATGATTTATATTCAAACATTCGATGGACAAATGGCCCAGATTATCAACAATGCTAAAAGATGGTACCAGTGCCTATGGAGTCAACTTATCATAAATGCTTTGAGTGTAAATATGTGAATCCCAAAAGATGCCAGTGAATGTTAGGTTTTGCAAGTGCTCTTGGTAAGTTTTAAGAGTTTTTTGTTTGTGATCTTCACTTATGGGGGCTGGATGTCCTAACCGGTAATACCTTCAGTGGCTCTGTTCAAAGACATGACGGACCTGTCTTGGGTCAAAGGTAAGTGTTCAATAACTTAACTACCAGTGCCCAGATTAGGTAGCCCGACGCCCACACTTGGAATTTGCCCACATGCCTCGGTATTTATCGAACAACGCCGGTGCGTTGGTTATGAGGAAAAGTCTAGTTAAGTTTTCTTGTGGTGTTTAGAGATCTAATGCCGTTTTTGGGTATTTCGATCGAAGATCGGTCAGAGCATATTCCAGCAAGGAGGGAAGGGGGTTAATTAATTAAAGGGATGTGAGTTGCGAATTTTATTAAGTTAATTAAAACTCTTCGACAGAGAGCGCTCTTGACCTCGTCTTATGACAGTGGTTCAAGAGACTTAGCTAATCTATATGCTTGATGCAAGGATATGCAGTGGGAATGCTCTCCGATAGAGAGTGCTCTTGACTTGGATTACGGCAAGTTCAAGAGACTTTCAAGATTAATTGATTAACTTATTAAACAATGAAAAGACAACTCTTCGATAGAGAGCACTCTTGATCTACAAAGTGAGATTCAAGAGATTTCTACTTTAAACAGTTGAATTACCTATGAAAGATACAAAAAATTAAAAGATGAAGTAATCAACCTAGTTAATGAAACAAAATGGGCTAATCTAACAATTAGTATCTACTTTGCAAAAAAAAAGAAACTACTCTAAGTACTCGAAATAAATCTAGGCTAAGAACAAAAAACACTCTTCCCCAAATGGGGAAGAAAAACCAAGTATGGGAGGCCCTATCCCACTTAGCCTTGTTTTATTAATGAAGTACAAATGCCTTTGGAACTTAATCCTTGTCAGGACTTTGAGAAGTAACTTAAGTAAAAATGAAAAACTCTTATGAGTTTGTACAAAGGAGAATGACTTCTTTTTTGGCTTTGGATCCTTGTCTTTGGATCTAGTTCTGCTTGTTCTTTCTTGTTTGGTTTTGCTTTTGGTTCACCTGTGGATAAAAGCTCTAAACAAGGACTAGTGAGAGTGTTAGGAAACCAAATTTAACCTGTGATTCGAAAAGATTAAATGGAGGAGAAGACAAGTGCCTTATGAGATGAAACAGGAGATCAAAACAATGGAAGGAGACCCAAAATCAAAACATGGAAAGGATCAGGCAAACTCACCGTTTTTTATGTAAAATGCACGATTTTTGGCGAAACGACTTGGGATTTTTTGGGAATTTAAAATTAAAGATTTTTTAACATTTTAGGCTAATTTCCAGAATCTGGAAAATAGCAGAAAATTGCAGAAAATCAGTAAAAAAACAGCAAGTACAAAATTGCACGTTTTTTGAGAAAAAGTCTCAAAATTAAATTTTTTTTTTGTTTGAAAAATTTTCTATTTTTTTTTATTTTTTAATGAATTTCCAGAATTTAGAATTAACAGAAAAAAGTCAAAAATCAACCCAAAAAACAGCGAGCTTGAAATGGCACGCTTTTCGAGAAAGTCAAAATATTAAAAAAATAAAATTTTTGAAAATTTTTGAAAATTTTCTGATTTTTTAATGAATTTCCAGAATTTAGAATTAATGAAAAACACAGAAAACCAGCAAGCCCAAAAAATGGAAAATTTGCATGTTTTTCGAGAAAACTCATGCACGTTTTCCAAGGCAAGAAGAAAGATGGATTTAAAAAGGAAATGAAACTAGATCTTTAAAAATGGACCTTTAGAAAGATAGATCTAGCTTTGAAAAAGTAGAGCTAAGGCTAGAAAGCCTAGATCTAACTTAGTAAAAGCCAAGCAAGCTTAAAATAAAGATTTAAATGACTTGATAACTTCTACAAAAGTGGAAAAGAGGTAAGATAGAACTTTGAAAATAGAGATCCACTTGTAGCAATCAAAGTAACTAGTAGAATTTTTTGAAGTTTGTTTGGAGAAGGCAAGAAAGATCCGGAACCGCTTGCAACCCTGCAAACAAAAATATTAATAATGGAACACTTGTATGGTGAAGGTATTAGATGCCGAAAGCTCCTGCTAGATGCAATCCCTGAAGACACAAACTCTCAATGCAGATTTGATTAGAAGCCTAAGTACTAGATTGTTAGTCTTCAATAAACATAATAATCAAATTGCAATACAAGGGTAGGGTGAAAGAGATATTACTTCACATAGGATGAAGAAACAATGCCAAAAGCCCATCAAGTGACCTCCAAAGTCTCAATATTTTATTAACAAAAGAAGCTTACAAAATCCAACAGAGTTTCTATGCCAAACTGCCCCCTCAATAGAGCTGAAAGAGCCTCTGTTTAACAAATGAGAGAGTGCTAAAACCCTAAAACCAAAAAACCAACCCTAACCAGCTTAGCCACCTAACAAAGAGCTTAGACCTAAACCGGAGAACCGGGAGTGAGGGGAGGCCTCCACCTAGGCAAGGCGCCCCCACTCCAAACCTGTGCATTGAAAACAAGCCAAGGATGAGGCCACACGTGTGATGTAGGTAAGCTCATCCTTAGGTTTGGCTGGAGCCTCCGTTAGGTTTGGGAAGCCCATTGATGGTGCAAGCTTTAGTCTTCACCTTGATCAAATCACCGGACCAATGAGTGCTCTCCATCTCATCTTTAGCTGGAGATGCCATGTCTGCTAACTGATAATAAATTAATTGCTCTCTTAATGATGACTGAAGCTGAGTTATGATAACTCCAATCATTATAAGTGCTCTATGAGATGTCATTTAGCCTTTTATTTTACTGAATTTGGATTAATTTGGAGAGTTTTAGTTTTCTCCAAAATAATCATTGTTTTTAATAAAAATCATTTTTTTACTCAAAACTGACTTTTTTGAGTAAAAAGGCATTATGTGTCCGATTGCTGATCTGAAAGTTGGCTCTGACTGGCTGGCTGATCAAGAATGATTTTTGGCTTAAGGTTAGAGCCTTCAATCACTGAATTCTGAGTCCGAATCACGAACGGGTTTTTTCCATTTAATTTATGGAAAAATTAACCCAAAAAACTTAGGAAAAGTAATTAAAAATTAAAAAATTAAAAAAAATATTTTCTCACTGTTCGAAAAAGATTTTTTCGAAATTTTTTTATGTGTCCAGATGACTTAGGACATGACCATGATCTATCTAAATAATGTCTAGTAGGCTTATAACACTCAGTTGGGCTCTAATAATCCCCCAAGGCCTAGAATTCAACATCGGGCATTCTAGCTTTGGAAGAAGCGGGAGAAAACCTCGTCAATTATACTTGGCTGAAGGCAGAGCATAATTGTCAGGGGAAAAAAAACTCCCTGGAAAACCCTATTTGAGATTCTACGTCTTAGGAGACCGAACCACTCAAAAATATCCTACTAGCACATTTTATTACAAACCCCGCGGGGCCATGGTCAAAATTATTCAAATAAAAAGGTGACTAGCCAATATTGGCCAGACAAGCAGACGGATCGATTGATATACTGGAATCAGACTTTGAACAAGTCTTTCAACCGACGGCTCCTTAGGTAACCCAACTTATGGTACAAAAAGTTGGATAACACACAGCTAATCGCAGCTTTTATCTGGGACATATTCAATTTTATAAGGTTAACATATATTTAACCATTGCTTTTTGGACCTTTTCTTATACCCTTCAAGGGATATTTTAGCATTTCATTGCTCTTGCCCTCTTTTACATATGTTAAGAAAAACAGTTTTGCATTTTCATTTTCCATGGGCACATACAAACATTTCCAATACAAGTAGTACATGAGCTTTCAGTTTTAGCCAACACATCTCAAGTGACTAAGGGGAGTTCTGCACAGTGCCAAACATTGGGACAACCGACCAAAATGATTTAGGCATACAATCCAACTCACCAAAGGCAAGTTTTGTCACCAACTCAGAGTCAAGACACAATATAAACAGGGAGGCTTGTCCAACAAAAGTTCTAGTGGGGAAAAATGTCCTCCATGCCATAAGTCAAGAAGTCAGTCGGGTTGAAAACTAAACTAGAATGTAATGGATGGGTGGAGACAATGAATGATGGAGCCAACACTAGCAAGCCAAAACAATGGTGGGAATGACTACCTCTATTCTCCCCAAGGAGGGTAAAACCAATGAGTATAGATCAAGAACTTCAAAGTCAGAGTAGGGACACCAATACATAAATACAAATACATCCAAGTCCATATAATTATGACCGTCAGATCATGACACCACAAGCTAATACATGTCACAAAGATCAGTATAAGAGCAATGATAACCATAACACCATATAAAAAGCTGAGTCATACTCATGCAATATAATCCATCTGAAACACCATCTGTCTAATGAGAAAGTACTGATATAAAACTGGGCATCAATAACTGCTCTGAAATGACTAAATGGCTACATCGGTCCTCAGATCTGAGTGTCCTGAGACTCACCTGACATGAGAGAGTACAATAGTCCACTAATACAATAATGATCCATCAAAACTGCTCATCTCAACATCTCATATGTAAGAGATCTGGCTGAAAAATGTACTGTATTTGAAAAATAGAATATGGTAGCCTGGCTACTATATATGTGATAACAGAGCAGTGAAGCTCCAGTTTGTGATCCAGATCGAGATCTCTCGAAAGAGGGAGTTCTAGCATAGCCGGTTAGATAGGTTGTCTGAGCATAAAATCCTGGCAAAGCTTGTAGATTGCTAAGACGTAAACGGTCCTATAGGTTGTCCTCGGATGTAATCGATTCTGGCGAAGCTCATAGGTTATCCTTGGACGTGATTCTATGCTAGAAATGGCTAGAGTGAAGTTTGAGTACTTCAGGGAGAAGCTGGTTATTCTCTAGATTGAGGTTCCTTCCAAGGGGAAGTGATGAGTCCGTGAGCCCTTCTGACAAGGTGGTAGGTGAGGCCTCCCATGGTCAGATGTAAGTGCAAAGCCCTTCTGATATGGTGATAGGATTGGTTCCTTCCATGGTCAGATGTAAGTGCAGGGCCTTTCCTCGGATGGTAGATACCATGCCGGAGGATGTAAGTGCTGAGCCTTTTTGACTGGGTCAGATGTAAGTGTTGGGCCTTTCCTCAGATGGTAGATACCATGCCGGAGGATGTAAGTGCTGGGCCTTTCCTCGGATGGTAGATATTATGACGGAGGATGTAAGTGCTGAGCCTTTCTAGCATGCATGTGAGATGTGTTCCCCACATGGCTAGATAAAAGTCCTGAGCCTTTCTAGCATGGATGCGGGATGTGTTCCCCACATGGCTAGATATAAGTGCTGAGCCTTTCTGACATGGTTCTTGGATGTGTTCCTCCCATGGTCAGATATAAGTGTCGAGCCTTTTTGACATGGTTCTTGGATGTGTTCCTCCCATGGTTGGATATAAGTGCTGAGCCTTTCCAACATGGTTCTTGGATGTGTTCCTCCCATGGCCGGATGTAAGTGCTGGGCCATTTTGACATGGTGGAAGGCTGGGCTTCCCATGGTCAGATGTGAGTGCTGGGCCTTTCTGACATGGTGGTGGATGTGTTCCTCCCATGGTCAGATGTGAGTGTTGGGTGTACCTTTCTGACATGGTGGTGTTTGTGTTCCTCCCATGGTCAGATGTAAGTGTTGGGCGGGCCTTTCTGACATGGTTCTTGGATGTGTCCATTCCATGGTCAGATAGAAGTGGTGAAGAAGATGAAGACCTACATGGAGGTTAGGCCTACAACCAGAATGAAAAAGGGCTGGCTCTGTAGAACTTCCTGTGACGAGTAGAATTGAGAGATAACACCATTTGATTGAGATAGCGGAAGCAATGATGATGATGATCCAATGATGATCCAGCTTTGATGATGATCCAGTGATGATCCAACTTTGATGATGATCTAGAGAAGAAGACTTGTGCTGATGAATTGACCTTTCTAGTTAAGAGGGAGTGTTGATGTATTTGTAACTTTGGAATGTATTCACTTGTATATTTTATATATTGTATTTCATTGGTCCTCGATGTTTCTATTGGGAGATTCATTAATGTAATCAAGTCATGTAAAGTCATAGAGATTAACCCTCCTTTGTAAGTCGGGGGAAAAGTCCCCATAGTTGTGTGGCACTAGGGTTATTAGACTCTCTTAGAGAAGTCGACCCTGGTAAGTTATTGTCAATTCGGAAACTAGTATCAATAGAGAGTGAGCCTCTTTATTTGATACACTCACTCACCCAGCTATAGCGCATAGGTGAGAGAAAAGAAGCTTGCTCAATTTAGAGAGAGAACAACTGTTTGAGATCATCTTTTTGTCTTTGGGTTTTACTGCTGCCATTGGTGTTCATTCTATCTTTGAGGAAGTTGCGGGGTTTTCTCCTTTATGGTTTCCCTGAGGAAAATCTTTGTGTCTATTGTCTCTTGTGATTGATTGCAGTGCATGTTATTCTCTCAGATAAGATCTTAAGATCATATTGCTTAAATGATAAAAATCTAACATCCCCAAGCATGGAGTTTTGCCCGGTCTGTTGACCAAAATTTAATGTGTTCATCTGCTTAAAATGTTTCAGTATTTGGAAATATTTTGAAGTACATTTCAGAAGTGTGGTTTTACTTTCAGAAGTTTTAAGTTAAAACCCTAGGTTTTGAAAATGTTTGATAGAATGTGTGAATGAACTATTTCATTTATTAAGTCAGAATTTTCTCCGTGGTTGAGGTGGTTGAAGAAGCCTATGAAGCCCCTTGCTTGATGAAGAAGCCCTGAAGAAGCCATCGGACCCACATTTGATGGCTTAATGATCCTTAAAGGTGATGATGTGGTCATTGATGACTTGATGAAAACTTGGAACCCTTGATGAAGATCTTGATGCCCGTGTAGCCCTTGTTGGGGTCATGGAACCCTTGGAGATGGTCATTATGCATGCAAAGGTTTGGAACCCACATAAATGGCAGCATGATACCCCTTGGACACTATATGATCATTGATGGTGCATTTGGAAATAATTTGGGTCTTGGAATCCATACATATGGTGGTTTGTAAGCCCATGATTGTTGGAGCCTTTGATATGATGGAATCTTTGGTCATGATGCCTTGATCACTTGGCAATGGAGTCCTATGTGATGGGCTTGAAGTCCATTGGAAATATCTTATTTAAGTATTAGATGATATCTTTGAAAGAGTCCTTGAAACCCTTGCATGTGGTGCCTTGGGTCTTGAACCCACACACTTGGTAGCTTGTTGATGGTGATGTATGGTCCTCTTTGTGGTTATATGGCTATTGGGATGTAGATGGAGGTAGAGCCCATGGATGTTCCTTGATATGTTGAAGAAGACTTTGAAACTCTTGTAGTTGGTGGTATGGTCTTTGGCACCCTTATGTGTGGGGTCTTTGACATCCTGAACATATTGAAGAATTTAAGGGTATCGGACCAAGAATTTGCAAATAAACCCATCATATGCAAATAGTCCTCGTCAAGCCATTTTCGTTGATATGTGGAGTATCTTCTAACTCCTTACGGTTGAAGAGATATGAATTTTGAAGTTGGTCCACCCCACCTTTTTGGGTCAGCTGACCAAACAAAAGAGAATTTAATTATTTGTAATTTTGAATTGCATGTCGGCCTAGTTTGAGGCACTAAATTTCCTCCACAACCTATATAAATAGAATATCAAACATTTCATTTGTTCATCATCAATTCTCTCAGTATTTTCGCAACCATTGGAAAGAAGTGCGAAACATTGTGGAGGAGAAATTATTGGGCATCGTCACTAAAATCGACATAACTTTCTCAAATGGAATTGGAATTACAAAATTTTGGCTCGTTGGAAAGCTTGTTACGAGGGCTATGTGGTGACATGATCTAGAGCTTATTTTGTTTTTTCTACTGTTTCTTCATGTTGTGATCTTCGAAAAGGTATGGTTCATGCTTTTTGGTTTCTCTTGTGATGGCACATGTCTGTCATGGATAGAGTTCATCTTTGATCTTAGTATGTGAGCCTTTATATTGGTATATATATTTGGAGTCATTATGGAGGTTATGATGATGATGTTGCATACCTTTATGCTATGATATGATACACTTTATGATGACAATGCATGTGATAATGATGTACACTATATGATGTTGATGCACTCCTATACAATATGATGTACATGCATACCATAGTGTGATGATGCTCTCCTATGCACTATGATGTATACCTGATGATGATGATGCATATTTGATGATGAGGATGCATACCCTATGACGATGATGCATACCTCTGATGATGATGCATGACGATGCATGACGATGCATGCCTTATGCTTAGTGAATGCAGTGCAGAATTACTTGTTCAGTGATTGTGTATGATGAGGTGTACTATGATGTGTACATGAGCAGATTGACCAGCTTGATGAGCACTAGTAATGAGCAGAAAAGAATGACCAGCAGTGATGAGCAAGGTTGATGTGTAGAGATACTTCAGCAGCAGTGATGAGCAGATTGACCAAAGATGGATGAGCAGTGTTGACCAGTAGAGTAATGAGAAGAGATTGATGTGCAAAGTAGAGGTTGGTTGTGCAGCAGAGCCATATTATTGCTTACAAGAAAAATCTTGCACTTGAGGATTGGACTCCTCAAACCCTTCTTAGCTGGAGCTAGGAAAACCAAACTAAGCTTTGTTATGAGAGTTGGTGCTCTTTTCATCAGTTGGTGTTGATTGTAATCGAGAAGATTGTTGTCTTCCATTTACAATAAATAAAGATAAAATTTCTATATATTCTTGTGTTTCTTTTGATGTGATGTTGTGCTTGTTACCACCTAAGTTGTACTTAGTGGTTTTTTATCAAGTGAGCCTGGTGAAATGGACAAAGATAACTTGTTCGGACTTCAGAAGACCTTTGGAAGTACTTCTGGGAAGTGCTTGTTGTACTATATCACATGTTCATACCCCATGGGGGAATTGTAATAAATGTTCTAGCATGATAGTGTCTGTAAAAGACTCGGTCTCTTAGACTTTATTTGTCAATCCGATCAGCCTAGGGTGTTTTTCCCCTTGGTTATTATTGGTTGTTGAATAAACGACTGATAATTTCAGAGTTTTTCACTCCATACCTCCAAAGTTGGGGTGGTCGGCTTGGCATTTAGGCCTATTGAGGTTATTAGAGTCTATGTGTCAATGTATAAACATGCTAGGCATCATGGTCGAGTCATATGAACATGTCTAAGACCCCCTAGGTTTTTTCAATTTTTCATTTTAAAATTTTTTTCAATGTTTTTTATTAAAATTTAATTTTTCCAAAACTTAGGCTATTTTTTAATAGTTTAATTGGAAAAATTGATTTTGTAATAAAAGTGGGCCAAATAATCAGTTTCAGTCATGTAGGTGCTCATTTTCAATCTAAGAGCACCATGTAAACCCATGGACCCACTATTTCCTAGTTTTGAGTGATTTTCCATCACTTAGGTCAGAAATCCCCAAAAAATCAATTATTGATTATTTTAATTAATAAATTGATGAATAATGGAGCAAATCCAGAATCTTAGATCAGGGGATTCTCAGCCGATTTGATTGAAATCAGTCAGATCTGAACCAGATTGACTGGATCTGACAAATCCTTGTCTGAAGGAGGTGATCAAATCAGATCCAGAGTTGATCTTCAGTAGCCTTTATGGGGAATTGCGCCCTCTCTCTCTCCTCCACACGTGTGGGCTCTCCTGGAAGCTTTGTGGACTAATGTGTCGGTTTATGGGTTGATGTGTCAGCTCAATCAGCCCCTCGGTTGACAAGTAGGCTCAGTTCAGCTTCAGATTTGCATTGATTGACTCTCCATCAACTGATTTGATCTGTCTCCTTGGGATTTGCACCCCCCCTGGGCTGGATCTCCTGGTTTTTGTATAAATCAAAGCACAAGCAGCCTCTTCCAAGCTAGTTAGAACTGGGATTGAGGTGCTGTTGCTCTTGTATTGTATTGTTTATTATTCTGGAATAAAGAAGCTTTGGAGGCAAGATCTATGGTGTAATGCTCTTCATGTGTGGATGGTGATTGTCAAATGCTTATGAGGTATAATCTGTGTTATTTATCACTGCTTTTGCTCGTTAATTGTTGGCCATGAAGGAGAGAGCTCCCTCCTGTTAGGGTAAGAGTTTATTCTAGTTTGATTTATGCTCTTACGGTTGTTTGTTTCAGATCTATTGGAGTTGTATGTATTTTAAGTTTAATTGCATGCTTTTCAATTATCTCTTCCAGCAGCACCTATGTTTTAACCATTTGTTTGTGCAAGGATTTCTAAGTTGCAGGTGATATCGCTTGTAGAAGAGGTTGAGCTAGTTTGCATCTTCCTCATCTTCAAGATCTTCTGAATGACATAGTCCCTCGGTGTTCCACCAAAGCAGACCCCAAAGCCCAACATTCCCAGGCTTCCAACACTCTTTCTCTCTCTTCCTCCTTCAAAATCTTAATTTCTCTTCAAATTGGTTACTTTTAAAGAATCTTATTGCTTAGATTTGTCTCACAAAGAAAATTACATATAGATCTAGTTAGTAAGATCCTTTCTTAAGTTTAGATCTTAGTTTCGTTTTGCATATAAAGTCATATTTTAAGAGATCTAGCTGAAATTATCCTCTTTTTTGCAAGCATTTTAAAGAAAATTTGTAGCTTGCTTTTAAGATAGTTTCCTTTGCTGTACTTTAAAGTTTCATATTCTGCAATAAAAGTGCACATCTCATTGGCTGCCCAAACACCAAGCCAAGATCCCAAGGAAAGGAAAGCTTGCTTTCCTTGGTTCCTTTTTTTGCAAAACTAGATTACCCCAACTTAACAAATTTTTACTTAGTTTTTTTTTGGTAACTAGTGTGGTGACCCAAAACACTTTTAAAGTGTGTTTGGGCACATTTGATTTTAATTGCTCGCTGTTTTTTAGCAGGTCTAACAAAAAAGAGAAGGAGACTCTTCCCAATTTTCGGCTCTTGGACGAACCAGAGCTTCTCGGAAGCTTCTCCCACTGCTGTGTTTTAATTCTAGCTTGTTACAAGCTTGTTGTAAGCCTTTAGATCCCAGATAACAAGGACCAAAGTGCATCAATTTCAATTTGCTGATATTGTAAATCACTGCTAATAAAAAGAAAGGTCCTTTCGAATAGGCTCTTTCGAGCCTATTCACCATCTCCCCTAGGGGGATTTGCGTCCGTGTCTTTTTTTTTTTGCTTTTCATTCTTTTTTTTGCAATCTAGCGTAGTTCTAATCTGCAGGGTAGTATACTTTGATTTAAATCATTTCCATATTCCATATCTGAGGTTTCAAAGTAATCTTAATACTTACCCCACGACTTCTCGATTGACCCGAAAGGGGAAAGAGATGCGTAGTAGGACTAATTAGAAAACCGGCATTGTGTAACTTTGTTTTCCTTTTCATCAATTGTTTCATCAGCTATAATAAAATTAACCCCTCCTTGATTCCTTGATTGAGATCCACTTGAATCGAAAGAGGTTCCTGGAGGGTTTTCTTTTTAAAAAGAACACCTATCTTAAAATTTACTAAAATTGACAAGAGTCCGGTGTGTATGCTCTGCACTTGGCTGCGGTTCGTCCGATCAGTCAAGTTGCATCAAAAGCACTTGAGTGACTAGAATAATTAGGATTCACTCTCCCAAACTGACAAATGATAAGGTGAAAATCCAACACCTAGATCAAACCATTACGGTGGCAAAATACCCAAAGGAAGCGGGAACTCCTGAAAAGTGACCTCGGGGCGCCGATCTCTGTTACACTTGCGGGTGCATTATGAACAATAGCCTTAGAGACTCCATTCAGCCCACATGTTCCTTGCGGGTAGC